>VZTA01018053.1:8534-111736 GCA_013398855.1 Mohoua ochrocephala | reverse complement strand
TTTTTTTTTTTTAAATTAGTGAGGGTAATCAGGACTAAGTAATGTGTTTCCAATCAGCATTTAGTATTTTTAGCATTTCATGAGTTGTATTGCTGTTTTTTCCTTTCCTTCTTCTGTCATATCCTGCAGTTGCATTTTCATTGTTGGCCTGTTGTTGGCTCATAAATTCTTTACAGTTGCTTACTAAACGTCCATCTTTCTCCTCTTGTTTACAGCAGATAAGCTCTTAATAGCATAAGGTCTGGGATTTAAGTACTAAGCATATGACGGTTTACCAGTGGTGATTTTTTGGTATTTCTGTTGTTCTCAGAGTATCCTGTCCTTTACTGCCATTCTGTAACTGTGTCATCACCATCAATCCCTACTTCTCGTACCACAGTTTTTTATGGAAATAGGGTCAGTTATAACACCATTCTCCACCAATAAATTCATTCAGTTCCAAAAGGTTCTTTCAGTTTATCACTTTAGGAAGGGGCTAAGGAGACAATATTGGCCTAATTTTCATCTCTTTCAAGCTCCTCAGTTTTCATGTGGCTCAGTGTGATGCTGTTCTTGACACTCAAAGTTTCTTGTCTTGGTCGGTCTTGTATAGAGTATTGATTATCTTTATTAAAGGCATGAGCTGTTTTGAAATGAGGGTTATCAAAGTAATTTGCTTTTTATGTGTTACCCTGTTTTTCTTGATTTCTGGGTTTATTTACCCTTTCCAGGTTTGGTTGGTATTATAAAATTCTGTTGATGTCAGCCTGTTGGATGTATTGGCAGGGTGTCATTTCTTGGTTATTTCATCAATATTTGATGCTCTCTGCTTAGTTGGTATCTCCCTTGTTTGGGTGTTAGCTTGGGGGATGGCGGTGGTGGGGGTGTGTGTATGTGTGTGCATAGCTGTTGTTTGGGATTATTTTGCTTGTTTGTTGTTTAAAGAAAAGCTAACAAAACCTGTGTTACTACATTTGTGATTTCATTTGTCAGGAATTTAAAGATTTTTAAATAACAATCATCTGGTCCTCCTGATTTGAATGTTTTTATTTATTTTCTTTTTCTCCACACTTTAAAGTCTTTTTTCCACGTTTGTTTGGTGCTTCTAGCTGATAGATAGGACTGTATCTGAGGCCGACGAAGACTTCTCCTAAATCTGCACCGCATAGAGGTATTTTTTTCAGAGACATATGTCTGTGAAACATTTTGCTATGTTTTACTGTGAGAGCTGAGACAAAAATAGAATTTATTGTTAATAGTTAATGGCAAGAATCACCTATCCCTTCTTAAGTCATGTGAGGAAAAATGTAAAAACACTCTGATGTCAGAGCTGCATTATTTGGGTCTGCTGCGATTTCAGCCTTTTCTTGGCATCTCTCCTTGAATTGTCCTAGCTCTTCGAGTGTCATCTGGGTTCACATCCATTTGGTTAAGTTTTACTTTCAAATATCTTTTGTATTTAATCCTAGTACTGAAGTTAACTTACAGCATCATCCCTGTTACAACAAATGGTATCAAATTCTCTCAGTTTTTGAATTTCTTCTTTCAGTGATTGCAAAGGCATTTTTTAAATACTGATTATCTTTCCCTCATCTTTTTACAAGGCAAGGGTTGTTAAACATTACTGCTTTGGAACCCTATGAATAAGCTGGTGTAAGAACAGTAAAACAAATGCAACATGGACACACCTTCCCCCTGCTGTGACTGGCTTGGAGGTTTGTGCTTGTCCTGCCAACTGCAGCAAGGCTTTTCTAGATCTGCCTGCCTCTTCTTCTCTGCAGGTGTTCATTTTAGTCTTTTTGCTAT
The DNA here is from genome assembly GCA_013398855.1 of Mohoua ochrocephala. Classification (NCBI taxonomy): domain Eukaryota; kingdom Metazoa; phylum Chordata; class Aves; order Passeriformes; family Acanthizidae; genus Mohoua; species Mohoua ochrocephala. The sequence goes on along the minus strand of VZTA01018053.1, from coordinate 109,951 downwards.
CTATACTGATTACCCTGTCCTCTCTTGGTGTTTGTATAGCTTTCCTCCCTATAGTGCTGGATTCATCACTCTGTTTCAGCAGTAGATGGGCTTCCTGATCCAACAAACGAACAGCAAAAGTTAGTATTCCTGTCTGAGGCATAGGTCTTGCACAAGAGCCACAGCTGAGTCACATAAGGGCAAGCTACCATGCTGATTTTGTCTTTGGAAACAGGCCACATGTAAGCTGCGTGTGAGATGTGGGCAGTGTGTGAACAGCCCTTTGGCAGCCTCTCGTGTGTGTTTCAATGCTGTTGAAAGGTTGACAGTCTCACAAGAAGCTGCAGGTATTGCTCCTCTCGCCTCATTTCAGGCCTCTAAGTCACACTGAGCTGCTTTCATGGCTGGTGGAGAGTTCCAGGGCAAAGCTGAGCCAACATCTGTAGATGTCATCATAGACATCTGTGCTTGAACTCAGGGTCTTTGTATTTCTCTCCAGTGGGTGAAAGAGTAACCGAGAGAGACTGGCTTGCACACTGCGTGGTTGATACAATCAAAATGAACACCTTCCTGAAGGCTTTAACTTTTCAATTTTCAATATGTTCGTAACATGCTGAGAGTAACTTCATCAGTCTTCATTTAGCTGTTCTCGCTAGTTTGAATGAAGGCATTTGCATTTCTTCAACGTTATAATCCAGTCGTTTCACTTACGTGTTTGCAGAGCCTGCCAGGGTAAAATCTTGCTCTGATAATTAGAATTTCAGGGCAGTGTGATAAAAATGGCAATAATGTCAATTTCCAGAATAGTTACAATACTACTCTTTTTTCAAGCTAACTAAAGCACCAGTATGGGACAAATTAATGGACATGCATTCAATGAAGAGCGGTGCAGAATGAATTTCATCATAAATGTGCATAGCTGTATTCTGTTTACATTTACTAGAATTAGTGTTTAAATTGACTGCTTAGTTGTTTGGAAAAGAATGGATGATGTGACATTAGTATTGTTAAAGAATACTTTTTTATCTCCTGCTTTTTGCACAGAGTACAGTAACAGGTTTTTGTGGTGAAAGCTGCTAAGTCTGTATGTTTTTATATAAATGAATATTAGTGTTCTAGATAGTTTCGACTGTACAGCCAGACTTCAGTTAGTACTACTGTAATTTGAAAAATTAGTGAGTTTCTGTTACAGTTTGATCACATTTCTCAGGAATAAAAACTGTCTTAGCGTGATAATGAGTGGTTTCCAGTTTGGACATTGAAAACCTTAAATTATTTGGACTTTTAGCCTTTTGTATCTAGAGTTTATTTTAGGTTTTCATTTTCATTAGCAGATTATTTTAGCAGATCAATTTCTTGCTGCATCCAGGACACCAGGTGAGGCCACACCAGTGCAGAGCAGAGCAGGACAATCCCCTCCCCTGACCAGCTGGCAGTGCTGTGCCTGATGCACCCCAGGACACAGTGACAAATGGCCCTGTAACAGGCAGACCTGAGATGTCAGTAGAAGGATGGTTTTGTGCTTTCAGCCAGGGCTTTAAAACATACCTTAAGAATATTTTTAAGGAAACAGACCAATCAGATGCAATTTGTATCTTTCTGGGCTGTAGATGCAAAGTTCTCTTTTTTTCTGTTTGTTGTTGTGTAGGGGTTTTCTCCTCTCTCTCCTTGTCTTCTCTTTTTTTGTCTTTGTGGCAAATTGGATTATACTTGTACATTTATAGAAATGGAGGAGGATTTTTAAGTAATGTACTGCAGGAACGGTTGCTGTCAAACATTTATTTTAATTTATAAGATCTACTGAATTTAAAACTATATTTCAAAACTCAGGAAGGAGAGAAAGCTTAAAGACAGCACTTTCATGTTGGAAGCAGGGGACATGCTTAATAATGGAGAAGCAACCCTAGAATCGTTTTAATGACACCGAAAGAAAAAAATTCTGGTTAGAGATGTATTTATTAGCTGTGTGAGCTCAGTCTTTTGTGTTTTACTGTTATTATTTTAAAGGTGAATTTGACCCATCAAGATTTATCATTCTGCGTTCTCTCTTGTATCTCTGTTGTGTGTACTGTGTATACTGTGTCTGTAGTGGGCATACCAAATCCTGTTGGTATGCGGTGTGGCTGTCCTTCACAGTTTTAACTTTAAGGATGCTCAAGTGACATGGAGGAATGGAACACAAACACTGATTTCACTAAGGTCATACTAAGAGTCTCTGGCACGTCTGCCTGTTCTGTGCTGACATCCTAGAAGTCATTGTCAACCTTTAACAAACACTATTCCAAAACTTAAATCTGCACCTTTTTATGTCTTCAAACTAAATTCTTACTTTCAGTTTTGCCAGATCATTATATTGAGAAGTTTCAATTAACTGGGGTTGTATAATAATTAAAAATAAACTATTTTGGTGGCATTTCTAATAGGAATTAGTAGTTCTTAACTGTGCTGGAAGAAACAAGAAAACCATGTGGTTAACTTTTTACATTATGTTGATGAGGCTAAAGATGCAGCTCTGAGTATGCAGAAAGAGTAGATCTGCAGTATCAAGACTTACTTTACATGAGGGATTAAATTATCCAGTATCTAGTTTGTTTAAACTAGATAGAAAGATTGTGCATATGTAAAGTACTTTATGAGGTCTGTGCCTCAACAGAGGCAGAGAATTAAGAGTGGCCTCTTAGGCTCCTCTAGTCCTGGCACAGCTCTAAAGCAGCTGCGTTGTGCTGTAGCCATGTGTTAGGCCAGATGGCTTACAGCCCCTCACACTGTTCATACTGAGGTGAGTCCTCACTTGGAATTGCAATGGGGCTGCTTTGAGGAAGAGATGCTGCCATCTCCAACCTCATCTGCGCACAGCAGTTTCTGAGCTGTACCTCAGGTCAAGACTGACAAAATAAGCAGCACTGCAAAGTGGTTTTCAGTGTCTTAATCTAAAATACCGAGTTCAAGAAACCTTTAAGTATCAGATTAACGCTTCCCTTTTTCTGATATTTGTCCTAACAAAAAAATTCAAGTACCAGCTGTGATTATGCAGCAGAACACATGTTGACAGCACTGCACCTTTTTAAAAAGTCTTGTTTAGTAATAAGGAATAAAAGCAGAAAGAACTCAATTTCTTTTTTTTCTGGTGTTTTTCAGATGGTGGTAAAAACCTTCATGGATATGGACCAGGACTCAGAAGATGAGAAGCAGCAGTATCTCCCATTAGCCTTGCACCTTGCATCTGAATTCTTCCTCAGGAATCCCAATAAAGACGTGCGCCTCCTTGTAGCATGTTGCTTGGCTGATATCTTTCGTATCTATGCTCCTGAAGCTCCATATACTTCCCATGACAAACTTAAGGTAAAATGCTTCGTAAACTAAAGACTTTTCTCCTCCCTTATTCTTACCGAGGAAAATATTAACCACCCCCTTCCTAAAAAAACCCCATATGAACCAAACAGTCCATTCCCTCCCCCAACAACAAAAAAAAACAAAAACCAACAGAAAAAGTGTTTTTATTCCCATGTATGCTGATTTTCAGTTTTATTAAAGAGACATTGCTTTGATCCTGTAAGTCAGTGTAATACTTAAGAGCCAGAGATGTGTAAAGGAATGCTAGATGGCCAGTGTCTGTGTTGGTGATAGATTTCTGTCAGTGCCTAAAAAAGACAATTTAATGTTCTCACGTTATGAGTTTGAAAATGTGGGTAGCCGTCGCTACTGAAGGATTGTATTTTTACTTTCTGCTGAATCAAGCTTGTAAACTTTGTTTTTTGACAGGACATATTCTTGTTTATTACAAGACAATTAAAAGGCTTGGAGGACACGAAGAGCCCTCAATTTAACAGATACTTTTACTTATTAGAGGTAACACCATGGTTGTAACTTTCAGTAGATGGTCTTAGCTCTGTAAGCCTAAGAAGTGTAATCAGTCTTTCTCCTGATGTGCCAGTATGCCTGGCAAATTTCTTTTATTCTGTAAATCACACCAGTCTCATTAAAGTTCAGTGAATTGCTTCTTTTAGTACTTACAATGCTGTTGATGTTAAATAAGTTCATCAGTCTGTAGTTGAGGACGTGTTGAAACAATTTGTATTTATTAACATTTAGCCTTTATCTTACAATTCCATACATTGGGGGGTTTTTATCAGGACAGAAAATTTCAAATGCTAATTAAAATGCAAATGTGCCTATATTGGTGACGGGAGAAGGAATGTAAGTTTTTTGCTTTAAAAACATTATAAAACCATACTTTTGACAATAACTGAGTGGCGGGGTTCAGTGTGCTTTCGGATATAGTATCTCGTTTCTAAACAAGATACTTGATGTTTAAAACACAATGTTTAAAATTGTGTTGTTTCATAGCATGAAGAAAAAATAGGGTCTCGTTATATTAACAGTCTGTCAGTCGGCTTTTATACTTGAGAAATCAGACTATTCTGTACTTAGTTTTTTCTGGATATATCTTGCAAAGCCCCTCTGTGGTTAGGAACTCTTTATATGCAAAGCCAATATCCAGTCTCTTTCCCCAAAGCATTTACATCTATTGTGTATTATTTTTTCCTTAAATAGAAAAAAAAAAATTAACTAACATGATTATATTTACCTGACCTAATGTGAAATTGTTCTAGCCTAAATATCCTAATTTTTGTTCTAGAATTTAGCTTGGGTCAAATCTTACAACATCTGCTTTGAGTTGGAAGATTGCAATGAAATTTTTATTCAGCTTTTTAGGACTCTTTTTTCAGTTATCAAGTAAGTTGAATTGCTTCCATTATATTAAACTGTCAAAATATCATCAGATTTGGGGGTAGACTGAATCATAGCGTAGTCTACAGATAAATATGTTTGAGCAGAAGTCTTTATTTCTCTAAATGAAGAGCTACAGGGAAAGAAAATCAGTGTGAACTGCTGACATTACGGAGGGGTGTGTGTCTGGAAGTAGATGTGGTTTAAAATTTGTTGTCCAGGTTACAGCAGTATACTTCATTTTGATTAGTTTATCTACATTTTTGTATTGGTTGTTATTGTCCTTTTTTATTTTGATTCTCTTAAAGCAGAGCTAGGTTGTTCTAGGTTTTTGAACCTTTCCGTGAGAGAGGAAAGGCACATAAAATAGTGTTGAGATGTGGAGAATGTACGGGAGAGCAAACTGGGCAGCATTAGATATTGTTTCTTGATTGTACTGTTAGTATTTGTCAGGGTCTGAGAATTTAATATTGGTAATATTTTTTTATGATCTTAGTAATAGCCACAACCAGAAGGTACAAATGCATATGCTGGATTTGATGAGTTCTATCATCATGGAAGGCGATGGAGTAACTCAGGAGCTGCTGGACTCAATTTTGATTAACCTCATTCCTGCACACAAGGTCTGCCAAGTAAAATATTATCGTAGTATACTGTTATAATAGCAATAAGTCTTGTTACCTTTTGCATGTTGTTTCTCTCTTTATACACTTCAGCTGTTGTGACTGTTTTATTTTCTCACGTTCATTTGGGAATTACCTGGTGCTGTTCATTAGCTCTGTCTAGATTATTTGACACCAAGAGGTTGTGCCACCTCAGGATCTCTGTACTGAAACATAAATAAAGTGTTTTCAAGCAAATATAATAGGAAAACATTCTATCTTGAGGACTGTCGGTAGTTGGTTGTTTTGCTTTTGGGATATGTTGGGGTTTTTTCTAATAGAGAAGATGTGAAATATTTTTTAATTTAAAAAAAGGAGGGGCGGGGGAAAGGTATCCCCAAGACTTCTGTGGTGTCTTGCTGTTCTCCTAAGCTTGCCAGTCAGACTTGGCTCCACCTTCCTAGTTGTGCTTCCCACCCCTTCCATTGTCTTTCTCCATTTAATTCACTTACAGGGGACAAAGTGACACATACACATACACACACACACACACTCCCCTTCCTAGAGGAGTTTTATATGAGCTCTTCCCCTGAGAGGAGATCACTGGGTCTGCACTTGAGCTTTTAAAATACCTTCACTGTAATGCCTCAATAAATTTGAAAAGAGAATAAACACAACTCCTTTAGCTGTGAAATAAGGGAAAATGGGGTGCAGGCTGGTGATGCCTTACACTGACCAAGAAAATTCCCTTGCTAAAACACTTGTACTTACCAAAAATAGTGTGGAGTACTGTTGTAAGTTTCAGTTATTAGTTACAGCAAACTGTGCTCTGGTTGCCAGGTATGTGTTTCTGTTTGTTCATTTGGTAATTTAAAGTAGTTACAAAAATTAAGGCAGGTCCGTCCATGACTACGTAATTAAAGTTAAATTAGTATATAAAAACAGGGATTATTCCTTTGGTTGCATAAAGAGGGAGAATTCATGGAAATGTGTGGCGTCAGATTGACTAAGCTGTGGCCATTGTCATTTACCTGTGAAATCTCATCAGGCGTATAAAAGTAGCTGCTGTCTGAGATGCGTTTGCATTCCTTCTGTCATAATCACGAGACAGGAATGCCATTCTTTCAAATCATTTTTATTGACAGTAGTGAGATAATGTCTTATTGAAACTGATGACACAGGGAGGCCTCTTACAACAAGAGTCCTTCTGAAAATACACTGTTCTTTGTAAGTTGCTTCTAATGAATTACAGGCAGTAGATATCAGGAATGGAAGCAGAGAGTGGTGATATGTGTGTCAGGTGATGCTGTTAACAATGGCGGACATTGCTCTGAGGGTGCAAAGGCCCAGTAAAACCTTCTACAACTTAACAGTGTGTTGTGACTACTTGGTTTAGGCAAAGTAAAAGTGACTGTGATCTTTTAGCATTAACATTGTTACAGTTTTGCCTAATGAAGAAAATTCTCAAGCAAGGCTCTGATAAAGAGGGACATAAACTTGGTGTAAATATTGGGTTGTAATGCACATTTAGTATCACTTAGAGGACTGGTGTCACTCTTACCAGCTGCTGGTCGTGACTGAGCAAATAAGTCAGTGCTCAGTATTGTAATTTGGTCTGTGTGTTGGTCTGTGTTACTTTGTTTCCTGTAACAACAGCACTTAAACTACTGCTGTACCGTGGTAGTTCAAAGGAAAAAAACAACCAGAAAGTTATTTTGGCCTCAAACTGTAGTCCTTTTTATTAACTTCAAAAGCAGTGCTATTCAGTGAATATTTTTCTTCACACTTTTACTTAAGTTATTCCTTAAAAACATTTTCATATGTTAAAAATCTGTATTTTCTTCTGCATGGTCTACAGCATGGCTAATCCAGACCCACAGGGTTTCTTTTCTCCTAACAGATTATTTGTTTATTATTTATTAATAGCTGTTTATTTTATCAAGATATACATTACTTTTCTAGGCTGTTTTGGTTCTTTGGTATTGTAGTGTTTTGTGTTTGTGTGTGTGTTTGGGTTGTTGGTTTGGTTGTGTGGAAGAAGCTATATTGAAGAGCCATAGAAAATGTATTTTAAAGTTTGAGGTTGGCAGTCCTTTAGTTTAATACCAGCATACCAGTCAACAAGATTTTAATCATGGCTTGATTTGGAGAGAAAGTGTTGGGATATTTTTTGAGGAGAGTTTATGCATATCTGTCTGTCTTCCATAGTGAGACATCAGTTTAGTGCTTCGATGACTGAGGAGATACCTGTTTGAGCCTTTGGCCACTTGTTCCTCCTTACTATCTGTTGGTGAACCATCTTCGTCATCTCCTTAGTTAAAAGAACATGAGGGAGTTGTTCTCAATGTACACTTGCCAAATACCGTCTTTCCAAGAATCAGTCATCCCTAGGCTTTACCTGCATTTGTCTGCAGTGATTTGTGATTTTCAGGACAATTAGCTCATCCATTTCTATTTCTTTTCCCTCCAAGCTGCATTAATCCTTAGATGATATGAGATGCTACATATGGGATTTGTGCAGACTTGGACAGTCACATTTTTCAGAAGTGCAGTTACATTCTTTTTCTTGCTCAAGAACAAAATAAACAATGTTCAGATTCGTCATGTTTCAGTCAAATGCTTACTTGGAGAGTTAGCTGCTAACTCTGCCCAAGCGTAGGTGCTTTCTGTAGTCTCGCTGTGGGCTGTCTCAGAGCATATGGTACAGTCTGTGGAGAAGTCAGTGCAGTTTTACCCTCTAGACAAGGCTGAACTTGCTACAGAGTGTACCCTTAATGAGGATGTGAGGGGCAAACAAAACCACATTTAAATACTAATTTAAATTCATTCATTTTTCAGTGCCAGATTTGGTGCACGTTAATTTTCAGAGTATGGAGGTATGGTAATGTTTCTTCAAAATTTGTTATTGCATGTGAAAACTCTGTAAAATTTTATTATATTTTCTTTATTTCAGAACCTTAACAAACAAGCGTTTGATCTTGCAAAAGTCCTGTTGAAAAGGACCGTCCAGACCATTGAACCGTGTATTGCCAATGTATGTAAATTGATTAATCCACGTTACCTGCAAGTAACAAGTGTTCTTGTTACTGTCTTGAATTATTGGAGATATAGTGGGGTTTTTTATTCTTCTAAGTATTGTTTATAGAAGCTACATTTGGTAATGCAGCTACAAGAAAACCATTTTCCAAATAGGATATTGTTGGCTTGGTTGTTAAGTGTGTGGAGTGTTTCAAAGAAATTAATTTCTATCCATCACAGTCTAATGTTCAACCTAAATCTAGGCTGTGAGGTGACCACCAAAAATCCTATTACAACAAAAAGAATTATTAATACTTCATATGTCCAGCAACCAGACAGCCTCATTTCATACCAAGCTTTAGGATGAAGCATTTCAAACTACTGGCCCTTCGCTAGATTTTTTTTGCCCTCCTAAACTTGCTGTGACTTGCAGTCATAAAGAGTGAAAGAACTATGCTTTTTTACAAGGCTTCCTTCAAATTCCTTCTTGTCGAATGTGGGTGTTGTATGTTCTGCCTATTAATATAATACAGCTACTGCAGTCTTTGGTGAGTGTGGTCTGATCCATTCTGTTGCCTTTTCCTGGTGCTGTAGCCAACAGAATTCATAAAATTCAGAGTAGTTTAAAAGGAAATTAGGTAAATTCATATAAGATTAATCAGTAAGTATTTAAAAGCTCAAGGAGTCTCACTAGCAGTTACCACATTCCAATTCTCCTGGTTTTTTTAAGCTTTTTAATTAGTCGTATCTGGAAACAGGATGGTACATAAAGTAACCTTTTGAGGTGATGTAATACTATTCTCCTTACTTTCTTTTTCAAGTGTGTAATAACTTTTTTGCTATTGCATCTGCACTGCTTAAATAATATTAACCCACAGTACCTAATAGGAAGTATTAAATTTTAATATACATTCTATAAAACCAAAAATAAATAATTCATAATTTAGGCTACTTCGGTTTGTTTCTGTTAGGTCACTAATGACTCTGGTACATTACCCATCAGATATTGCAAGACATAACATAAAGACGTCTGACATTCTTTAAAATGGATTTGAAGCAGGGAACCTTTTTTTTCAGCATTTGATGATCTTCAATTGGATCGGGTTTCAATTATGAGAAAATTCTTTAAAAGTGCTAATATTTTTTGGTCGATGTTCTACTGGATGAATATGCATTTTAAGTTAACAATTTGTCTATTACCTGTTAATTTTGCTTGGGAGACAGTTACTGAGATTTGAAATTATCGAATTGTCCTGTATTGAACTGTCTTGATAGAATTAATAGAACTGAACTGAGAAGGATGTTGGGAATTTGCTTGAGCCAAAATTTTGAGGGTGAAATTCTTTGATGTGATGAAAAAATTGTGCCTTGAGTGCCTTCCATTAGTATAAAACCATTAATGATACTATATTAAAATAATTTTTTAAAGTAATGTTTGTATTAATGAAGGAAAATATACTACATAATATTGTTTGTATTTCAGTTTTTTAACCAGGTTCTGGTACTGGGAAAGTCTTCAGTAAGTGACTTATCAGAACATGTGTTTGACTTGATACAAGAGCTTTTTGCCATAGATCCTCACTTACTGCTGTCTGTCATGCCACAGCTGGAATTCAAGCTGAAGGTGGGTTGCAAGGTAGCTTTGGACAATCGCTAAAATTTGTGGAGATATTAAAAGTGCAGAACTGTACATTTGATAAGTGTTCTACTAGAGGGATAAAAATTCTGTATTTATTGCTTTATTTTGAAGATTAATATTAAAGAAGGGATACTGGAAATCTGTGTACAATTATGTGCTTATTGTGCTTACAAACATGTATTATGCACGCTATATATATATAATCATTATAATGATAAATTAATGCAGTCTAATGCAAAAGCTTTATGTACTTAATCTTTGGATTACACCCAAAATTTATGAAGTAATTAGGCTGTGATTGGCTTATCTTATGAAATGCAAATGTGTCAGCTTCAGTATTGATTTGCAGAATTTTCTTCTATGAAACAATGTTTTAATAATAAGAGGAAGCATTTCCTAATATTTTATCAGATTTGTTATTATCAGATAATAAGTCAGTTGACTGCTTTGGAATCCTTGAAGATAGTTAATTTATCCTGATTTGGAGGTTTGTGGGAGTTTTAGTTTAAAAGCCGTTTGTCTTTCCTAAGATTGTAAGTGGACAAGAGAAATAATTTTGTATGTGTGGGTGTGTACATGTGGGCCATGGTTGCAACAAACAGAAGTAACCAAGAAATGGGTATTTGGTGAATATACACGTAGCTTTCATTAGTGCACATCTGTTCATAACATCTTAATTGGTGTCTTTTCTACACACATGAAAATAGTCTTAAAGAATGTCTTAAATCATTAATTGTTGGAGTTGTCAAATATATGTTAGTTAGAGTACTGTGTATGGGTTGTTACGCCTGAAAGAGAAGGTACTTTCCAAGCACAGCCATCTGTTCAGTGTCTGTAATACATTGGCTTAATAGGTATTTGTATATCTTGCCTCATATTAATCCAGTAAGATAATTAAAGAGAGTGAGGATTATCAGAAGCATATTCAAACTCAGTTTTAAATCTAACTGTTCAAAAAACAGAAAGAAAAAGAAGCCAGAAATTATTGCTAAGATATTACGGATAATGATTTACAGTTCCTTTTTCGTGTTCTGATTTTTAGAGCAATGATGGAGAAGAACGTTTGGCTGTTGTTCGACTTCTGGCTAAACTCTTTGGCTCCAAAGATTCCGATCTGGCCACACAAAATCGACCTCTTTGGCAGTGCTTTCTTGGGCGGTAAGAGAAATGGGAGAGAATTCCGAATTTCTGTTCTTTTTGTTGTGAATTTTCTTACAGTATTGCATTTTTCATTGTGTTTTTAGCGGATGTAACTGTATTTGAACGAGTTACTTTGTTAGATCTTCAGAGCAGAAAACTGCATACAGTTCTATTTTCGAAGGAAGAAGCCTGGAGGAGTGCTGCTATATTGCTATCAGCTATGGGCGTATAAGTTAGATAGACAGCACATTATATGCATAGCAGAAATTACACAATAGCTGTGCCAGCATTGCCTGAAATTTCTGTACCTGCAGCTCTATCTGTTTTGCTTGGCATTTACCTTTCTGAGTGAAGAGATATGTCCATTTAAGTAAATGTTGAAGTTTATAATTTTTTAAAAAGTGAATGTTTTCAAATGATACGTGTCAGATGCCGCTTTACATTTCTATAATTTTGTGTGTATATATACGCACGCACACAATTGACATTGTATGGAGGAATTGTGTTCAGAAGTCAGTGGGCAAAATCCATTGGGTCAACATTTTATCCACATCCAACATTTTGTCCTTTAATATTAGTCCTGACTGAATTTCACAAGAGATAACAAAATATTTGTGTGAGGTACATTATGGAGATAAATTCAAAACATTTATATTCTATAATTTTGCCATATGAAAGTATTCTAATAGTTAACAGAACATACTATCGACACGTGTTACTACATAGAGAATAATACTGATTTGCAAAGCTAATTAAAAATTAACATTCATCATCTTCTATCTCTCTAGGTTCAATGATATCCATGTCCCTGTGAGATTAGAGAGTGTGAAATTCGCCAGTCATTGTTTAATGAACCATCCAGACTTAGCAAAAGACCTCACTGGTGAGATGCTCTTAAAGGGGTTTAGAATAATCTACAAAATGAGCAAGGAACTGTGTAATTATTTTTGTACATAGCAGTGTAGTTCTGAAACGTATCAAGTCCAATGCTGGATGGAAGAGGTATCTGCTGAGTAATTGATTTCTGTTGAAGACAAGTGCCAGTTATTAGAAAGGGAGGAGTGTGTGATTTTGTGTGGACTTTGTCAGAGTGAGCTGTTAAGAAGCTACCCATTGCAGAATGAATTTTAAAGTAATTTCAAGTTCTAAAGAAACTTTTGGTGAGGCAAAGCAAATACTGGTGCAGCATCCGGACTTACTTTCAAAACCAGTCCCTGTGTTCCCCACGCCTCTCTTCCACTGAGTTCAGAAAATGCCTTTTTGCTGATCTAAACTATAAAGTTTCTTCTTTCACTACAGTTATCATTTTAACTGTGAGAAGATTTTCAGGCTTAACTGAAACTACCGTTGTTTTTTGATGCAAGCTATTCTACACCAATTGTCAGTATTTTTCATTTGTTATTTACATTTTTCACTCTTTGGGAATGAGAGTTTCTTCTCTTTTTATTTCTTCTTATTCCCTCACCCCCTTTACTTACAATATATTCTAGTCTACTTTATTTCACTTTATTGATTCTTGCAAATGAGGTTATTAGAAAAGCTACTCTATATTCTTCTGATACTTACTGTTATCTAATTGTTTTATATTTAACATAGAAAACGTCGGAACAGATGTTTCCTGCGGGTAGCTCTGTACTTAATAGATGACATGGTTGTGATATGTGACTGACATTTAATTGTTTTAATATTATTAATAAATCAGAATACATCACGCCTATGTAAAAAACCCAAGATTTTTGTTGTTTCTGCTCATAACAGAATATTTGAAGGTTAGATCACATGACCCAGAAGAAGCCATTCGACATGATGTTATTGTTACAATTATCACTGCGGGCAAGAGAGATCTCTCTCTAGTCAATGACCAGCTGCTTGGCTTTGTAAGGGAAAGAACGCTGGACAAACGGGTAAGTCTTAATATTGTACTTTCAGCAACTACCTGCTTTTGATAGACTTTAGTAAAACTAAAATTAAAAAAAACAAAGCCACAGAATCAGAGAATCTGAAGAGTTGACTGTTAACAAGAATACTGCAGGGAAAAAATATTATTTTCTTATGAGAACATCGTAATGAAAGTTCCCTATTATGGTGGCATCAATCAAGTGTTGTCAAGCAAATAGGGTCACTGACTTGTGATAAACACAGTCATATTGTAAGAACATAAGAACGGTCACCCGTGTTTAGGCCCACGGTCCCTATAACCCATTATAATTCTCACAGTGGTCAGTTTTGGCTTCCAGCAAGTTGAGATTTAAGGATTTCTTAAGTCTGCTGGCCCATGTTCATAATAACTTTCAACAGAACTTTACTCCGTGTATTTGTCAAGTTCTCTCTTGAATTTATTTGTACTTTATAAGCCTCCATGGCATATGCATCAGTAAATTTAAGTTTGATGCATGTTTGGGAAAAGTAACTTCACTTGTTTGTTTTTAAACTTGTCTGATAATTTGACTGGGTATCTCATAGTTCTTGGATTACGTAAAATAATAAATCTTCTTTGACTCATTCATTTTTAATAAATGTGGATACCATATCTTCTCCGGTTCTTTGTTTTCCATTCTAAAGAATCACCCGATTAACTTCCTGATTAACACAAATTGATTATTGCATACTTCTGATTATTCCTGTCTGCATGTTCTATATCCTGTTGGGACTAAGGTGACCAGACTTGGTAATGGCATTCACAGTTCACACCATGTTGTGTACATACTTGATGATAACTTTTTTTTCTTATTCTGAAACATTCTGTCTGTCTCTTACACTATTTCTGAGCACTGAGCTGATAGTTTTGGAAAACATTCACGTTGACTTCAGTGTTTTTCTTGAATAACTCTAGGTGATATACTGCCAAATACTGTACATGCAGAGTTAATGCTGGTGGGCAAACCTAACCTTAATCTGAATTTCTTCCATTTCATATTGTAACAATTCAGTAGCGTGACATTTTTCTGCAGTTCTTCATTATAATGTTACATCTGACTACCTCAGTAAATTTTATACACACTGTTCAGTTCATTTTCTAATAAGTTTTCATATGTTAAGTGTCAGAGATTCCTTTCTGACTCCGTGTATAGGTTCCTTTTGTCTCCTTCTTTGTGAAAATCGGTCATTTATTTCCACCCATTGTCTCCTATGTTTTAGTTAATTAATTTACAATAGAATTTTTATTTTAAGGCCCTCTGGCACGAGACTTTGTTGGAAGTTTTTTTGGGATCCTAATGCATTTTACTGATGTACTTCTGGGTCTGCTAAAAGGGGTTTTTTTCTTAGATAAAACTTCTCATTATATAAAGTTCAGTGGCACATTTCTATAACTTATTTTTCAGTAGTGTCAGCTCTTTGTTGTCATTACTATTCTATTTCAACCTGTTTGCCCATTCAAAATCAGATGTTCTGATGAGTGGCACATTGTTCCTCTTCAGACCCTTCGGTTTCTTTCACATTTACTCTCTTCAATCTGTTCACTGGTAGATTGCAATAATAGAATAATTAGTATTTGGTATATAATGTCTAAATTCCTGTAAAAGGCATAGATGGGATACCACCTGGTCTTAATGATTTTGTTCCTGCTTGCTTTATTAATTTTTTTTAAGATGTCTCTTAATGATACTTTAAGAAACCTCTTCAAACCTCTCTCCTGGAATAAATCTCTTTGTCTTTCAGCCATTCAGAAAGGGTCTGGATGGCTTCCTGCTTCTGGAAGCTTTGATGAAGATGTTTAGTTAGTATGCTTTTAATAACTTCATTTTGAAACTGTTGCCCATGCTTCATCAAGGATTCACTTTCAACTTGCCAGCGCTTATACTGTTTCCTGTTTACATTTTTTCAGATGTGGCTCCATGCTCCTTAGAGGGTGATGTTTAACAGCAGACTTCTCTGTGCTATGTAGCCATGTTGATTTTTTTTTCCTTATTATTGTTCTTTTTTAATAGGCTGTAGACAGGATGTCCCCTATGTCATTCTAGCTAGTTACTTTATTTATTTCAAAATAATTTTACGTTGCTTTGTTCCCTTTTTAAGTGAGAATGTTACTATAATGGATTTTGAGAAAAGGATGTCATCTTTACACAGAGAAATGCTGATTTCGAGTATGTTCACTGTTAAAAAACAGCTCTTCAGTTAGTTGTACTTGCAGCTTGACACTGCATGTTTCTCAGGAGTGATCAAGATCACCTACCTTCTTTTTCAGCCACTAAACATGCCTAAAAGGTCCTATATGAGATTTAAAAACTTTTAGTATAACCACCACTTCCCACTGGGACTTCCACCTAGTGAGAATGGGATGATTGTTACCGTGTCTTCAGCACAGTGTCTCTGTTCTGTTCTCCTTTAGCACGTTGCTGTCAGGAAGAGGCAGCCAGCTATTCCTGCACAGCTGTGATACTGATTTCTACAGAGCTAGGTCTTTTTGCGTGTGGCTTTAAATCCGGTGCGGCGGCACTTAATGTTCCTCATACGTTTGACTAAGTCATTTCACACCAGTGATAGGTTTGGTATAACCTCGCATTTCAAGGTTAGGAGCTTTTTCAGGCAATCAGTGAAGAATAACTTCATCTGTACATGATGTTTCTCTTATAAAAATCTCTGGAGAGAGCTTTAATGAAAATATATCCTGAGGAGAAAGTAAAATTGAGCACTGAAACGAGATTAGAAACGACTACAACAAATACGTAGCATTTGAAGTAGACCTTGGCAATATAGGATGTCTTTGTAAATATAATTAGTGTTACACAATTAAGATCAAGGACTTGTAAATTTTCATCTGTTTTTTTTACCTTTAGGATTTTTCTCCAGTTTGGGAGAGGAGCATTGATAATGTCCATGTAACTATGTTTATGTTTTCTATGTAGGATTTTCTCAGTTCTGGGCAGAGTTCATTGTACCTATTTTAATCATTCTTTTTCTTTAAAAGAACTCTGTATTCTGCTGGCTGCATTTACCCTTTGTAGCTGGGTTTCTTTTGGACACATCTACTGCAGACTCCTAGATGATTCTTCATGTGTTTGACCTCATCTTTTTAGGCTTGCAATCATCTATCAAATGAGTATCGCTATTACTATGAAAAGAATGCTTGTCCAACAGGCTGAAGTAAAGTGCCAACCTGTCATTTCAATTCTACCTTTTATCTTTATAAAACAGGGAGAAATATAAACCATGCTAACTGGTACACCATTTAAGTGATCTTTTTTTTTCTCCTGACCATATTCCAATTGACACAATATTAGTAAAGATAGTCTTAGCACTTTCTAGAGTAAAAGTTTCTAGCTAGAAGACACTACTTAATTTTTTAAGGAATGTCCTTAGCTGACTTGATCTATATAGACATCTGCATGATGGTTGTAACTATTTAAAAAACAACAAAAAAACCTCCACTCCCACCAGTAGTTTTCAAATCCATTGGTATTGCTCCAGATGGAAAAGTAACTCTGGTAACATATGCTTCCCAAAAACTGAAATCTAATCTTTGGTAATAATTGTTCTGAGCAAAGCTCCCTTGGAACACTGTCTCAAGGGTCTTTCCAGCGTCTTCACTTTTCAGAATAATTAGGAGACATTTTAAAAACAAATGACAGAAGTACTGTTTTCTATTGTACTGGAATAATCTTAAGAACCTGAAAAGTTAAGAAGAGAGTTTTGACAGCTGACTTCATTGGCATTTCTCCCAACAGTCCTTATGGAGTAGAGACTTAGGCCCTTCATGAGAAGTGACTTGCACATCATCAGCTTGAAGTCAAAAGCTATAGAGTGAGGAGCCATAGAAACAGACCCCCATTTTCGGTTCCTCTTTACGCGGTTTTCTGCATGTGTGTTAGTTTTAACTGTACTGAAAACCATTGTGGCTTTTTCCAGATGAAGGAGAATGATTGTAAGATGTTTATGAAGGGAGTAGGTTAGTTATTCCAATGGATAAGGGATTGTATTGAACTTTGAATAACAGTTTTTTTCAAAACTCAGTCCAATAGTCATCAGTGGAGGAATTTAATTATGTTGGTCAACCAAGGAAGCTAAGGTTATCGAAATTCTTTTGTTAATTAAATCAGGGTAGTAATTCTGTTAGCTGTGTTTATTCATATGCTGCCTTTGAAAGAGATTATTACTTTCCTCTTTATGTTTATTTGCTGGTTTGGCTTTAATTCTCAGAAGCATCTTACTCTTTATTCCCCTACATGTATCTCCTGTTCAGTGACTTGCTTCCGCAGTGTCTCAAAACACTCTCAAAGGTGTTTGGTCCACTGTCTCCTATTGTCAGTCTGAAACTGCCTTTCTGCATGCTCTGAGATCTACTGTACAGCAATTTCAGTAATCAGAATTCTATTGGCAATTCAAAACTCCTTTCCTTTGTAACCCCTTGTTACTCCTTCATTTTAGGCTTAAATTTTCTGGAATGATTTCTAGCAAATTTTTTTTGTCATCTTCTGACAAGTTTTGCCATCCTTCCTGTCTCATATAGGAGATCTGATGAAGCTATCACCTGCATTGGAAGGGTGTATCTGAATGTAGAAAAATATTTATACTCTTCTGAAAATGTTTCCCTTTTATGCCTTTATTTTCTTTAAAATGTGCTTTAGATCGCAATGGGAGTGAACAAATTCCTGCAGAAAAGTTAAACAGTAACATCTATTTATAGCTAAAGTTTTTCTCTTTTGCGAAAACTAATTATGATGTTATGTTCTAGCAAACTATTACTATCTTGACCTGTCACGGTTTTGATACTTAAGAAATATGTAACAAAATACAAGTTTATTTTTTCCATCTTATTGTTATAACCTACTCCAACAGCTAGTGGTGTCTTGTGGTGACATAAGCCATATTATCTTCAAGATTTGTCTTTTCTTTGCCCTTCAAGAAAAGTAATTCATTCAGTAAAACTATTAAGAAATTAAATGTGCAGTACCTCGGTGTTATTGAGACCAGCCTTCAGTTTAACAAGATTGAGGAAGTTATGCGCAGTATGAATAATGGTATCTACATTTATGCTTCATAGGGTGAAACGATCTGAGCGTTGTTGGTCCTTTGGAGTTCAATGCCAAAAGTGATACCCAGTGTGTTCTGGAAGAAATTACCTCTTTCTGTTTGAATTTCATGCGTTTCTTTTAAATGATGTGGGAAAACAAGTTTCTTCTGAGGTTTTCTGTGTAAATCATTCGGCATGAGACACTGCTGTCTCAATTAATCCTCAAGTCGGTTCTGGTATGATTCCTTACGCAAGCCAGCATAGGAGAGCTTATGGATCTCGTCTGGTAAATTGTTTAATAATGGGATACTTGTTGTTTACTTGAGCGGATAAAGTATGACCACCAAAAGCAAGGATGAGAACCCATGAACTCCTCCTGTAGCTGTTGTACTCTGAGGTTTTTTTCCTTAATCCCTGAAGTCTTAGAGCGATTGCTTCAAGGCTTCAGCAAAATGGGCTTCTCCCACTGTCCTGGAAAGTGGCAGAGTTCAAGCCCTAGCAGGTTTGGCTCGGCCTAGGCTCCAGATCTCCTGTTTCTAGGCAAGGCTGCTGTGAGATAGGAAGAAGGCACTGGGAAGAAGGAAGTCTGCCACCTCTGGTGCCTGTCTCTGAATAGATAAGCCTTCCAAATCCTGACTCAGTAAGACACTTATTCAGGCGTACATGCTAAGCTGTACTTAACTTCTTTTCTGCTGGCTAGCTCCCAGATATTCTTTGCTCAGCACAGAGAAGTACTGGATTCCTGGGTACTGACAATATTTAATCTGCATAGTAGTGGGAAGAAAACCCTTACATAGGCTTTGCAAATTCTCGTCTAGAGGCTTTAAACAGCATTTTTCAGCTTTTGAAGTGTCTAAGTATAGGAGATCAGAAAGTGGCTATTTTGTTTTTCATGCTTCTACATCTTTACTGTGTTTTGTATGTGTGATTTATTTCTTTATTTACCAAAACCAATTCCCCAACTTCTTTTCATTTCTTCCCTCTCAAGTGGCGAGTAAGAAAAGAAGCTATGATGGGTCTTGCGCAGCTGTACAAGAAGTATTGTCTTCATGCTGAGGCTGGAAAAGATGCTGCAGAGAAAGTGAGCTGGATAAAGGATAAACTTTTGCACATATATTATCAAAATAGCATTGATGACAAGTGAGTCAATCTAAGTCTTTCTAATTTTAATTGTATAGATGAGAGATACTCTGAAAATGCGTCTTTATCCTGTGAAAGCTGTTATATTCTGTATTTGTGGGTTGATGTATGATGTATTTAATTAATAATCATTAAGATAATGTATGCAGATATTCAGTATTGTTGGATTGTCTGTTCCTGGATTCATTTTTATGTATTGGTGGAACTAGATCTATGATGGTAGTAGATTTCCACTAACTAAGTACTGTGTAGAAAAAAAATTGTCAAATTTGGCATTTACTATGCCATTTCTTGTTTGCCTTACTGCTTTCCAGATGCCAGGCTGTTAAAATCCATGATCTGTGAGTGTTATGTGTGTTGACACCACAGTACATGCACAGATCTCTCCTTTTGGTATGGACCTTTAGGTAGACCAGAAGCTGAAGAAACATCAGTGGAGTTTTCACATTTGTTTCATCTTCTCTATTTTGTCACTCAATCCCTTTAACTTTTTGAAATACCATTTTGGTGTTGAAAAACGTATTTTGGCCAAGGTTTTGGACGATTATTAATGGTCTTACAGAAAGAGGGAAAGTGTGAGATCACACAAAGGCAGAATTTCAGCCTAGATTTTTAGTATGGTAGACTCAGGAAATTCTTTATAGTGCTTCTTAGCACCTTCCTTATGCAGTCTGCTACTTCAGTATGTTTTGTTATCTTGGTGACTCGTCTGAACGGGCTAATAGCCTCCTTCAGTTGTCAGTTGTGATACTAAATTTTTAACCACTGCAATAGTGAAGGCTCTCATTTTGTTCATCTGGCTGATCATAAGTGGGCCACAGTTACATATTTGATTAGTTGGCACCATTTTTGAAAATCGGGAAATCTTGACATAGTTTATACAAAGCTAATTCAGCATGTGCATAAAAATATGCTGTAGTTTGCATTGAGAGGTTTCTGGTTTTTCTACCATGTTCACATCTCATTGTCAGTACACAGGTCTGATAGTAGACCGAGAATGAATCCAAGTTGTATAGTGAATGGGGCAGATGTTTTCTGTATTTCTGCTCACAGCAAATGCAGAGCACTGATGGAAATGAGGCAAGGAAATTTAAGGGAAGAGTGTGTCATCAAAGCTGAGTTTCTTTTCTCTGACATGACTTCTGAAAGTCTGATTACGCTATTGGGACTAGCTTTTTCATGGGGAGGCATGGATTGTATCCTGTTTGTTTTCTGGGTATCCACACAGAAAGATTGGTGGCTTGATTTTTAATGTTCTCCTAGGTCAGTTTGGTACCCTGAATTTTAATTCAAATTCTACTCATTTTTAAGGCTGATAATGAAGTTCTTGCTCAGTCACGCCATCGGGTTGGTTTCCTGATCTCAGTGGAGGGATAAATGTGTTTCAGTGTTATCGTCAGGATTTTAAAGATTTAGCACCTGAAGAGCTGTAGAAATGCTATGATCTTTTAAGACAGAGTCTGTCCAATCCTTAAAACATATAAGCAGGCGTGGGCCAAAATTAGCCAACTCTGGCCTATTTTCCTTCAGTAATGCAGCGGAGAGGATAAAAAGTAGCAGTGGACAGCTCTGAGCCTTGGAGTGTTTTCCAGAGGATGCTTGGGTTAACACAGTTCTTTCAGAAGATAATAGTGCAGTATCACACAGAGTTCAGGCCTGAAGTAGAATAGAATAGATTTTTTTCCACACATTGATAACTTGGTCACTTGATAATGGTTTTGTTGTTGCTTGACTGTTGGTGTACGCATCTACTCAAGACGAAAAACTTCTGACCATAAGAGCCGCCTCTCATGTGTTCTCTGAGCTTCTCTGTTTCACAACGAATACATAGGGAATGGAGTGAAATAACCACATCTGAAACAGTGCCCTGTTACCAACTATTGAATGCTAGCCAGGCAGTTTCCTCACAGGAGAGAAGTGTGGATTTGAGTTATTCCTGCTTTGTAAATCTTGACCCTGACCAACAGGGAGCAGGGAAGGGATGCTACAGTCTCTCCATTTGTATTGACAGCTTTTCTAGAACATGTATCTGTAGAGACATGTGCTAGAGCAATGTTCATAAATTGGTTAGAACTCTGATGCCTCCAATCTCCTAGTGTGATAAACAGATGGAGTCCCTTGGGATCTGAAGATCTTGTTCCCTAAACAATTTCGTTCTTGGAGTTTTCAGTAGGAAAGTGTACATTTAAAGAGACAAAGCCAAGTTTTCTTTAATACTAATGGGCTGTCTTGAGATAGTTGTATCCATATTCATGGTCATCCTTTTATTTATCTGCCTTGCCATCATGTCTCTTGGAATTTTCTTTGAACAGAAATAAGCTGTGTGAGCAGAAATAAGGTGTGTTTGATCTGTGCAGCTGTGGTCTCTGTACAAGGCACTCCCAGAGTGCTTGCTAGTACTAGTACATAGTGAAAAAGTTTTAAAATTCAAGCACACACAGTATTGGCCCATAAATATCAAATTCTATAGCTGAACATTGTGCACAGCTTTCATGAGGATGGATTAAATTAATGTTTGAATGTTCTTTCATTTGGGGGGGACTATTATTAGATGAACTATTCACTTGTATTTTGTAGTTCAAAGCTGGTATTTAATGTAAAACTTTAAATGTGTATTTAAAAAAGATAATTGGAGAATGCTTTTGCTGGTTTGGTCTGTTCTCAGTTTTCCTTTTGCCCCTTTAGTTGTCTATGTTTTGGTGTTCCTTCATCTCTACCTTTTTAGTGCTGATTTTTAGCTTGTGTATTAGAATAATGAGTAGATTCTCAGGTATTACAGTTCAATCTTAACCATTCCCTCAAGGATACTTCAGATTTTTACTTTTCCTCCTCTTCAAGTTATATTCTTGTATTCCTTCTCCTTTATTTGAGCTTTTTACTGTCTGTGTTCCTTCCTTCTAAATGTTAGAATAAACAAAGGGGCATTCTCAGATGCTAAAGACAAGGAGAATTTGGATGGTGACAGATTACTCTCTCTTAGAGGTGAAACAACATGGAAAAGCTCTCAAGGAGCAATTCTTGCTAATCTTTCTATCAGCAGTGGAAGGAATCTTTACAGCTGAGAAAGGGGCCACTACGTTTTTGTCTTCTTTCTTTGTTGAAAAATCTGGTTTTAATGACTTCCACTATTTCTTGCTTTTTCAGCTTGTCTGAAAGGTGTCACTACTTTTCAACATGTACAGTTTTTTTTCTTCTTTTCCTGCAGATTACTGGTAGAGAAAATCTTTGCTCAGTATCTTGTTCCACACAATTTGGAAACAGAAGAGCGAATGAAGTGCTTGTACTATTTGTATGCTAGCTTGGATCCAAATGCTGTCAAGTGAGTGTAGTTTGTATTCAACAAATACTTGCTTTCTCAGGCTTTTCTAACATCTGTTATCTTACTTGTATTATATAATAAAAATAAAAATAACGGATGCTTAGCATTATTTGCAAGTAGCATAGTATTTCAAAACATTTCCCTGTTGTATACAAACTCGACACATCCATTAGGCAAAAAGGTCCCGTGATGTTTGAGAAGAGTGATTTTATCCATTCGTTTTCATCAAATGAGAAGAATGCAGACTTAAAAGTGTGCAAGTGATGACTTCTAGGTTTGCTCTATATTAGGGACCATGATGAAAATACCTGTAACTGAATTCTGGTTGATGGTGGCCCGTTTTTTATTTGTGTGGTTTTAAGAAATACTGTGGCATCTGTTGCATTGTTCCAAGAGAGACGATGTTCTGTAAGAAGAGAAAATCAGTTCCACCTTGTTTTGAACAGTTATTTTTAATACTCAGTAGGTTTTGATTGTACCTAGCAGGTGTTGCAGTTCTAAGATAAATAAGCAATCTTGTTTATTAAAACATCCGGCACGTTCTTGTCCTGAAGAAGCTTTTCTTATCCGGTTTCCCATTTTTTTCAGAGCACTGAATGAGATGTGGAAGTGCCAGAACATGCTAAGGAGTCATGTACGAGAATTGCTGGATTTGCATAAGCAGCCCACTGTACGGTTTTGAAAATATTTATACTTTATCAAGTGGATCCCTTTTACTGGGGAGTTTTAATGCTGTATTATTTGTTCAGTGTAACTTTGTGATTCGTTGATTTCTGTCTGTAGACAGCGTTCCATTCTCATTAAGTAAAGTTGCTTTCTGTAATGCTTGAAGGTATATGACCTCCTTCTGTTGATCGTTCTTTCGTAGTACTGCTCAAGAACTTTGGAAGAAGTTTTAAAAGTTTCAAAGTTTTTTGTTTGCTCGTGACAGACCTTTTTGCTTTCTCACTTTGTAACAGGTTTTGAAAATGGGATGTGTTGTAACATAAAGCAGTGATTTCTTTGTTGGTTAGAAAAAACAAGTTTTTTAAGTATTTGTACTGGAATTTTACTAGTAGAAATTTTAAGTAGAAGGGCATTGCTTTGGGGTTTTGGTGAGAGAGGGACTTGTGGAAATTTCCTGTTTTGGGGGCTACTGGGGTCTTTTTCCAGCAATTGATTTTGACCTGTTACATGAATTAATGAATTTTTGCAGTTTTTTGATGTTAGAAGATTTTTCCCCTTTCTGCACGCAGTAGCTGCTAATCATAGTTACACTATTCTAGTATCTATTCTTACAACAAAAACATAAAACATAAGATTCAGGAGTAGAAAGTAGTGCTGCAGAAGAACTAACAGACCAGCTTAAATGTGTATTTTATAAAGGAGATATGGCTGATTTGTTTGTCTGTTTTTGCTGTTGTCCTCAGTCAGAAGCAAACAGTGCTGCCATGTTTGGAAAGCTGATGACCATAGCAAGTAAGTGTTAATAACTTTCCATAAGCATTCTATAAACTACCACAGCATTCCTGGAAACTATATTTCTGTGAATCTTGGCATGCTGAAGTGGCAAATTTATCTCATGTTAAACTGTTTTTAATCATCCAGAAAACCTTCCAGATCCTGGAAAAGCACAAGATTTTGTGAAGAAATTCAATCAGGTTTTGGGTGATGATGAGAAACTTCGGTCCCAGCTTGAACTGTTAATTAGCCCTACGTGTTCTTGTAAACAGGCAGATGTCTGTGTGGTAAGGAAATGGAAAAGCAAACTTTTATACAATAAGTATTTGTGCTTAAAACAGCTACCTGGAGTTAATGGTTTCCTTAGTTACCTAAACATGGTTTTTACATGGTTCCAATTTTCGTAAAATGCCTTTTTGGTTAACCTGTAGAGATTAGGGAAGAGATAATTAGGATCATCACCTTAAGAAAACATTAGCTTTATTCCTTCGTGGGATTATGAGCATCAAGCATGATGACTAGAAGACGAATTTATTTCTTTAAAATATTTTATTTCAAGTGCCTCTTTCATGGTAGGGTTCCCAAACTGTCTTCTCACACTGATTCACCTTCCAAGTACCAGCAAGTTATCTGTTACCATCTGCATATTATTAATTTATTTTTCATCCTAGAATAATATTTTGAGATCAGTCTTTCTTTTTCTCATGTTATTTAACCTCCTTGACGAGAATACACACCTTAATATTAAATTGAACTTTTCCAGATTCTGCCAACCACCACAGATTTTTTTTTTCAATATGGTCCAAAGCAAAGTAAGCAATTTCATTGACAGAAATTACAAAGGTCACAAAGAGCATCTACAAACAAACATAAGACTTCTTAGGTTTTGTCTAATGGCTCAGAAATTGTGCGGGGAAGGGAGCAGGACAGTTTTTTCATTCTTAGGAAGTCTCTCGTACTACAGGGTTACCCACAGGTTTCTGGATTACACTGACAACAAACATACATTCTGTGCACTGCACTTAACTCTTCCTCGATTCTATTCTGAATCTGAGCTGCAATTCTTAAGAACCCCTGAAGAACTCTTAACTAGAAACCTATTTAAATAGTTTTGTTAAGTATGTCTCATTTGAATATAACATGATAAAGAACGATGTGGAGATACCAACAGCTCCCCCTTAAAATACGTTTTGCTATATAGACCGTGGTAAAAAGAAGTGACTATATTTAGCTTACTCAGCATGCTTAAGAAGTAAGTAAAATTAGTATAATTCTTGTTTGTATCTAACATTCTTGTAGAGGGAGATAGCCCGGAAACTTGCAAATCCCAAGCAGCCAACAAATCCTTTTCTGGAAATGGTCAAATTTCTTTTGGAAAGAATTGCCCCTGTACATATTGACTCAGAAGCCATTAGGTAAGTTTGAAAGATCATGAACAATTGACTCATGGATGATTATAAATGATAGAAATGGCAAAAGAAAAAAAAAATTTTCATGGGATTTGAATTGGTCTGTCCTAGCACTGAATGTGTGGGTGAGATTTTAATCAAATTATGTAGATGTATTCATTCCCAGCAACCTAGAGGATGCAACTTTTTTTGATGCTGCTTTGCGGTGCTGTCTGCCAAATGATTTAAAAAATTTAGTAGTTCATGGTGAAGATTCTATTTGTGGGGCTTCAGGTGAAAACTATGAACATAATTTTCACATAGTTAGCTGCAATGCAGTCTTCCATATAGCATCTGAATTAATTAGCTTTTGTGGGATTGTGTAAGAGAATGTTTTGATTTCTTTTGAGACTTGTCTGGCAACCTAATTACATTCTGAAACTTGTGCAAGTATGTGTCGATCTAATGCCACCAGCATGGTGGGGTTTTTTGGGATGGATTTTTTTTTCCCCCTAAAGAATTAGTTTTGCAGAAACTGAAATTAGAAGGAAAAGGACTAATGTAATAACTTAAATAAAAATAGCAAAAATTAAACAGCAATGCCAACGCCACCCCCAAAGGACTTTTGCCTTCCCTTTATATATTGTGAAAACCAAGTAATCTTGCTTATATCTCTAACCTTTAACACTGTCATACTTGTTTGTTTCTTTTTGTATCTCTCATTTCAGTGCACTAGTAAAACTAATGAATAAATCCATAGAGGGGACAGCTGATGATGAAGAGGAGGGTGTAAGTCCTGATACTGCTATTCGTGCAGGGCTTGAACTTCTCAAGGTAATCTGCATTAATGCAGCTATAATCTGTAATGGACAGGACAAAAGTGGTATGAGTAACGAATTAATGTTAGCGTGGCTTTAGTAGTTATTACTTAGATAATTACTTTTTTAATGGATGAAACTGTTTGGTTATTAATACTCACTTGAAAGAAGAGTAATGAAAGAGATGGTTTGTCGGAAGAAGTATGTTTTGAAAGGGGTGCCAAAGAGTTGAAATGTACACGTTAAAGCAGAAATTGGTTTCTGCGTAGGGAAGTAGCAGAGGAGAAGGTGTAGAGGTAAAGTGAGAGGAAGAGAAACAGAGAAGCTGGGAGAGACACCTCCTTTGGGGCGTGTATGACACTGGAAGGAAAGCAAGCAGCTAGCTCAAGAGCCTCATCATGTAGAGAAAGAAAGGGAACTTGTGTTCTCAGTGGTGCTGAGAAGTGGAAGGGGGAGAAAGAAGGATTTGAAATATCTGGAAAACAGTAGCCCATGTTTTGTTTGTAGATATCTTAACCTTCTTGGTTTCTTTTCTGCTCGGGGACTATAGATTCTGGAGAAATTAAAATTTCAATTCAGTTATTGAATGTAATCGTTTCATATGGGCATGTAACAGCTGTTTATGTCAATGGTAATGTTCATAAACAGCCGTCATTTTGTTTTTCTGATTATTCATTTACTATGAATAAATATACCCTTGTTTTAATGTGTATCTGCAGGTTCTGTCCTTTACACATCCTACCTCGTTCCACTCTGCAGAGACCTATGAGTCTCTACTGCAGTGCCTCAGGATGGAAGATGATAAGGTAGCTGAGGCAGCCATACAGATTTTCAGAAACACGGGTCATAAAATAGAAACAGACTTGCCACAGATAAGATCGTGAGTATTCTGTAACGTGCTGCTTTCATAGCTGGAATTCTGCCTCTTGAGTTTATTCAGCGTGTTGCCCCTATATAGTCTTGTTAACATGAGCAGCTTCTCTTCCATGATTTTGATTTCCTTCAGTACCTTTCTGTCCCCATCCCTTCCTTTTTAAATTCTGTGCTCTCGCAGTTTTTACGTATTTACTGAACATGTTAGGAACTTCTTAAAAATCTTCTTGTAATGTACACATTAAAACCAGTGCATAGCAAATTTCCTAGGTTACAAAATAAGCAACAACAAAAATACAGCAAAGATATAATTCCTTGGCATAATTTCTACTTATATCTGTCTTTCACACGATTTTTCTGTCTTTGTAAGGAACACAGATATAATCTCTGATATGGTTAACAGCTCTGTTTGTTATTAAACAAGATGGGAAACAAAATCTAAAAGTAGGCATGAATTTCTAGCAAAGGATAATTGGCTGTCTGTAAGTTGTCATGCAATTCATGCTGTGCTGCTGATTAAAGCTGCAGAATCTACTATTCACAGACTATTAAATACCTTGCGAGTAACATCTGAAACCTTAAAATCAGCCTGTAAGTAACTAACTTGTCCAAATTATAAGTCGTGGGTTTCAAGTTCTCATATATTGAAATAGCATTTTGGATATTGCCATGCTAAAATGCATACCAATGTACACTTCTAAGTTTGCTGTAAATCAGAGCTGTAACCTCAGCGATTCTTCAGAGTGTGGATCAGATTTTGGACAAAAGAAAAATATTACAAATTCAGGTATATGAGATAGGTTTTAAGACATCTGCAGGGTTAAAGAGAAGGAAAATCCCAGCAGTCTCCATTGTCAGTACAGTTCCCAGTATAGTCCCTGGTGTCTTTGGCTCCCTATCAGAATTTAATCAAGACTCTGTATTGCTGGGCTACATCATGTTCTCTCAAAGGATCTGGTACTGCTGACATTTCTTTGACTTTGGGCCTTAGCCAGGTATTGGTGAAGTTTAGTCTGGGAGGTCTCAACTTGAAAATGTAACTGTCAAAGTGGAGGTAGCATCCTTGGCATGGTTTCCAGACAAGTCAGGTTGGCGTTCTGAAAGCCAAAAGCCATGTCAGTGCTAACACTTGACACAAAGAAAAAGAAGTCTGAGGACAAGTAGATGTTCCAGATTTCATGTATTCAGAAATCTTTATCATAAATGAAAGATTCGATACAATCTACAGGATAGTTTGTTTCAAGTGACCTGTTTGTGGTTTGGGGTTTCTTTAAATGCTGCTGTAAGCCGGCTACTTGCTGTCCTTTGAAGCAGTGTTCACCAGTGGCTGCTCAAGATCTTCCTTGTACAGGAAATGAATGGGGTTTTTGTACCAGTTCATGGACAAAGACTACCGTATGACTCGGGAGCCTGATGGAAGCACTGGCCATGCTCAAAGAGAGCCTGTGGACCGTGTGTGAACTTGTAGATGTAAACATGTAAAGGTGCATGTCAGCGTGTCAGGTTTCACCTTTTGCAGATTTGTGTCAGTTGGGGTGTGCTGAGGTGTGGTTTGTAACTGCTGCACCAAGGCCTGGCAAAGACACTTTATTGTACATGTACTTAACGCCATGAAAACTGTAGGTTAGGCATTGAAGCTTACTTTAACTGTAGGTTTTACTGAATTCTTTGCTATTTTGGTTCTTAATCCAATTTGTGGAATCTTGGCATGTTTGAGAAGAGATTTTCTACTTCACAATACTGTTAACATGTTTCTGAGGGTCTTTGGTTTGGTTTTGGATTTTGTGGGGGTTTTGAGGAAAATGTCTGAGGTTTGATTCTTTCAACCCAGCAAGCTGCTCTTTAGCCTCTGGTTGCTGATTTTCATTATGTCAAAAGTGTCAGTGAGTGGTGGATGCTGAATAATCCATGTACTGAATACTGTATTGTTAAAAGAGCTTTTCAGGAAAGCAGGGAAATTTTTTGGCATTTTTCTGCGTCAGACTCTTTCTAGGCAATTTTTGGTTTTTCTGTCAATTGCTGGGTGAGGTGCAGGGTGAAGCTCTCGAGTTAGTGTCTCAGCTGCTGAGCTCTGAGGGGACAGGCCTGCCTTCCAGCACTGCCTGGGGAGGGAAACTGAGCAGTCTGACCAGCCTGGACCTGGCCTCTGGAGTGGCTTCTGCCCTGCGCTTTCCTTTGCTGCCTTCCGATCAGCAGATAGGTTGCAGGAGATTCAAATTCAAAATCTCACAACAAAGCAGTTGTTTACTTGGGTATACATTGTGATTAAAAGTTCCAGTTGTAAAAGCCTGTAAACACACTGTTTACAGATGTTTAGTGGTTATTCTTAGCTTTCACGGATTTTCTTCAGCCCTGTCATTCCCAGGGTGGGATAATAAGTCCAGGAATTTGCCCTAGCTGAAACTGTCATATTGCCCCCACCTTGTATTTGTCTTCCTAAACAGCTTTATTTTGACCATTATTTTCTTTCATGTTTGATTTTTTTTCCTGTGGGCTGTTTTCTTCTCGTATGTGTGTAGTCAGATGTTCAAGTATTACTAAATACAATTCTGTCCTGCTTTTTACTTTGTGATTGTGAACTTTCCTGAACAGACTTCAAAGAAATGCTTGATTTATAAGACAGTGAGGATAGATTTGTGTGTGTGAAGATACTTACTTTTTTGTAGATTGCAAATTGCATTTTGAAGTATTCTATTTAATGTTCACAGAACACTAATTCCGATTTTGCATCAGAAAGCAAAAAGAGGCACTCCTCATCAGGCAAAACAAGCTGTTCACTGTATACATGCCATATTTTCAAATAAAGAAGTACAGCTTGCACAGATCTTTGAGGTATGTCTTGCCTTTGTTTTTGTTTCTGTTATTAATTGGTACTGGTAATTAAAATGAATTCCTACTGTTTATTAGCAGATAACAGTTTATGAGGTCAGGAAGCCTACAGGTGGATGGTAGTTGAGATAAGCCATTAATTTTGCAATAGCAAGTTATTAATGTTTGTGTCTTAAAGTCATGCTTTACTAATATTCTCATGTCTGATGGATGAAGGTTTTCCTTTTTGTCTACATGGGAGAAGTTTGGGGGGAGTAAGCTAAATATGCTGGACTGATCCACAGCAAATCCCATGGGGACACATTTAGCAGATACTAAATGAGAGATAGCATCCCCTACTTTCCACCTGTATTGAATTCCCCTGCCTTAAGGTACATACAGCCTTGTCTCACTAAGGCAGTTAGTGCAGAACAGCTTGACTGCAAGCTACAGACATCAGCTCACTGCTTCCTTAGACAAGTTATTAGGCAAAAAGACATTCCATACAGCGCAGAGAGTTTATTACTTCTCACTGTAGTCTTTCAAATAATAACATTATTAATCTGCACTTGTAAAATATTTTAGGTTCTTAATCTTGGCTGTCTTTGAGCCTGTGCATAATTTATAAGTGTGAAAAGCTTTGAATTAAGCTTGCAGAGTTCCATCTCTGCTTAGACTTCTGTGAGAGTGCTTGTTCCCTCCCTAATACCAGAATATGATGCAGTGGTGTGGGGTGATACGGGAACTGTCCTGGTGACTGTTACCTGGAAGGTAAATGCTGATGGCTAGTAGAAATGTCCCCGGTGGTTTCCAGGGGTTTGGCTGCTGTTTTCGACCATTGGCAGCTGGGATTCAGGTTCTCACAAATTCTGAACGGAATTGAGTCAAAGTTTTTTCCCGTATCTCTTAGACTTGAGTGTGTTTCATTATTAAAATAAGAAGAGAATACAGAATTTGTTTTGCACTTACCTTATGTGAAATTTTTGTTTACTCTGTCTAATAGGAAGTTGTATTCTTTATACTTTTGATTGTTAATTGTATTCTTTTGGAAAAACAGTGAAATGCGTCAGCGGTCCAGCAAAATAAATTATTTTAAGACATGCTAGCTTATTAACTGAAGTTGAATTTAGAATTTTTTTTTTCTTTTTCCTTCCTCAGCCTCTTAGTAGAAGTTTGAATGCTGATGTACCAGAGCAGCTTATAACTCCCTTGGTCTCTTTGGGTCATATTTCTATGTTGGCTCCAGACCAGTTTGCTTCTCCAATGAAATCTGTTGTTGCAAATTTCATTGTGAAAGATCTCCTAATGAATGACAGGGTAAGATTATCTTTTTTCTTTTTTTTTTTTTTTTTTTTTTTTTTTTTTTGGTAAGTGCTTATTGTGCTGTTTGCCTGTTATGAACTCTGTGGGGAATAGAGCTTTTTTGTCAAATGAGTCCATAAAGTAATGTTCTGTAAGTGGTTAGTACAGTGATAATTGCATTATAAAAGGTATTTTTGTGAAAGAAAGCCTAGTCCATTACTTTTTTCTGGTTTTACTTCTTTATTTTTTGTATGAGTTGAACCAATTTGTAAACTTACATGAGTTTCTATAGTCAACAGGTGAGAAAAATGGAAAATTGTGGTCTCCAGATGAAGAAGTCTCTCCAGAAGTACTAGCAAAGGTGTGTTATCTGCTGTCAGTAATAATGTGCATATCTGCAATTAAAATTTACTTTTCTTCAAGTTGTGCAATGAGAAATGTTAGAATAAATCCCTTTGAGTGTTTTTGTATTAGTCCTATTAGAATATTATTGGTTTTGTGGGTTATACATAGAACTGATAAAACTGATAGAAACTATGCATTCTGTTGTCTTCACTTACTGATATTAATTATTCTGAGTGTTGAGAAAATCAAGAGATTCACAAGTTTTCGTTTTCCTTACAAGAAAGGTGAATTTACTTTGGCTTTACTGACTTCTAAATAAATTTGAAATAAATTGAGATCCTGATGAGTGTGAATCTAATTATGGCCATTTCTAGGAATTTTTATCTAGTTGCTCTTACTTTTAATCATACAGCAAGTATCCTGCATCTTCTAGATGCACTTCTGCAAAGGCAGTGGACCGTAGTTGAATTGTCCTGAAATGACAAAGACCGCTTCTTCCTTCGTCACTCTGAATATTTACTGCTTCATTCTGTTCCTTTGAAAATGTATCAGCTCTAATACACAGGAATCTATGGGAATTTCAATTTGACAACAGTAGGTTTTAGTAATTTACCAGCTTTGGCAAGTAAATTGATTGTTCATGTGTTTGTGTGCAATAGGTGCAAGCAATTAAACTTTTGGTACGCTGGTTGTTGGGTATGAAAAACAACCAGTCCAAATCCGCAAATTCCACACTCCGATTATTGTCAGCCATGCTCGTCAGTGAAGGAGACTTGACAGAACAGAAGCGAATCAGGTCAGGTTTTGTTCCTTTCAGGCTTCCGTAAATTTTGTTGTAGAACTTCAAAGAATGTTGGTTCTTTTAGAGTGCTTTTGGAATGTTAAGGTCAGCACAATGTTGGCTGCAGATCTGATCAGAGTACTAATATTAGGAGTGGAATGGCAGCATAAAATTATGTTAGATACTGTCTTTCTTGCAATTTGCTAATGCCTACAGAGTTCCAAATTAGATTATTTTCCTGGTAAAAGACATTGTAGAGAGTAAAACACCTGCAGAGGTACCTCTGAAAACAATTGAGTGTTAACCAACTCCCAAGCATGTTAGATTTTATCTTGAGTGGAGCTTCTTCATTCCAACTATGAGGTAACCGCACCTCAACTTCATCTTGAAGGTGAAAGAAGGAAAGAACAATTGTGGCAAAAGTGTGGCTTTCATTTAGACAGTGATAGGAAAACAAGAAACTTGACTCGTCTCATTTCATTGTTTCATTGGAAGTAGGGGTTTTTTGTGGGGAAAGTAGTACAGCACTTTATTTTTCACAAATTTGATAGGGTTAATTTAGCTTGATCTAAAGCTATATTACTGCGACCTCATTGATTGGTCATTGATCTTGTAAAAAGAAGAAATTGAGACATGCAGGTAATTTAAGGATAGTTGTGGTGAACTATGATTAATTTTTTGGGTTTTTTCTCTGACATGTTTAGTAAATCAGATATGTCTCGACTGAGATTAGCTGCTGGTAGTGCAATAATGAAGCTTGCACAGGAACCCTGTTACCATGAAATAATTACCCCAGAACAGTTCCAGCTCTGTGCACTCGTCATTAATGTAAGTAACTGCATTAGAATTGAAGTGACCCTTAACTGAGTTCCGAGTCCTTACATCTGAGCTTTTGTTGCTGCTTCATGGAGTATGTTCTGTTCCTCGCTCTGCAGCTTTCACAAGAGTTATTGAGGTTTCAATTTCAAATGTTTATTGTGCTGCTCCTGTTTGTATTTTTAAAATACCTCCTCATAATTCCACCTTGAATGCCTTTTTTTTTTTTTTTTTGTTTAAGACCAATGTTTTGATGGTGGCACTTTTATGGTTTGTGTTGCTGTAGGATGAGTGCTACCAAGTGAGGCAGATATTTGCCCAGAAGCTGCATAAGGCACTTGTGAAATTACTGCTCCCTTTGGAATATATGGCAATCTTTGCTTTGTGTGCCAAAGACCCTGTGAAGGAGAGAAGAGCACATGCCAGACAGTGCTTGCTCAAAAACATCAGTATACGAAGAGAATATATTAAGCAGAATCCTATGGCTAACGGTTAGTATTTCAGTAAAATTGTTAAGAATACAGTAATACTAAACTGGAAGGAATAAATATTAAACCTTAAGCATTTGGCTTTTGTAAAGAAACACCGGATAAGTTTAATCTGTTTCCTCATCTTTATATTAGACACATTCAAATCTAAGTTTACTTAGTTCAGTATTAGCATAAACCATAAAATACTCCTCTGTACATTGCTGAGAATTACAGATGTAAAATACAGTGCTCTTATGGTTGTGGTTGTTTTGCTCAAAAAAAAAAATTTTGTGTCCTGATATTTTTAGGCTTCATGACCTTCTTCCTGAAGCAAGACCAAGTAGTTTTGTAGTAGTAAAACCTGTTCATTTATTTTTAATGATTCATTAAAAGTAAAATTCGTAGGAAGAAAACGCAAGTCAAAATTTGACATTACGTGTTTGAAAAAGTTGTACTTCAAAAAAGTTTTTCTTTTGATGCACGTGTACGTGTGTAATATAGAAGCGATTTTTTGTTGTCGTTGTCACTGTAGAAAAGCTGCTGTCCTTGCTGCCTGAGTATGTGGTACCATATATGATTCACTTACTGGCACATGATCCAGATTTCACGAAACCTCAGGATGTTGATCAGCTTCGTGATGTCAAAGAGTAAGTGTCAAGTGATTCTAGAATTCTTAAGCTGAGAATTTTTCTGCACTTGGAAAGAAAGTGACTAGGAAGAGGAAAAAGTTAATTAGGAAGAAGAAATATTTGTTTTATCAACAGTATCTTGCAAACCAGTAAATGGAAAAAATGGAAACATGGAACACTTTAACCATGGGAAGAAGGCATCAACAACTGCTTAGCAGTATATTCTGAAAGCCCAAATGGTAACCTGTAGGTCATACTGCAGAATACCAAATTAGCGAGTTGTGTATGCTTCTTTTAAAGTAAATAATGATTTTAGAGTCTTGTCTTTGTGCCTAGGAATATTTATAGGCTGTCAAGTAATGTTAGTTCAAATATTTTGGAACTTTTAAAATAGAGCACTTCTCCAAGACTCAAAAACAGTGAGGCTGGGTAAGTCCTGCCTCGCTGGAAACTTATTTTCCCCTTCCTTTGCAAGCCTACTAGAATTCATTCTAAGTTTGCTGCTGACTTACCATTTGCACTATACATCAGCAGTGCAGGCTTAGTACATCTTAATGTATTCAGCACAGATTATGTATACAGTACTGTCATACTTGGCAGGAGCTTGTTCTGTGCTGTTTCCAGATTCAGACCTTCTCGTGTGCCTCAGATAATATTTCACATCTTAATTATAACTTCTTTTCCTCCTGATGTCTTGCAATGGATTTTAAAATTTTAAAAAATGGTTAACCCTTAGAAATTGTTAAAGCATGTTGTCTCTCCCACCACACAGCTCTGGTTTTAGTGTTTTGGTTTTTTGTTGTATTAATTTTTGATGAAACTGAGCTTTGTTGGTTTTGTATTAGACATGCGTAACCACATACTACAACATACATCATCCGAAAAGCAGTTCTTTTTTGGCACCAATAGACTAGTTCAGATCTTAACTCTTTTTGCACCTTCACTTATGGCAGTCCAAGTGTGATTCTTTCTCTAAATGAAAAGCTCGGTGTGTTCCGATTTCTGAGTTACTTGATTCACACCTGGTCAGACCTGAAGTCAGTGAAGATTTTTTACCTGATCGACAAGTCTGCATTTTGTCCCAGGACTCCCTGTTCCTGGCAACATCTGAAAGCATCCTCCAGCATGTACTTTATCCAAAATGCATGGGAACAAGTTCTGATGTGCAGTCACTGAGTTAATACTTTCTTTGAGAAGCACTTTCTAGTGCGCAGAGCTTTTTTGGATGCTCCTTGTATAGCTTTTCTTTGTTGTCGAATTTCCTCCCTCATGTTTGCCACAGACTGGCTGAACTAGCCAGAAAGGACTGCTCCAAACAAAGAATTACTCTGTAGGGGAATTTTGGCAGGAATACTTCTCTGAAGAGTCTCCTGAGATACCAGTAAAATGTTTTCTGTTTAATGTGATACAGTGTTTCTTTTAATAGCTCTGAGTGTCTTAGTGTTCACTTTAAAGTGCTAACATAGATGCTTGCAAAGTTGGAAAAACAGGCTTTGCGGTGTGTTTTGTAGGTGTCTCCCTAGTTTGTCTTGGTTTACATGGCCTAGATACAGTGATGTACAGTAAATGCATGCTTAGCAGTTCCTGAACCATAATCTGTAATACTTACTGTTACTGATGAAGTTTTTTAAACATATCCTGCAGAGATATGTTGGGGTTGGTTGTTTTTTATCTTGATGCCATCTCAGGTGTCTTTCTCTTCCTATTTCCTATTCTGAAATTACTGAAATGGATACAAAGAATGACTTTGTTACTGTGTTCCTCTAGGCACATAATTCCTTTTTTTACATAAAATCCCGCTGGTGTTTCGGACAAGTCTTGTTCAGAGTTGATAATTCTTTATGTAATTTGCTGACTTAGTGAGGAAGTCAAGCTATAGAATTTGACATGAGTTAACTGGAATTTCCAGAGTATAATGTGTTCTCAGTAGTAATTTTTGGGTGGCACTGAATTTTGCAGAACCTGGGTCAGGGTGGTATGTTACTGGTCCTGTATTCATCCTATTGAAGTTCTCGAAAGCAGTGGATAGATGGATGTAAACCTGTCTAACAGATTGATTTACTATAGCCTTTGTACCTCTTGGACGCAAGTCAGACTAGAGACATCTTAGTTTCTTGAGCATCAGATAGCTTTGTAAGTATTTTGATGGAGCACAAGCCTCTGAGCTTTTGAGAGAAGTGTTCCTTCATCTCTTTCATTACAGTTTGTATCAGCTAAGAAGATTGGGGCTTTTGTGAACAAGGAATTCTAATGTTCAGTCATCCTATTTTTCTTGGATTTTATTACCTCTTTCTACAAAATAATCTCTCTTCCAAAGCTTCAGAATTAAATTAGTTACTGGCAAAGCCTGCATTTCTCAGAACCACTCATATGTCTTTCCAAATAAGTACTATTTTACCATATTGTGACTGTTAACCCTCTAATCATGTGCAGCTGTGGAGCTTGATAACAAGTGATAGCATGGATGGACCAGTTATGCTTTATATCATAATTGAAAAATTTAAAAAACAAACTTTCAGTCAAAATAAAATGTATTCTCATTATAAATAAGCTAGATTTAAAGAAAGAAACCTAGGAAAGCTAATTTCATTATGTCTTACCTGAGAGAATTTTTGTCCCATATGGAACATTAGCAAGAATCTGACCTGCTTTTTGGATCTCCTCTCCTATTTGAACTGCAGCATTAATCCACCTCGTGTGGGTAACTGTCTGGCAGCAGCGTGATTTGTTTAAGCCTGCCTTGAGTGTGCTCATGGTACATTGTTGATGGGGATGTAGTGCCCAAGGTAGTGAGTACAGAATTTCATTTGGGTGATGATAGCACCAGAATTGCTCTTTCTATTCATATATGGAAGAGAAAAAAGTTGATTGGCTGGGCAGTATTTACAGATGTAGTAATAAGCAGTCTAATTTGGCAGGTTTACTCCAAGGAGTACAGTTAAGACTGTGTGTGGTAAAGATCTAGACTCTGTTTACACTATTACATGATGTTATCTGTTTATGTCTTCAAATCGATTTTGGTTTCTTAAGAAAAAGCTAGTACAGCTAACAAAATTTTGTAAAGCTTTGCTGTATGTAGGAGCTGTAGTATAAAAGCTGGTGTGTAACTGCTTGTGGTTTTATGGCTTTTTAGGTGCCTGTGGTTCATGCTTGAAGTTTTAATGACAAAGAATGAAAACAATAGCCATGCCTTCATGAAAAAGATGTCAGAAAACATCAAGCTTACCCGAGATGCTCAGTCTCCTGATGAGCCAAAGGCCAATGAAGTAAGAAATGCAGTTGAGATTAGTGCTGGGTGATGAGCTGAGGGTTTCACAAGCAGGATTTGCAGGAAGTCTGAAAGAACTAGCTCTGACATTTTTATGGTGTTTTAGAGACACTGCTAATTGCAAGCACTGTCTGTATGTTTCCAATCTCATTCTTGCAAAACCTTGCTGACCTCAGCCAGTACATAATACCTACAGTTTTAAAAAATATTCCTGTTACTGCCTGCCTTATTTTAACAACTCCTGCCTAGTTTCCTGATGTAAGTATCTTCTGCTGTTGGGGGACAAAATACTGCATTATACAGCTTCTGTTAAACCCATTAGTTTCTAGCAGAGATGAGAAACCATTTAAGATGATTTGACTGAGCAAGAGCTTCAATTGTACAACACAGTTGTGTAAAATATTACTAGTTTTTATAAATGGTATCATATGAAAAATGAGGACTTCTCCATGTGTTTTAAGACCCAGCAATATGGCTAATGATATAATTACAAAGTATGTCCTTAGTGGTAGTTATTTAAACACACAGTTTAAACTTTTTAAAGTACTGCATTCCTTCTACACTGTAAAAAACAGTAAGTAATTCCTAAAGTGTGGTTTTCTTTTTTTTTCTCCAGAAACTTTACACAGTATGTGATGTAGCACTATGTGTAATCAACAGCAAAAGTGCTTTGTGCAATGCAGATTCACCGAAGGACCCTGTATTGCCAACCAAATTTTTTACACTTCCTGAAAAGGTAAATTTGTTAATTTTATCTCCAAAGCAGTAAGGGGAAATACATTTTCTTTTTAATGATTGAGAGCTGGTTATCTCCCTAAGATAATGTGTGGGAAAATGCATCTTTTATTATCAGCAATAAATTTTTTTTGTCAGCTCTATGCTGTGCTCTTTATGTATTATGAACATGTGGCAGAAATGTTTGTAACCAGGTGAGAGCTAATTGAGATTAATACTGATATGTTAGCATGTATTGCTGAATCATTTCTTTAGTGTGTTTTACAAGTGCGTCTGAATATATGAGAATATATGTATATTCTGACTGTGTATCTGAATTAGAATGCAAATCAGACCAGAAAAAGGGAACATTATTTTATGTGACCCGTGGTATGTTTCTGTCTGTCAGTAGCTGTTCAGCTGTTCTGCTTGGTCCTCTTACTGCCTAGTAATGGCCTTGGCGAGTACAGCTCTGCTGTCAGCAGTGGCACCACTGCTCTCCAAGAGACAAACTTCTGGAAAGTGTAAAGGGAGCACAAGTAATTCACTGGACCAGACCTGATGTTTTGGTTGTCCTGGAGGATGTACTGGCTAACATTTTTCAGTGCCTTAGACTGTTAACAGCCTTTTCAGAGGCTGTTTAAGCAAAATTTGGTTTCCTATTTAATTGTGAAATGGCAGATGCCATGTAGCAGTGAGCTGTGCTAGCTGCCTTTATTCAGTTACAGGATTTTGGCCTGTGTAAATTCTGACACTCAGAGTGGCAAAGGTAACAACTTTCAACTTGTTTAGAGAAAATGGCGCCTCTTTTCCTCTGTTAGGACTTCCCATTAAAAACATGCAAGTGAACAGATAGGGAGAGCAGTTTTGCATCATTTTGAAACAATTCATGTCACTTTAGAAGGAAAAATGTTCATCTCAGTTTCAGGTGTGGCATATTGTCATTCAGTAATGCTCGCTGCAGATCTCCACCAAAATACTCGTTTGACCTGTCTTTATTGGATTGATTCATTGGACACCAGGTTGGATGGTGTGACGTATGTGTAACACTTGATAGTTGCATCTAATTTGAGAAGTCAATTGGGTGTATGTAAGAAAAAAGGTGAGATTGAGACATCAAATACAAACTAATTTTCGCTTTATTTTTTATGCAGGATTTCTGCAATGACAGGAATTACATTTCAGAAGAGACAAGGGTTCTTCTTTTGACCGGAAAGGTACTATCTTTTGACAAGTTGCAGGTCTTTGAATATTACTTGTGATTTTTAAAATGTTCTGGACTGTCATGGTTTAAAAATTATATTAAGAGTTCGTGTACAGTAATTTGTGACTCTTTTATATTTGGTGACATATAATTAATTCCTTGAACATGCTACCTGATGAGTGCCCAACACCAAGACTGTTACCTGTGCATTGAGGTTCTCAATTACAGTTTCTTCCATTACTGAAATAAGCTTGGCGTAAAGTTATGATGCATATAGAGAAATTGTGATACCACTAGCATTGGAGATCTTAAATTTTCAGTTGTAATATTTTTAATATTGCTGTTAATGCTGTTAAATTCAGCTGCGAACGTCTATGCTCTTTTGAACATCTCATTGTATTTCAGGGAGTCCCTTCCAACTGGAGCTATTCTATGATTCTAACGACGTGTATTTGCAAAGCAAAGCACCTCTAGGAGAGGCTTTCCAAAATGTAACCTAGAGTTAGGTTCAGTACAGCAGTAGGAAATATCACAGAATCATTGAGGTTGGAAAAGACCTCCAAAATCATCAGTTCCAGCCAATGACCGAACATCACCATATCAACTAACCACAGCACTAAATGCCATGTTGAGTATTTCTTGAATACTTCCAGTGATGGTGGCTCCACCACGTCCCTGGCCAGTCTGTTCCAATGCCTGACAGTCCTTCCAGTGAAGAAATTCTTCCTGATTTTCAGCCTGAACCTCCCCTGGCACAGCTTGAGGCCATTTCCTCTTTCCTCTCTTTGGCTGCTTTGGAGAAGAGGCCAATCCCCACCTGGCTACAACCTCCTTTCAGGCAGTTGTAGAGAGTTTTAAACACCCCCAGCTCCCTCAGATGCTCTTCATAAGACTTTTGCTGCAGACCTTTCCCCAGCTCCGTTGCCCTTCTCTGGACTCACTCCAGCACCTCAATGTCCCTGCAGTGAGGGACCCAGAATCAGAAACAGGATTCAAGGTGTGGCCTCACCAGTGCTGAGTAGAGAGGGACAGTCACTGCCCTGGTCCTGCTGGCCACACTATTTCTGACACAGGCCAGGTGCCATTGGCCTTCTTGGCCACCTGGGCACACCCTGGCTCATGTTCAGCAGCTCTCAGCCAGCACTCTCAGGTCCTTTTCGTCTGGGCAGCTTTCCAGCCACTCTGCCCCAGCCTGTAGGACTGCCTGGGCTTGTTGTGACCCAAGTGCAGGACCTGGCACTTGGCCTTGTTGAACCTCATAGCACTGGCCTTGGCCCATCGATCCATCCTGTCCAGATCCCTCTGCAGAGCCTTCCTGCTCTCCAGCAGACAGTACTGCCACCCAACTTGGTGTCATCTGCGAACGGACTGAGGGGGCACTCAATCCCCTCTTCCAGATCATCGGCAGAGATACTAAACAGGACTGGCCCTAACACTGCTCGCTCGGGAACATCAGCCACTGCTGGATGTAGCATCCTTCACCCACCACTCTCTGGGCCTGACCACCCAGCCAGTTCTTAACCCAGTGAAAAGTGCACCTGTCCAAACTATGTGCTGCCATCTTCTCCAGGAGGATGCTTTGGGAGACAATATTAAAGGCTTTAGTGAAGTCCAGGTAGACTACATCCACAGCCTTTCCTAAATCCATGCTTGCTGGGTCTGATCCCCTGGTCGTCCTGTATACACACCACGTGATTGCACTCAAGATAACCAACAGATCACCCATAGCCTTCCTGGCCACCAAGGTCAGGCTGGCAGCCCTGTAGATCTCCCAGATCCTCCTCCTGGCCTTCTTGTAGGTTGGCATCACAGTGGCCAACCTCCAGTCATCTGGGACTTCTCCAGTTAACCAGGACTGATGAAAAATGATGGAGTGGCTTGGTGAGCTCTTCTGCCCACCCCCTCAGCACCCTCAGGGGGATCCCATCCAGCCCCGTAGACTTGTGAGTGTCTGAGTGGCTCACCAGGACACTAATTACTTCCTCTGCGATTGCAGGGGTTCTATTCTGCTCCCTGTCCCTGCCTACCAGTTCAGGGGCTTGGTAGCCTGAGTGTAACTGACCTTTCTATTAAAGAGACAAAGGCAGCATTAAGTCCCTCGGCCTTTTCCTTGTCCTTGGTTACAATGTTCCCCTCCATGTCCAGTAAAGCATTGAGGTTTTCCTTGGCTCTCCTTTTGTTGTTAATGTATTTGTAAAAACTCTTTTTATTATCTTCCATTGCAGTGGCCAGATTGAGTTTTAACTGAACTATTATAGTTACATATTTATTATATATTTTTACATTATATAGTTATATGCAGAAAGGCGGTTTAGAAGGAAACACATCTCTTTGGGGTTCTCTGATACAGTTACAACATTTTAGATCTTGCTGTGGCTGATGACTTGACCCATGTGCTCAGGCTGAATAGGCAACAGGAAGTTTTTTATTTTCTCCCTGGAGAGCGCTCAAGGAAGTTTTCGTAACTGGCATGTCACATTCTTCATGTAATTTTACATTTCCTTAGAGGCCAAGTTAATAAATTATGACATTCCCGAGAAGAAAAAATAATTCCCATGTGTGGAAGTTATGATGGAGGAGGCAGGAGAAAGATATTACAGATGCTGGAAAATATTGGCTAGCAAAAAAAGCAACAGTCTCTGTAGAAATGGCTTGTTACTGGACACATGTTCAGTGGCTGCACCATCCTAGTGCTAATTCTGCACAGCATTTACTTAAACATATTGTTCTTTTAATATAATAATTGATTTGCTCGGTTTACTGAGTAGCTGAGTTTAGTGCATGTCCGAAGAAGGAAAACGAAATGAGTGAAGGGTCTGGAGCACAAGTGTTATGAGGAGCAGCTGAGGGAACTGGCGTTGTTTATCATTCCCCCCAGACACAGTGTTCTAACACAGGGCTCGGGGGGTCCCAGGACCCCTCATCGGTGTTGGATGGGGTTAAATGTTTCTGCTTTGTCACCTCCTGTTTGTGAGATGACCAGCCTCATCAAGTAATGGCCCACTGTTATCTCTGATCCTCCTTTTGCTTTTGACATATCTTAGAAAGCTCTTCTTGTGACCTTTATAGTGCTGGCCAACTTGAACTATAATCAAGCTTTGGCTGCACAAATTTTCTCTCTGCAGTGGTGAACAGCATCTCTGTAGCCGTGCCATGTTGTCTGTCATTGCTTCCAAATACTGTGTACTTTCCTTTTCTGCCTAAGCTCCAGAAGAAGATCCCTGCCCAGCCAGGCTGGACTTCTGCCTCACTTGCTTGACATCTTGCACTTTGCAAATGCCTGCTCCTGTGCTTTTCAGAGATGGTTCTTAAAAAGTGACCAGCGTTCATAGATCGCAGTACCTTCAAAAGCAGATTCCCAGAGCACCCAAAAGTATTACAGCACCCAAAGTCCGCTGTCCCCATATACAGGGCCAGAGTTGTCCATTAGGCCAAAGGCAGTTGATCCAGAAAGATCCTGTAATTCCTTGTAGATTTATTCATTGCTGGTAGCATCCTGGCTGGGTGGTCAGCAGTAGACTCCCACAACAATATCCGCTTTATTTGCTTTCCCATTCATCCTTACCCAGAGGCTCTCAACTCCAACATTGCCTAACATTTTGGCTTTTGTTGAGATTTCTCCAGCTGCCATGCCTTCACAGCATGAGAGACAGAAGGGCAATTGATGAAGTGCTCTTAAATTACGAGAAGTAAAAGGATAAACAGTGTTTTTTAAGTAAAGATAAGATTTGTAGCTCTAGACTGATGGCATTGTGATCAAGACTGTTAATCCAGAAAAAGTATTTTAAAATACTCAAGAAAATATTTGTAAACTTAAGTATGTATCTGAAGTTTGCATTTTTTAACATGTAGACATTTTTTTCTAGCCGAAACCAACTGGTGTATTAGGTACAGTAAATAAACCATTATCTGCAACTGGAAGGAGACCATATATTAGGACTACAGGATCAGAGACTGGAAGCAGTGTAAACTCTGAGTTGAGCTCTTCTGCAGGAAATAGATCAAGGTACGGGAGTTCAAAATATCTTTCATCAGCTCTTTACTTCATGTTCTCCACTGTGCTTGCAAGTTGTAGGACAGGAGATGATTTGGTGTGTGTGCTTATGTGTTTGAAGAGTGTCCTTATTTTATTCGGTTTTAAAAATACAGTAGTTCTCAATAGGTAAAATCTCTGTACTTGCTTTTTGGTTCAGTTTGTGCAGTTGATATTTTGATGTATAAATTAAGATTAATCCTGATTGGAAACAAGAAACTTTTTTGATGTAGATAAAATATTCTGATCTACGTAAGATTAAGAATGATAGAAAGAGCTTGTTGAAGCAGGCCAGGGTCTCAGTGGAAAGATGCAACATATGATTGTAATATTCAGAGTTTCTTCTCGCAAGCATTATTTTTATATGGATGCAGAGTTTTAAAATTTGTTGTAAATCTGGAGAAACAGTTTACACTTTTAGATTTTAATACGGTTTAATTTGGTTTGGAATTGGTTACCTGACTAAAATAAAGGGTTAAAGAAAGCAGAGGAAGTCAGCTCTAGTTGCTACGTTTCATAAGGCCAAAGGGAGCTATAACTGCGTTCAGAACTTGTTCTGTAAGTGTGCATGATACAAGTTGTAATAATCTCGGCTTTTTCTTTCTTGTTATTTTGTTTTTAAAACTGTGAAGTTTGGTCATTATTGGTGTTTGTTATTCTTCACCACATTTTCCAGTATCAGCTCTTTCTATCTGGAAAAAGAATACAGCCTATTTTAGAGCTCTGGTCTTTAGTTTGCAAAAGGCATTATATGGTGGTGTGTCTGTGGTAAGGGATTTGGCTCAATGACCAGCCAATTCCTTTCAGACCTTTCTCAGTTCTGGGAAAGATAATATAAGTGTGGACTCTGGCAAATTCAATTGGTTTTAAACTAATTTAGCCTATTGCGTTGATTGCCCCCCCTTTTTCTTCCCCCCAATAATTCCAAACATTTTTCTTCTTTTCTGTATATTTTTGTTTTATCATGTCTTCCATGATGCTCTCAGGGAACAAAGTTCAGATATATCAGAAACTGGAGTGAGTGAAAATGATGAAAATCCTGTGAGGATTATTTCGGTCACACCGGCAAAGACAGAACCTGTGAAAAACAAGGTATGTCCAGATTTTAGGGACTGTTTGTCTGTAATGAGCTTGGCATTGGGCGTTTTTTCAATACACCTCACTGCGGGTGGTCTCTGAGCAAATGGTAACATCCAGTTTCATTTCATATAGTTCTATCAGTTTCCTAGCCTAACAGAAGACTCCTTATTTTCAGAACTACTGTTTATTT
This sequence comes from Mohoua ochrocephala, assembly GCA_013398855.1. Classification (NCBI taxonomy): domain Eukaryota; kingdom Metazoa; phylum Chordata; class Aves; order Passeriformes; family Acanthizidae; genus Mohoua; species Mohoua ochrocephala. The sequence continues at coordinate 65,272 of VZTA01018053.1, read as the reverse complement.
TATCCAGAGTAATTTATAGAGCTCATTTGGATGGCCTTCATTTTTCTTTTCTAAAATTCCAAAGTTATTTGCACCTTTATTCCACATTTTCCAGAATAAGTAACAGTGAGGCTGGGATTCAGAGTGAAAGTTCACACCTGTAATAGCTTTAACTGAAGTTATTGCCAAGAAAATGTCAAGTAGTCCTATAGCATGAAATAAACATCTAACTTTTGGATTTTGTCACAACTAAAATCTTAGTTAAACTATTAAAAATATATTGTATGTTTCTCCCCCCTTTCATTAAAGAGAGAACACCATGCGTAAATCATGATGATTTTTTAACTTATGAAACATACAAGAGGGTGAATTTTAACACAGTTGAGTCCTGCACGTGGGATAGATTAAACTCAAGCAGCTGTACAACATGCTGGGATCTGCCTGGCTGGAGTGTAGGTTGGCTGGGAAGGGCCTGGGGGACCATCCCCAGTGAACAACCAACAGAGCATGAGCTGGCTGTGTGCCTTGGCAGCAGTGAGGGCAGCAAGCTGTGTCCTGAGTAGTCAGCAGATTGAGGGATGTGGTTATTCCACCCTACTTGGCATTCATTAGGCCATGCCTGGAATACTGTGTCCTCCCCAGTTTGATGCAGATACTGAAAAACTGGAGAGAGCCTTGCAGGGGGCACCCAGATGATAAAAGTGTGGAGAAGTTGTTGTGTGAAGAAAGGTTTGAAGTGTTGGGTTTGTTCAGCTTAGAGAAGAGAAGCCTTGGAGAGGATCAATCAGTCTTTCCATATCTAAAAGGTATTTATGGAAAAGATGAATGGAAGGAAGTATTCTCAAGGCTGCTTGCTGGAAAGGCAAAAGGCTACTGGGAGAAGTTGCTTCAGGGGAAATTGTGTCTGGATGAAAGCAGGAAAAAAATATTTTTAAAAAAAATCTACATTGTGAAGAAATTTAAACACTGGAACAGGCTGTCCAAAAAAGTGGTGGGATATCACTGTTCATGTCTTGGCTTTTCAAGGCCCTGGATAACCACTGAGGCCCTACTGTCAACAGAAGATTTGACAGGATGATTTTCAAAGATCACTGCCAACCTAGATGATTCTGTGATTCAAAATAGATTTTTGTAATAATGTAGGGAAACATAGATAGTTTGGGCTGTATGCTTTTTAAGAAGTTAAGTATCTGCTTAATCTCTTTTTATTAGATGAAATCAGAGTAATAAGCAGGTGTTTTGGATTTGTATCATCACATAGAAAAGTTAGGCAAAGCACATATAAAGTAAACCTTAAAAAATGCTTTCTGGGTTCTTGAAGTTGAAATTTCAGAGTGGCTATCTGTAAAGTTCATGCAAATAGCAGTTGTGTGTGTCTGCTATGAAGCTGCTAGAACAGTAGTAAAGATTACAGAGATTGCCTGACTTACTCGAACGCATAAGAAATAATAGTATTTAACAAAGTAAGTCCTTGGTTCAGTTACAACACTTAGAATAGTGACATTGGTTTTGTTTGAAATTACTGAGTTATCCCAGCCATACTTCTTCAGTATCCTTTTCTCTACCCCTTCTCCCAACTGCTTTGGTAGTCAGTGTTCAAATGAAGGCTTAGCGCATCCAGTTGCTTCCTCTTTGATTCCCTAGGAATATTGCTCTGTGTAGAGAAGTGCATTGCTGACCCTTTCTGTTTCACGTATACAGACACCTCTTCATGGTGTTTAATCTCTTCATTACCTTGTTCAGTGTATTGAGGAAAACATGCACGTAGGCCATACCTATTCAGGCATGACAAAGAATTAAAAAACACAGCGAGTTTCATTTTTGGTGTGGTCTTACTTCTTTATTCCCTGCAAGCCTTGCGTTTTTCTTCACTGGCACTTAGGACTTCAGTAAACAGTATCTTCACTCAGTGTTGGTCTCAAAATTTGCATGTATGGAAGTAAATAGTAAATATTGCTGTATAGGAATAGTTCTTTTGCCCCTCAGTTCTCTCCTGTCATTTGACCAAGAGACAGTAAAAGGGGCTTGTCCAGAAAAACCATCATGGGAGGAGCTGAGATAATTAGTCTTACTGTAATCTCTGTCTCACACAATTAAAAAAATACACTGGGTGCAGATATTAACATTACACACAATGTAGAAAATATTTTTGCAAGGATAGGGTCTGAAATCCCATTTAGTAAGACTTTTTACTAGGTCTAAGACCATGTGATGAGTTTTCATAACAATACTTAAGAATTTTAAAAACTCGTATTTCTGTTGGAGGGAGGTAACAATTTGAGTTTGCCTTTGGGAATCTTTTTTTCTTCACATTCATGATTTTTATTTTCTAGGAGATTAATTCTGATCAGACTACACAAGGAAATAGCACTGAACGTGGGAAAAAAAGAACAGCAACAGCATCTGGAGCTGAGAATATTCATCAAAAAACAGAAGAAAAAAGCGTAGAAGAAACAGGCCCATCGCTCGCAGCAAAAACCAGAAGAGGGCGACCAACCAAACCGGAACCTCAGGGTACCACTGCAAAAAACGAGGAAACAAATAAACCACCTGTCAGGGGAAGGAAGAGGGCAGCAGCCAACCAAGAAAGTCCAGGGAGTTTAGAGGCAGGTAATGCCAAAGCACCAAAACAGCAAGACACAGCAAAAAAGCCAGCAGCAGCACAGAGACAAATTGATCTACAGAGGTAAAAATAAATACATAAATAATAAAATACATGGTGGGGGGGGTGGTCCTTTCCTGTCTCAAGTCAGACCCTGAATTTACAATTACAACAGAGCTAGCATAGTTAGGGGCCCAACTAAACCACAGTGGCTGCCATGGTCCACCGTATGTTGCATTGAGTTCTGTTTTTCAAAGTGAGTACCTGGACAGCTGATGTTGGGGAAATGAACTTGTTTGGTCAGAACAGGACAAACTTTACCTGTTTTCACCAGATGTTACTTTTTGTCTGTTGCATCCTCATTCCCCTTCCTGGCATTGCTGTGTAGAGGAACTAAGAGTTGAGGGTGTTTCAGTGCATTCATTAATGCCAGGCACACAGGCATTTGGCTACTCTGCCATGCTTCACTTCATTGATAGCAAAGGCTTGGAAACTGACTATCTTTAAAGAACAGGAAAAATTGTAATTCTAACTGTAACTATTTTCTGTTATTTTGGGTCTGTGCTCGTTTTAATATTAGCAGTACTGTAATCTATTTTAAGTAACTGAAAATTAACATTTGGAACTTCGTAAACTACAAAACAGCTTTTGGATGATAATCCGGGCTACTTTAGTGCTTAAACATGTTGACTTGGTTTGCAATATAAGCAATTCATAATGTGCATAAACATGAGAAGTTTGTTTTGCTGGACCTGGTACATAATTAATGCAAAAGTGTCCAAAGTGGTAGAGCAATAAGGTCTGCAGACCAGTGTGCTCTAAGAAATCACAAATTAATCTAAAGGGAGAAAAAATCATTGGAATAGTTTTTCTGGAGATTTGTAAGTTGAAGATCTTGTGAAGAACCTTGAACAAAAATAGTCACCTTTTCTTCTCGGAGCAAGGTTTATACACCAGTAAAATGTTCTGTCTGTCAAGAGTGTAATATTTGCGTACTGCTTTGCAATGCTTGTTTAATATGTCAAATTTCTTTGAGTCTTCAGAACAACTTTCATGATACATAACCTTTAATAAGCTACTCTATCAGATAGCATCTTTAAAATATGTAATGTTTGAGTGTTTCTTGGACAAAATACCAAAACATTGTTAACGTTTTTCAGAAGCCAGGTGCTTGGAAGTGATGGAGATTCACTGTTGGAGATAGACTCAAGTTCAGAATACTCTCAGAATGCAATGGATCTTTTTAAGGCCTGTGGGAGCAGCCAGGAAGATACTGAGGATACAGAGATAGCAGAGGGAGGCTTCCTTAAGGTGTAGCAGGCATCTTATATAGGACAATTCTCTGGTTTTACTTCTTTATTGTAGTTTATACAGTAAGGAATCAAAGAAATTTGTGTGTAAAAAAAGCTTTGTCTGATAGGTTTTTTGCTTCTAAGTAGACATGTACAAGTTACTGTAAATACTTGGAAAATATCTGAAGTAGAGCCTATTCTGAAGTAAAATGGGCTGTTTTTATAAACCTGGGTAATTATGGTTAACTAGATCAAGTTACTGTTCTTAATCTCTGATTCCAGTGAAAGCAGTAGATAACTGTTTACATTTATGCTGAAAAAACATTACTTGGTTATGGAATTATGAAATGCACAATTCAAGCTGTGTTACTTTCAAGTTTATCGGGAAGTTGTGCTATACAGTGAGGAAATTCAGTTGTATTCAATTAATTATGTAATTGTTGAGAAGATATGTGATGGAGTTGGAAGAATCACAGTATAAAGAGTGTAAAAGCTAAAATGTAAACAATATTTGGTAGGATTTTGATTCAGAATCACTTGTAATTTCCATGTCCTTACGATTAACTTTCATTTTCTTTTCTCCCCCCATAAAGGTAAAAAGAAAACTTGCTCGAAAAGGGAGGAAATGAAGGCCAAATAAAGGCATGCTCCAAGCTTCTGCAAAAACTAGGATTCAGAAATTTCCTGTACAGGAACTGAAATTACTTCAAAACACACAGCTTTCAACTCTGAAACCAGAAGGAAAACTATGCTTCCCTTTCACATGAAATTAATCCTTCTCAATGGAAATGTAAAGCAGAAACTCTTGAGAAAGAGGCTAAAAGCATCTGTACTTATTTCCCCAGAGACTTTTTTTATGAAAAGTCAATAATTAAGCAAATTGCTTAACACTTGGTTCCAGTTCCTGCATTCTGGAGTTTAAAAGTGTATTTACACCATTAACTTTCATGCTGCATTTTTTTTTAAAGAAAGTCAGAGAAGGTCCTTACACTGACATTGAAAATTCATGATCCTAGAGCCAGGTATTCCCATGTTTCACAGAAAAGGTAGAAGTCTACTGAATGGATTTTAAACAAGACTAGAGGAAAAAAAAAAAAAACCCAAAAAAATTTTTTTTGCTTTACTTTTGGAGACTGTTTTATGTATAATTCTTTCTGCCTGCCTACTTTTCTGCAAAAATAAGATGTACAGATTTCAGTTCCCTGCTATGAAAAGTCATGTGGTGGCAATTTTATAAATGTTGCTTTCTGATTTTTATCAGAGTGGGAAAGTAATCACTTAAAATTATTATTAATTCGCAAGTAGACATTTCATTTTTTAATTTTCCCTCCATTTTAGTTTAATATAATTTGCAATAAATGTACATATTGATGTTTGTTTTATAAAAACATATATCACTTTTAAGTGTTTTTACTCCTGCGGTTCTGTTGGAATATTCTAAATTTTAAAGGAGTAAAGACAGTCCAGCATTTGATTTTATAATGTTTGTCACCAGATTTTTATTATTGATGTAAAGAAAAAAAAAAAATCAGTTTTTAAAAATAGTTGGACTTTGGCAGCTTTGTAAGGAAAGTTGGAAATGTTTAGGATTGCTCTCAATTTTAAGCATTGTGCTGATTGGAAGTAAGTCTGTTTTGCATTTTGTCTTCCTGTCCAGGCTCATTTTTTAATGTTTATTTTAGAAGATTGTTGCATCAATATTATGTTTCCTGGCATTGTTCAGCATAGATACAGTGTACACTTTTATGTACACATGATCATATTTAAGTTTGTTGCATAAAATAAACGCTTCTAGGTGTCACGTGGCGGTCTTCTTTAAATTTTTTTTTTCTTTCTTTCACCGAAAACTAATTGCTGTGTCTGTACATGGACTTGGACATTCACAGAAGTATTGTACAGAGGGAAGGAGTTGTAATGCAGGCAGTTGCGTAGTTTAAAAGTTAAATTTTTTAGGTAAAGTGACAGTGCTTTATCTTGTGAAGGGGGTTGGGTTGGTCTGCAGAGTGACAGTGAAGAGTTTGCTTTGTTTCCCACTGCCTCAGTTTCCCATTTCTCTTCTCCAAATTTTGAAATCCCTTGATTCATATAGAAGAGGTGGCTACTCGTGGCATTAGTTAAAGGTTGCTCGTGCTCCCGAAATGGGTAGGGTGCAGTTGTGTGCTCTTAAACATGACTCAAGTCTCTCTTAACAAGTGTACAGCTGGTGTTATTTTTCTTCTGTAACAGGAAATCAGGCTCTGTGCATAAAGCAGTGTGTGCAGCTCCCCTTCTAAAGCAACCTGCAGTGCTTTGACCTGAAGGATTTGAAATGCTTTTGACAGAGGGAGACCAGGAGGTTTTAAAATCATTTAATTACGCGTGTATCAGGGGTTTGATTTCTAAAACTGAAACAATTTCACGAGGTGGGTGTACTGATGATAATGCAGTTTCTTTTTAGTGCTCTGGTCAAATACTTCCCTCTCACAAAAGTTAGAGTATTTTGGTTTAAACTAATTTTAAAATGTTTTAGTTCAAAGTTTTTTGGTGCTACCTGAAAAACCCACTTGCTTTTAGAAATGAGTTCTGGTACTTAGTGGTGTGCCTTTAACAGCGGTCTGAAATCTGGACTTGACAAATCTTGCAAGTAATTCAGATTTGTCTCCAAAAGCTTTGCTTTTTGTGAAGTGGATAATTATTGGATTCTTTCTTTTGTATCTTTTTTGGTCAGTTTTTAATTAGTTACAATGTCAGATTACTCAAGGAAGCATCATAGAATGATTTAGGTTAGAAGGGCTTTCTGGAGGTTCAGTGCCATGCTCAGAGCATGGTTTTCAATTGTCTTTCTCTAGATGGGATTATGTTGAGTTTCTTTCTCTGTTTTTTTTATGTGGACATTTGAGTTACTTTCATATGTTGATTATCAGCAGAGTCAGTTGGTACATTCATGGAGCAAATTATGCTGGGCACAATTGGCCGAGCCAAAATGCAGCATACAACAACTACCAGAGGGGCCTCGCGGTGGCCCCCTCGGACTCTCTTCAGAACTTGCCCCAGACAAGGCTGCGCACGGAATTTCCCTGCCTGCCCCCACTGTTCCCGTTCAGGCCCTCGGGGCAGCCGTGGTGCTGTCACTCACTGCCTCAGCGACGGGAGGGCACCTTTGTGTCACTCGTGTCACTCGCGGCCTCAGCGACGGGTGGGCACCTTTGTGTCAGAGCTGCCTCAGGGACAGGAGGGCACCTTTGTGTCACTCGGGTGGACACCTTTGTGTCAGAGCTGCCTCAGGGACAGGAGGGCACCTTTCTGTCGGAGCTGCGCCCAAGGCCAGGGGCCCTGAGCGCTGACTGCACGCAGGAGGCAGCCTGGAGAACCAGGACAGAAAGCACAGCCACCATCTTTACACAGACATAATCTATGCATTGCCAGTGCTGCTGAGGCCTTCAAAATAAGATCTATTAAAGAGTAATGAGTATAAAACTCTGGAATTGAAGGCAGAGTATTTCAAAGAAAAGGGAGGGTGGTGGGGGGTGTGTGTACTTGGCCATATATCAATTTTCAAATATTATACATGAGAGTGGGGATTCTCCCATTATAATAAGGAAACTGATGCTCAGAGTTCTTCACTTGTTAATGTGCAATTTTGAATAATAGTAAGCCAAATAAAACAGTCTTTGTGGCTTTTTACCAGTGTAGGATTTAAAGGTGCTGAGGTTTCACATTCAGTTATGTAGTTAGAACTAATTTCTTACCATCTTTTAAGTTCCCATCTTCATAAAAGTCTGGCCGTGTTTCTTAGCAGACATACATTTGTTTCTTTCTGTCTTCCCATGCCTGGACTGCACAGCTTTCATCACGGTAAGACAGGAAAGCTGTTCTGAGAACATACTTTGTAATGTACTAAATTAAACCTCTACCACTCAACAAAACTAAATCCGAATAGTTGTTTTGGATAAAATAATAATGTTGTCTAGAGCAATCTTAAACAGGAGAAATAATAGGCATTGCAAACCTTTTCTGCACATGCTGACATGCCCTGTAAGTTTTAGAACTGATAAATAACAAAATGTTACCTAAAATGTACTTCTAGCTGTTAGATACTTAGCTCACATTGTTGGACCAAGTTCAGCATCAGACTGGTTATTGAGTGTCAAGTTAACTGATGGGGCCGTCACAGCTGAACTGTTTCTTCTAAAGATAAAGATTTGGGATCACCAAACATTTGCAATACACAGGAAACTTGCTGCTTAAAGCAATCATCCACGGGGATCCTAGTTCTCTTGCATGCGTGCTTCGTTATTGTCTTTATCAGCGGTGATAGTTCTGTTTGTGCCTGGAAATCAAATCTCAAAATTAGTGCTCAGGGAAATAGCCCAAACTGAAGAAGCTGGGCTCTGAAGTCTACTTGCCAGCCTGGCTGCAGGTGCACAGAGCTGATAACTAAGCATTAGTCACAGAGTGGCTGGTCTCAGCCCAGGGCATCGTATCCCAGTGCAGGAACAGATTTGCACGGGGAGCAGCAAGGTGTTAAAAAGCAGGGAGCAAATTCCTCCTGCACAGCAGCACTTTTTGTGTCCCTTGAAGGCTTCCCCTGCTTGAATTTCTGACAGGAGGGAATCGTCGTGCTGATGAGTACCCCGGGTATTCAGATGGCCAGAAGGAAGCCCAAACAATACTATAAAATACTCTTAAACTTCAAAGACCAACAGTAGCTTCCATTCCTTAAGAGATTTTAATCCAGACACTCTGTGGATTGGTTTGTCTCACTTCCTCGAAGGCAGAAAACAAGACCGGACTTCCTCAGGAGCAGAACTTGGAAGTGGTTGCTGACAACCTGTCCCTTCCCAGCTGCACAGCCTGAGGCAGGAGAGTGGATCCAGGATGTCCTTTTATTTCTTATGTCTAAATGAGAGACCAAAGGGGCAAATGACCCAGTTGCTCCCATTAGAGATTCCTTAGCACCAAGTCAGTGTGGTGACCCACAGGATGACTACTTCCACAAATCACTCCCTAGTATTCAGATTCAGAATAGGAACATCTCTGACTCCAGGGAACTTCCCAGCCCTACTTTTTGCAGTCTGAAAGGAGATGAACAAGTTTTTGGCATGTGCACCTGCTTGTAAAGCGACTGCTGGGACCACAGCCAAAGGCTTGTTGCAGTTCAGGCCTCCTGCTCGCTCAGGCCGAAAAAGCCGAAGGCATCGCCCCACGTACTGCGGAGGTTGGTAGGAGCAGCTCTGCAGCCAAACTCAGTCGGCATCACACGTGCTGGGAGATGCTGTGAGCGTGTTCCTTGGAGCCCTGGTGTCACATCAGGCAAAGGGCAGTCGTCATACCATTGGAACAAATCCTCCTGTTCATCTGATGGAAAGACCTTTCTGACCTGCAACAGAGCCTCTTCTCTTCGCCTAGGGCAAGTCCTGACCCTGACACTTTTATCAGGACTGTCGGCCTGCAGTGGCGGGGTGGTGTGAGCCAACAGGAGGAAGTCAGGCTCATGGTGACCCCTTCAGCTTTGGCAAGAAATTGCTAAGGAGCCATTCAGCTTTGAACCTGGGGCCTTCATCACCAACTGTGCAGCTCTATCCATGGTCAGCAGAGCCGAGATGGGCAACGCAAGTGGGGGGTGCAGTTGAGTCTCGTGTTAACTTGGTGAGGAGGGACAGCCATCAGGAGGCACCTGCTTTTCACTGGGAGCACAGGTTCTCCAAGCCAGTTTGTAACTCACTTCGGTCATGCTGGCAGCCGTGTAGTCTCAGCAATGTGCCAGCTCAGGCAAAAAGCTCCACCAAATAGCTCTGGAATACTGAGCATCCTCCTACAGCCCCACCAGCCACAAGAGCTCAGATCCTAATGCAGCAGGTTGGGCATGCTCCAGGACAAGAAATACATGTTCTGCTCCTTAGTTCAGGCATTTAATGCTCTCATTGCCCTGGAAGCAGAAATTGGTGTGTTGACTCTGCTGCACCAAAGCTCTTGAAGCAAGAGATGGAAGGTGATTATGGCTGTTTCTTTGGTGTTGGGTCCAATGGCTGTAAAGCAAGTGGGGGGGTCACTGTGTGCCCTAGGTCCTGTCCCCAAACCAGAGACAAGCTGGGCTTATGGTGGTGGCAGAGGCCTGAGCCATCGGTCTCCTCCCAGGAGCTTTATGTGCTGTCTCCAGAGCACACGCACACTGCCCTGTGCTGCTCACTGCTCCCTGCTGCCCACACATAAGCTCTTCTCCACTTCCTGTGAAACTAGGAGAGAGACTCACTGCCCACATAATTCAAGCCATCACCTGCTTCCATCCCTGAGTGTTCCCTGAAAAGGAGGGAGTAATCTGTAATCTGGATAAATTATTCTGGATGGTGGTAGCAGCAAGCACGTGTCATCCTTCCTCATGCTGTTTGTTACACCAGGACAGGATTGAGGCTGGCACATGGACAAGGAAGCTGCTCTGCACACCTGCTGTGTGAGCATGACAGAACAGCTTGGTGCCTTTCCCTGGTGCCCTTTCCAGTCCCCTTTTCTCAGCCTTGCAGTACATTGTTTCCCAGCTATTCTTCAAGGCCCTCTTTGCTGTATCCATCCATGCCTGCACATTGTGTCTTCTGTTTGCCTTCTCACTTTAATCTACATGAGCTTAGCTTTGAGCATAAAAGGTTTTGGGAAGAAAGCAGACTCTGCCTTGATTCATTGCTGAGGCTTGTGGGGGGCCTGCGCGTCGCAGTTTATCAGGCTCTGCTTTAGTAATGAGCTTCTAAGGTCTGGCTTTCCCACAAGGACCCCATGTTCAGCACTGGTATCCTCCGTCCTCCCTAGGTCAGCACCTGGTTCCTGCTGTTACCACTCCCTTTGTCAGGAGGGCTGTTACTCACAGTGCACCTGCCACACAGGTTCTGGCTCACGTAACCTGTGTGTGGCCAGACCTACCCATGTGAGAGCCACGGTCACCTCCGGAGCTGCCTCAGTCTGTCAAAGTGTACTAAATGGCCGAATCTCCAATGCTTTAGGGAAGTTTTCTAGTCATCCGGACTATTACAAGACGTGGCAGGAGATCCAGCATCCCTCCATACAGAAATAGGGTGTCTTTTTAATCCTTTGTAGTTTCCACACGTGTAGGAAACACCAAACCCTCGCAGACTGCACGCAGAAGATCACGGTGGCATTCACAGCAGTCCCGGTGTGTTGACCACGAGGTAGATGTGGTGGTATCTCTGGCTCTCCAAGTTTCAGGTACCTTCCTGGTGAGATCATCCTTCAGAGTGTACCAATGTGTGTAAATACCTGAACAGGAGAGTGTAAACAAATAGAGCCAGAGGTACATCCCTAGAGAAATGAATGGAAATAGGAAAATTTTCCTTTCTCCAGGCCAAACTTACTCCTCACCAATTAATACCAACCTGAGATCACGTCCCTTGTAGGTGACTGGACACAGCAAAACACCCAGCACTGCATCCACTCCCTTGGCTCATCACCCCACAGGCTGGCTGTGGGCTTCTGCTCCCTGGAGCTTTTCTTGTCCTGTGGAGAGGGGAATGGGCGCTGCCAGTGCTGTGGCACCACTTCTTCCCCACTGCCTCACTCCATCTCCTTACACACTTTCTCCAAGAATGCTGTGCCTGACCAACACAACATTTTCCCATGTAACCACCAGGCATTAGATGCTGTTTGGCCGTTCTTAGGGCACCTCTACCTCCAGAGCTACAATCAGAGGCACAGGGGCCTTCTGTTAAATTTACTGAGACAGATTTGCCATCTCCCTCAGGTCTCGAGGGCTCAAGTCTATTTTTCATTTGGTCACTCTTCAGCCTTGAAGTGGTGATGTGTTTCTCCTCCAGAAGACCACAGCACCCTGCTGTGCCCAAGCCCCCTCCTGCTGCCTCGTGGGAGCTGCACCACGTGCCAGGGGTACTCATTGCCCTTGCCAGGGGACCAGGGCAGGGTTCCCGCTCTAAGCATTTCCCTTGCATGCATCGTTTCATGAGGGTGGTTTTGGAAGCTGCCCAAAGCAGTTGCATGAAATGGTAGCAGAATTTTACTTGATACTGCATCATTGAGCTGCTTTCTTTCCAAAACATACCTTTAAGCCCAATCATGGGTTGTTTCTTCTTTTGGGTTGATGGTGGGGTTTTTTAACCTTTTTGCTGTTAAGAGGGCTTTGTCATTTCACACTCGCAGGATGTGGCCTTTTGTGTATTTGCTTCTTTTGCAGTCACATGGAACAGACTCAGGCCCCCTGAGTTCACAGTTTTTTATGTGGAGAGCTGGCTCCCTCCAGCCCATCCCAGTGGAGCAGGACCTGGCTTCCCGCTGGATGTGGCCTCACCAGGGCTGTGCAGAGAGGCAGGATCACCTCCCTCAGCCTGCTGCTGACACTGCCTTCCTTGGGCAGCTCAGGATGCACTTTACTGCCTTTGCCATGAGCGCAGTTTGGGGGCTCACATTCAGCTTGGTCCAGATCCCAAACCCCCAGGTCCTTTTCTGCCAAGCTACTTTCCAGTTGTCCCAGTCTGTACTGGTGCCTGGGTTTTATCTCCCCAGGTTCAGGACTCTGCACTTCCCCTTCCTGAATTCCTCACAGATGAGAACCATTCACAGGTGAAAAGTATGGCACACAAACAATACAAAGAACGACTCTCTCTCTAAGAAATATTGGGGGTTGGTTTGTGCTTTGTATTTTTCCCCCTCCACCTCAGCATTGTCTGACCCAGTGAATTTTGGGAACCACTTTGTTCATACATGCTTTCTTCCAAACAGTTCTCTCTCCTGATAAGTATGGCCTGGAGACAGTTTATCCCAGCGTTTTTGATGTAGTTCAGACCATTAAAGGACTGGAATGTGGAATAAGCTATAGTGGGCAACACATATGCCAAGCAAAGAGTGAGAACATGCCCCCATCCCAGCAGGTCATTCACCTACAGAAAGTTCATACACAGGCTCCATTTCTTGGAGCTGCCTCTTTAACAGTAAAAGCCATAAACATCAAGTGTTTTATTTCCATTTGCACTGACAGCTTTGGATCCTTTAGGCCACTTTCTACACAGATAAACCGCTTCACACCCAACAATTTCTTGCAGCAAGATGAAGATGTGATGGCCACCGCTTCCAGAAACACCTGGGACCAACTTTGTGTTTGGTGTTCGTTCTCCAGCCTTGAGCTGATGGCAATTTAAAGCTGTGGCAATGACACGATCTCCAGGGCCTGCTCTTTGTTATGACTGCAGTGTGAAATGGGACTAGCCAGTCCTAGGTCTGCTTTTGAACCAAAATCCATCTTGGTGTGTAACTGGCTCCTATTTTTGGGGGCTGTAACCAGCAAAAGGTTCCTCCTGCAGGAAAGGCACCCTCCCACCCAGCTCTGCACCTGGGCAGCAGGCAGATGTACAGAAATGGGGAGGGCAGGCTTTGCCCTGATGCAGTCATGTGGCTCAGCTGCAGGGACCCAAACCTCTCAGGCTCAGCAGCAGCTTGGACTGTTCACCATCATCGTGTTTTTAAACTGCCAGTTGTGAGAAGAGGTTTTGGGAAAGACACAGGGAAGAGGCCAGGGCACTGTCCCTCTCCCCACCCTGCAGGAGCAGGGGGCCACAAGCCCATGCCCCCCCGCATCACTTGCAAGCAAAGGCAGCTGTACACAGAGGACTTGGGGTGCTAAAGGGGTCTGGTGGCTCAGGTATCATCAGCACAAAACAGGATCTCTCCCACCTCCCCTCTTCCCCCCCAACCCCCCCCGCCCATATTTTTCTCACCAGCCCAACTTAATACCCTTTATTTTATACCAGGCTGTCAAACCCACCTAAAGAATTCACGTATTTCAACACAAAGCAGCCACTAAGTGAAGCAATGTAATTTATTTGACATTATACCAGACACGGGTGCTCCAGATCCAGACTTGACCTTAAAAACAATTTAAAATCCTGGATTTGCTGTATTGGAGGTATCAGTTACCCGTCTGAGAGCCAAATGTGTCAGTATTACAGCCACTGAAACAGAAAACTAAGTACAGGACAAGTCAAGCTAGCAAGCACCATCAGTCCATTTCAGCTGTGAACTCGCTTCCAGTTTTGGGGTGCTGGAAGAAATGACAAGGCTGTTGGACAACTTCACAAGTATTTCAGTATAAAGCAGCTCTCAGTTACTCATGTCAGTGTCTAACTACACAAACTGGGGAATATGGACTTTTTTTTTCCTCTGAATTAATGTCAGGCTAAGACGTGCAGGAGAGGGACTGGGGAGTGCTCCCTCTCCCTCACCCCCTTCAAGAATGAGGTACCATAGAACGACACAGCTCCTGATGACAGTAAAATTAAACAAAAAACCCAAACAACATCTTACACCATAAAACTGTGCAGCACTATCCCAGCTGGTAGAGCCTGCCCAGAAACCTGCAAAACCTGCCCAGGGACAAACATGCACCCGAAGATGGGACGCAGATCTGAAACAGAGTATTACAACCAGCTCCACAGCAAACTCACTGCTCATTGCTTCAGCTGTGCAGCTGCTGCCTTCAAACTGCTTTACTCCATTTGACAAACGTTAACAAATGCCAAAAAGTGAAGTTTGTACGGGTAGTAAATCCATAGTCATCATCTCTCCTAGATTCTTCTAGAGCTGAACAGCAGGGCAGTGTCATTAGCCACCAGGCTGTCACCTCCCTGTGCACGAACCAACTGCAGTTTGAGGTACATAGTTTAAAATGTACAAAGATGACACGAACAGTAGCGGTGCAGGAAAATCCAGAGAGAACTGTTCCTCTGTGAGTTATCGGCTTTGTTTCTTCGGACGCAGCCTTTGAAAGGAGACAGGAGGGGGTAGGGCTGTACAGGTAGTTCTCAGGCCATCACACGAGGCAGTCCTAGTTGAAATAACACACGCTTCCATTACACAACTTCTATTTACACAGTTTTCTTCTTCAAAAATTTTTAATGTGCACCTTGAAAATGATCATCCCTTTCGCTCTTGTTACTGACATGGAGGCAGTAGACCCTGTAATTTCAGAACAATCTGAATCGCCAGAAACAAAATTAAAACTCTTTTCAGGGAAACATGCATTTATTGTTAAGCATTCCCAGTGAAAAATCAACATCTTTTAAAATGTGTGTTTATTTAAAAAATCATTTGTGTACAAAAGTGTTTGTGTAGTTTTTATTTTCAAGACAAAAAACACTGATGCTGCATTCCAGCCTCCCCCCCCCATTCCTCCTCCACAGGAAGTCTGATGCTCAGGAACCAACCTCCTGCAGTATTTATTGGTAAATATTTATTTACTAGAAAAGTCAGAATTTAGGATGGAGAAGGTAAGTGAAAAGCAGGGCCCTTCAGCAGTTGACATCAGCACTCCTATGATGGCAGCCTTCTTCAGACACCGCACCAGAGCAGCAGCAGTGGCTGCAGATCGACCACCAGACAAGCACAGCCTTGGCACAGTACACGGCCTCGTCTGTCGAGCCGCGGATCTCAACTTACACCAGCGACGATGAAGGGCTCAGCACCGTGAGCGAGCCTGGAGCCAGTTTGATGCCTACAGAGCAGGTAACAGCACAGATCGAACAGCACAGCACAGTACAGGGCAAATGGTTTGCAAGGGTTTGTCCGGCGAGAACAAATCCAAAGTCAGGTTGCTGCCAACAGAGCACTGCAGCTGGAATAACCAAGCCAGAAGCCAAACGCGTTGACGACAGTTGGTCTTGTGAGTCCGACGATGAATCAGCTGATGACACAAACACCACAAGCAGGAAGAGCTACCTACATCATTCACAGATAGGTTTGGAACAGATCAGAAAACTAGCAAGAAAGAAGTGATTGCCCCTTTGCCTAGCCCTAGGAGAAAGCTGTGCCTGGAAAACGAGGATGGTAACACTGAAAACGTCTGTTTGGTCTTCCCAGAAGAGGCTTTAGGCACCCACAAGCATCTTGACTTTCACGCTTTAGTTCCGTGATGCAACAGACGCTGATGAAATGCACTTTTGCTCCCTCTTGTTGAGCCAGCTGCTCATCAAAACCATACAAAACTAAGCACCTGGTCACAAATCAGTGCCCCCTGCTCATCAACTCCATCAACAAAACAGAGCAGGAGAGGACACCTCATCTTCTCATCGCCTCTGCTTGTCAGCATTTCGGTAAAACCAATTGTCTTGCTAAATAATTTAACGTTTCCCACTTCAGGCAAGCCTCCAAGTCTAAACCAGCTTTTGGTGGTGTTTCAGAAGGGAACGAGGGACATGCACAGTTGACTTCCCCTGTGCTAAAAACGGAACTTCCCGACACAGCGCATGACCAATGCAGTAAACAAGAACTCTCGCTTGAATCTGTGTTTCGATTTGCCCCCACTCCCTTTCTCCCTTCCCCAATGACACAAGCAATCCATAAGCTCTGAAGTGCCTAGTCTGAGTCACAGCTGTTAGGCTTAAATTTGCATAGTTTAAATGTTTCTGTTACCCACACCGTCTAATGCAGATTTGGTGTTACAAGGTAAGATTCTTTCTGGCTATTTAATTCCTCCTTTCAGACAACAACAAAAAGAGTTTCTAAATTCCTTATGTCAGTATTCCAATACCAATTCACATGGAAAACAGTTGAATACAGTGATAATTAGAAAAAAACTAAGACATATTCATACACCAGTAGTACCTAATTGCTCATAAATACTACCGAACCAATTATAGTCAAGGCCCCATGTACTCTGTTGCAAGCTTTAAATAAAATAATAAAAAAAAGTTTGGAGTATGCAAATGCACTAAGTGATACATCTTTCCAGGATATGTTCCTAAGGTTTTTTTTTGTCTCCAAAATGCACCAATTTGTCACGCTGAGAACACAGCTTGTTCACAGAAGGAATGGGAGGAAGCTGTGAATTTGGCAAGGGGGTGGAATACAGTCAGGGCTTTTGGTACTCATGTGAAAATGGAGGCTTTTGGCAACAGGAAAGGGCATTTCTCTACCTCTGAACAAAGCTGTACTTTGCTCTTGGAGGAACTGGGTAAGATGGATAAACCACTTTGCTGGATGCATGCTAAAATGCTCAGCAGTGAAATCCAATGGATGCTCTGGTAATCTGTGTTATTACCAATACCTTATTTAGAAAAATGGGGCCATTTAGACTTCAAAATGACTGTTTCAAGCCATCTTCTGGCACAAGAGAGGAAGACAATGCATGGTTTCTTTGTACTTAGAAAGCCACTGTACCCATGTTTCATGTCTCGTTGCAAGGAGTGGTAAATGTGCAGCCCGAGTCCACAGCCGGAGTGGGCTGCACGGCACCTCCACATCTGTGAATGCACAGGGCCCTGAATATAGCGATGTTCAGTGACACAGAAAACAGAACCACCGTTCGTATGTACAATGTCTCACAAGGATAAGCTGAACACTAACAGCAAAATTCCTAGGGCTCAGCCCCAGCTGCAGTTAAACTAACCTCGTACAACATTATCCCTATATTCAGCTCTGATAATTACCAAGAATACAAAAACATTCCTTATAAAGGAGTGACATGTCAAAATTCAGAGGGACTTCAGACCAAAGATGTCTCCTTTAATGCTGGGTCATGTTTCCTTCCCAGCTCACTTCTTGAGAAGCTTCCTTCCTGCCAGCACCTGAGCTAGCATTAAGCTACATGGATGGAGGGCAAAACCCAGAATCCAACATTTATACCTAAGGGGGAAGGGGAAGACGAGCGTTTCGCAGTAGAGAAGAAAATGAGGTAACTTCATGAGAGAAGTGAAACTCAACAGGGCATTCTTTCAGAGGTGACCATGCTCACTTAAGAACCTCTTTTCTCCCTCTCCCCCTTTCCCTGGCTTCCTTTATCACTGCACACACTGTTGGAGAAGCCTGCTGTTCTTAGGAGACTGGTCTTAGCAAAAGACACGTTCAGAAGCCCGTAACTGAGAAGTTTTATGTCCCCGACAATGATTTCCAAGTTCTTTCTTTTGATAAATAGCAGCGAAGAACAAGGGAAAGTAGTCAGCAATTCATATTTACCACCAGGGTAAAAACAAAAGGTGTTGATGTAATCAAGAAGTTCTTAGCCTGTATAACAGAAAAGACAGCAACTTGAGATTAACACAAGTAGCATTTTGCCAGTTTCCTACTGTCCCTGGTTTTCACCTAGCAAACCAGCTGAACAGTAGCAGCTTCTTGTTAAAAAAATAAATAAATATAAGGAAAGTCAAAACAACTCATTTCCTTTGGCATCATTGCAAATGATTTACACTAACTCAAGAAAACCCAAGAAAACTGATCACTGACTACACCTTAAAAAGCAGTAAGTATAAAGACTAAGCAAATGCATTTAGTATTGCACTGATATGAGTTCAAAGTATTTACTGTCTGTGCCCTGTTTCAAGTTTGGACACATCAGACAGAGCAGTACAGGGAACATCCCAGAACTAGCCAGGTCTCAACAGCTCTGTTTCCTGGTTCTGTTCCCCACTACTATGCTCCAGGTATTTAACAGATACCATAATGTTCCTGATTTCATCTAGTATGAGTTATAAACAGACTATGAAGTACAAAACTATTTCAACTGGTACTCCATAGCTCTAGAAAAACCCCAAGCAGGCATATATTTCCCCACCCCATTAATCCACAGCTTAGGAGAAAAAAAAAAAGAACAGAACAAAACAAAAGAGTCATAGAAAAGATGACTGATACAGTACTCCATTTTCCACAATCCCCACTCTCTAGTCTCAGGATTTCTCTGAACTTCCTTGTCAGATATACTCTCAAAAGTTAGCATCATATTCACAAAGACATTACAGCTCTCTTTAAATAGATGTACTAGTGTTTGAAGTTGCAAGACTAATAATTTTCAAGCTTTTGCACTCAGGATGAAATGTCATTTTAATACAAATAAAAAGACTGACTGTATGTACAAGCCAAGGTAAGATTTCAGTTCTCGTTTATCAGAAACATCAATCCAAAAAAAAGCTAAATTGAGAACACACTTCTACTTCTATGTGCATTGGAAGTATGTACAGTAAAAACACCAACACAGCCTCCATGTGTTAACCAGAGAAAAATGCAAGCAAGGATGAATTTTAAAGTACCTGGTAAGCAATCCTTAAACTGAAGCCCAAAATAAAGCTAGAAAACTGCTGCAAAAAACAGCTGATTGCATCATATCAAGTACTCAAAAAAATTTTTTTTTCGTTCTCAGTACACTGGAGAATCAGCTTTGTCCTCCTTCAAACCCCGTGAAATCATATTATCCAGAATGTACTGAAGAACACTTTACAGCTATTTAAAACAAAAAAAAGGAAATGAAACCAGCTCCATCTTTTTGTGCTGTATCGAGGCATACTCCTTACATGATTGTGTAGAAAACATGATGGATGAAAATCACTACTGATAATTCAAAATATATATTTTTAAAGGGGAGCCTAGACTACTGCAATGGCACACATAATACCCACAGATGATGAAACGTAATCAACAGTATGATGTAAGGGAGAGGAGAATCAGGTTTCCCAATTAATAAGCTAGAAAGAAAATGGTTCTGAATAGGTCACCATTTGGAACTTTGGGTAAGTCTTGAAAGTCTGTCAGGAAAAAAGTTACAAAAGCAATTGAGTATTTCAATGGTGCTCTCTTCAGCGACCCTACCTAATATGTCTATTAAGTACAAGCATGCAAATATAGGTCAATCCACAGGCACATAGGATCCATGTTAAAAACAGTAAGATAACTGTGATGAGTGGCACCAACAATTTTGATGACTAACACTCAAAATGTTGCTTTCTGAATTACTAAATCAAAATCCTGAAGCAAGTTCCTGCTAGTCTTTGTCACACTGCTAAACACTAAAGTAGGCATGGTTTTCCCCCATTATCATAGCTGAGCTCAAAGAATTTTTACAATATTTAGTAAGAAAAAAAATTAAAGTATTTCCCCTTTTTAAATTTACACAGACGTTTAATTAGCTTTATTTACAGAGCGCTTTTTTTCAGTCTCCAATAGTGCCTAGATAGCATCATCAGGCAAGAGTGCCAGTTTTGAAAGAGAATCTATATAGAATCCTAGGAATAACAGATGGTGATGCTCCTCCAGAAGGGGCAAGCTGGACTACAGAAGCAGCTCTCTCTATATGGCTCAGTTACTCAGGAGTAATTCTGTTGCAGTCTCTACATCCCATGATTTTGAAGACAAGGCCACTATTACTGCATTCTGCAATGAGAAAACAAAAGCAATAATATTTTCAGTGCGTGAACCTGCAGCTCCAGGAAGTGGAATGAAAAGTTCACAGATTAATCAAAACACATTAGTTTACCATTTCTTAAATCCCAAATAGTAATTTATAGAAAAATTGTTTCAAAAAGGCAGAGGTAGCTCACAAGATTTATCTGTAAGGCAGTATTTTAAGACGCCAATTCTTAAAAATAATTAGCAAAATAGAATAATTAGACCTAGACAACATCATGGAAATAGCAAATCTACTTTAGTAGATTCTGATGATACTGATGACTTCCTGTATTTATACACATATACTTGCCCTGCCCTTACTGAAAAATATTTTAAGTTATTTATACTTACCCTATCAAAGCCCATAGCACAAAGGTTTTCTATTTTTTTGGTGTATTCTGGACTAGAAACTGGTGCTCCAGCATACACATGTGCCCAAAGTCGAGCTGTCTGTTTAAACATTTCTGGATTTTGTTTGTACTACACAAAAGAGAGAGGGGGGAAAAGGGGAAAGTTAAATCAACTCAGCAATCCAACCACACAGCAAGGCAATATGGCAAACTGCACTCCATCATTCTTCCTACAATATCTTCCACAGTGTTTCATACTGATCATGCTGCTATTTTTGAAGTAAATTTAGAGGTGAGGATTACACAAGGAGTAAACCTATGCAAGCATTTGATATAATGAGTTTGCCCTCGGGTTAAATTATGCACTATGGGTATCTGATGTGTACAACCAGGTACTGCTCTCAATCACACCGATCAAAGTAAAGTAGAGCTATATTTAGCACAGCTGCTGAAAATTCGTATTCAGTGTGACAGAGCACAAATTATCCCTGTGTTAACATCTCCTGAACACGGCGCTGTGTGCTACTCGAATGCATTTCTCTAATAACTAAAAAACATACATGGTTTTACGCACTGCAAGTAGGCCTGCAGCTTTTCAGTCCCTGCTAACATTCTGCTACCAGGCTTCTTCCTGAGAATGAGGATCTTGATCACACAGGGGACAGAAGAAGGGCTGAAAAATGGGTGAGCAAGTGCAAAAAGCTAGGGAGCTGCAACTCTTCATGCAAGCTCTTATTTACCAGAAAAAAACCCTGCCCGTATGTAACTGTATTATTTTGTACCAATCTCGTCACTAACCAGCCTTCCCACAAACAACAGACTGGACCACAGAGCAGAGAATTTTTAGCATGTGCCAAGAACTCAACTGCCAAGAAAGTGGGTCATCTGTCATAAACTGTATTCAGAAAAGTTAAGTGATTTTCCCATTTTAACAACTTTTGTGTGCAATATCAAGTTTTTTGTCTTAAAAAAAACCCCTCTTCCCTTAAATCATCACTTTAATAAAACAAGATATTAGCAAATAATATTTTTCAAATATTTAGGTACATTTTAAGGACAGAAACATGGCTGATTATCATTCTTAGACATTTCATTCATACATGAAAATAATAATTGTATCTATAAAGCATGGTAAAATGCTGTACATTTCATTTTGCCTCTCCTACAACAGCCCACACCAACTACACTGCTTTGTGTGCCTTGCCCACCTCCCTCTAATTCTGATCTGCACGTCATAATTTGTGTATTTACTATCTGGTGGCATTAATGGCACTAAAACAAACATGGCAGGCAATCAATTGTTGGAAATAAATCACTGTTATAAATACAGCGGTCTGTAACAAATTTCTTTTGGTGTAATGACTAAAAAAGAGGAAGGATTAAGTTAAACACCAGTAGCACCCTGAAGTACTATTTTCTTCTGCTCTTAAGAGGTCTTCCCCCAACTAATTTTTTAAAAATATTTTTGAGAACACTGCCAAGCCTAGAAAGCAACTAGCTGAAGTGCAAAGGATTAGTCATAATTGCATTTTACTCAGAAGTAGGTTTCAGTGTTCTATTAATAGCATTTCTTTACTTGGGTATCTGTAAATAATCCAGTTTCTCACTGAATTGAGAAAAGCCTAAAGGCAACTTTCGCTGATGTTTTGGTATCAGGAATGTGAGGCAGTTCGTGTTGCTGTACTGAAAAAAACCCAGCAACCAGAGCAACTAATACACCAGACAGCTGGTGTCTGAAAATACTGCTCTTAGTCAAACAGGAGTTCTCCCTGGGATTCAGCTCAGGAGCTTGTCCGACACTGCCACTTACCTGGACAACACACGCTTTAGTAAAACAGCGCAAGTGTGGAGAATAATTAATTCCTTGTGAACTTTTGTTTTGGAAAACGCAATCAACCCCAAACAAAGTAAAACAGACCCCAACACCAAATAAACACATGAAGGAAGCAGGTGTTTACCACCATATCTCTCAAAACCATTATAATCACTTCCCACTCGCACATGCCTGTAACTCAAGACCAAAGCCCAATACAGTTTTCATGCAGGTATTTGCAGGAACCAGGGTAAACTGAATCCTCCCTACATCAGCCATGCCACAGTCCCACTGGACACACCCCCACAAGTACCTGAGGGGCAGCCTGGAAAATTGCTCTTTGGAATCTACAAAGTTTCATGAAGTTTTCTGCCTGAGAAAAAACTCTTACCAGCTCAAGTGCTTCTACTCTTATGATTCCCACACAAAATTCTACCATCAGAGCCAGAACAGGAAACACTATTTTTGTTCTTTGTATAAAAGGACATAGTGATTTTTTTAATGACGAGGAAGTGTGACAGCAAGGGCATACATCCAGAAAAAAAACAGTGCAGGGACATGCCTGGTGGCCTTTCTGGCCTTTGCAACACTTCTCCCTGGGCAGAGCAATTCAGCCTGACAGAGCTGTTCAGGGACATTTATTCAGAGCAGCCTTACTGCAGAATCCCACAAGCAAGCCTTCTGTACTTACTGAGTACAGTGCTAGCAAACAGCTCTCACGCACCCAGTAGTGCAATGGGCTACCTCTAATCTCCGAATCCCCCCGAATCCTGACAGGTCTGAAAAATGCTTATCTATCATCCTACACTGAGTTTTAGAGGGAAGGAGTGCACACCTTGTCACCCTATCCTGGAGAGTTCTGACTTATAGAAGATACAGAAGAAGGTTCTTCCAGCATCAGCTTGCTTTGTTCTTCTGTTACTGAAATACACCCTGACTGCCAGTCAGTGGGGAAGCCAGGCTGCCTCTCTCTCTCACCAGAGTAAAAAGGAAAACACACACATACTCGGGACTTTGTTGAGAATTGCCAGAGGAATGACTGTTTCTATCCTTCATCAACAATTTAAACAGAATCATGGCAGTCCTGGTGTGGCCTAAGATCCAAGTGACATTATTTTTCGGTATTAAAAGTTATCACTAATGTCTGAAAGGTAACAAACCTTGTTGATTATAAAATTTTACTGACAGCAATTCAACCAGTGATTATAACAGTTATCCCCAAGTCATTACTCATAATATTTTGACATTAAACAAATACAATGCTCAACAATATTCATATTAATCCAGAAGAGGAGCTTCATACCAAGCCAAATCCAACTAACACCACCAAGTTAAAACTCGTTTTAAACCAATAGCATATTGCTTTTCTTATACTGGAAGCCTTAGATTTTAAAAGGAAAGGTATACTGGAATTCTTTTTACTATGCTGTAATCTCCTGATATTTCTCACAAGGTGATATAAATAAAGGACAAAACCTCCTGACACTGTAGAGTAACTAATACTCACTCTAGAATTCAAAAAGAGCACAAAATACTGTAGCAGCTCACATTTACTACATGCAATTTTGTGACAAACTGTTTAAAATCTTTTATCTCCCATAAGCCTTGGGACCTAACCTGAGTTAGCAAAGATTACAGAAGTGTTACAAAATCACAGTCAACTGAGTATCTTACCTGGTTTGCCACTACTGCGTCTTGTGGATCATCTGGTTCTGCAGCTGCCAACAATGCTTGCAGCGATAACAACACTGTTCTTAGAGTCATTGCTGCTGCCCTAAAATTGAAAATTTGAAAAATCCTTTACCACATCCCGTGTCTGTATTCACCCTAGTGGCTGTACTACTACCACAGAAGATATGAGTTCATGTACAGATTGTAAGTCCAAGAAACATCATTTTAAACTGCTGCGGCTTATAGTTATTGAAACACTGTTCTGTATATACATTTAAATAAGGCTTTATAAGTGGACTTTCCTATCAACAATGCTTTCTGAAGTTTTTGGGAAGTACCTTGACCTACACATTTCACCATGCCCACTTAATGTAATTAATTTCATCTGGGGAAAAAAAAAAAAAAACACAAAAACCAACGCCAAAGCAGCTCGTGCCATTCTCCCTCACTGCCGGTAGCAGCACCTCGCCCCGGTGCGGGGCGGGGCCGGCAGCCCGGGGATGCTCCCTCTGCCGGCACTCTTCGTGCAGGAGCGGTGACCTACATTTTACACAGGTGTAACAGGTAAGGAATTCTATCCATCAGATCTCTTGGCACCAGTTTTAATATGACATTTTTCAATAAAATTGAGCCATTTACACAGTTAATTACTACTACAATAATAAAAAGGTTAGGCTAATTATGGAATGTGCGATCAAAACACTTCCTTGGCTTCCTCTCGCTACAACTTGACACGACTGTCGGCAGAAGGAAAACATTCTGTAGTCACAATGGTCCTCTAAAGTCACTCTTAGCCCCTGTGAAAGAACCCTGTTGAAGGTAGCACAGTTCCAGAGTTGGAACTTCTAAGGTTTTAGGTTCTTATCATTTATCTTGATCTCAAAGTCTATTTAGAACAAGACACTTCAATAATTTAGTAAGGGAAAACCCAGTATGCTCAGAGAAGTCAATAAACCCTCAAAAGTAATCGCATGAAATTATTACACACTGGAAGTCTGGAGAGTTGTAACACTTACACAGTTTCACTAGATTTTAATCACAAATAAAACCTCTGATCTACCATTTCAGTTGGCATACACTAGAAACCAAGTAAGAACCTCACAGACTCTGTGGAAATTGAGTATTTCTGATTTGAAGAGTTAACTAGACTCTTAAATCATTGTGGCAATGGTGTTCAAACCAACACACAAATCTGTTTACTCTGCTTAAGAACTAGTAGCAAGGTGAGCGGAGAAAATGTGACATTTTAGATTTGAACAAAGTGATTATGACACATGAATGCCAGAGGAAAGTTGTGAAACACAAGCACCCAATTTCTTACAAATAAACCTCAATTTTCAATCAACAGAAAACAGCTTCTTGTTTTCAGAAGGTTGCGAATAAATGCAAAGAGTTTGTTAGAATAGGTGGGGAACAGTTTGACCTGCTGGTCCAGCTACAAAGGAAACAGTGTGCAAGGCCATTTCCAGGCTTAGGTTTCAGAAATTTATGTATTTTCCAGTACTGAGTCACTGTATTAAGGTACTCTAGCAGTGTATACCACTGAACAGAGAATAGATGCAGGTAAAATGTCAGAGGTACATTTGTGGCACCCAAATACTATGTTCCTAGATGCTTACATGCACAGCTTTCTTGCTATGTCACTAACCACTCAAACATGCCATTCTCCCCTAACTGTTTCTAATTCTGGATTTTTCTCAGTAACTTATTTTTTAGCTTGATAATTATTGCTGAGCTTTCGCAGTGCAGTGTTCCACATCAAAATGCAAGTGAGAAACATCCCAAATGACAGAGATTTTAATTAGCACATAGTGTCTCATTCCAACTGCCACACCAGCTTCAAGTCCCTTAAGCTGAACTTTGTAGACTTAAATCTTAAAAAAAATCCTTATGCTTTTAAAACTGAGTTCTGACAAATCACAAAACCAACACAACATACAATTCTCATCTTCCAAATCTATTCCTTAGTAATTTTCTTTTCTTTACATGTACCTAATGCTATTTTGCTCTTATAATTTCCGTGGGCTCGTAATCTCTACTGGTTTATACTATCTTGAAATTAACCCACTTAATGTCTCATCTGCTAGTATTACAGGAATGCAATGCAACATATTTACTATTCCAGCATTCAGGTGTCATGGAATACTAAGTGTTTCAGGCCATACTATGCTCAAACGGATTTAATTATTTTTATTTTTGTGCAGTGAATTTCAGGTACTATCACATCTACCACACCCACTATAAAACCTAAAGTCTTTTTTCCCAGTTAAGTAATTTTATGTTAGTTACTGTAGTTTTAAAGACAGACTTCACATGAAATATCTATCAACCATAACTAACGTTATAGTTACTTCCTCCAAATAAAAGCTGTTCTGCCCTTTCCTTTGCAGAAATCCTTCTACTTTAGAGATATCTGAAAATGTAGAGAAGATGACATAAAAAGGATCCCAGTCTCTTGTGCCACTTTTACATGCAATTTACTTCCACTTACACTGTCCCTTCTAGGAGTGCAAAATGCACTTGGGGGAGCAGGGGGCGTCACTAAGAACCAGAGGTGCCACGGACACCAGCTGTCTCCAGCTGTCTCTCCCTTTCAAGACTGCCAGAATCTTTCAATCCCTGTTCATCTGTTATATTTGTAGATTTTTATACAAAGCATACTGGCCCTTGAACTTCTCACATTCCAATTTCAAAATAACAATAAAAAGCAACAACTTATCCATTTAGATATACAGATGGCTATTTGATCAGAGAATTTAAACTCTGAAATAGTAAGTTTCAGACAAGATTGGTTTAGCTACATTTGTAAAAAGGTTTAAAAATGTAGCTTACAAATTGTTTTCAAGTCTCAAGTCTCAAAACAGCTTTCCCATCTCATGCATAGTACGACAGTCTTTATTGGACACAAGCATTGAAAGAAGTACCCTTAAATCATAAAAGAAAATCCATTACAGCTTCAGTTGCTGTTTCTATTAAACAAAAGGAGAAATTAAAGTTTGTGATTAATGGTTAAGAAAAACTGACGTATTTTGTGTAACTATCGTACAACCCTCTAAAATCTTCTACATTTAGAACACCAATTAGCTTTCCTGATCAAAGAAAGTAAAAAAGGCTCGTTATTTTCTACATAGCTTAGTTTTAATTTTTCAGATATATATTAAGATTCACAGAAGAAACTGAAGGGACAGCTAAAAATAGATTCTGATTTCCCATGAACTTAAAAGCTCTTCTTTCTTCCTGTTACCTTCTTTTGGGAGAATACAGTGAATGGAGATGACTGCCTAGAATTATATTTACAGATATTACTAGAGCAGGACCTGTTCCTCATCAGCAAAAAGCAAAACCAATTCCAATCATCAGTTCTGAAAGAAAATCTATACTGATAGTGCCACAAAGCTAAAAATCCCATCACACCCACACACACACCCCCCCTCCCCAACATCTTCACAAGCTAGAGAAGAATGTCCGGGGGAAAAAAAAAACCAAAAACAACTGTATTTTCCTTAAAACAAATTTCCAGTGCAAAGATACAGGTCTTCTGAATTTTCCAATGTTCCAATGCACCTTGAAGGTTTATTGATCTAGAATAGAACCCTGAAAAAATTAGGTATTTCCAACTCTTCTTACATTTGAAGTTTACTTCTCAGTGTGGATTTATGTGCAACAGCTCATGGAGTTCAAGCAATTCTCTTTGGTAACAAGTGACCTGCATGTTTGCGTTGTACGTTTGTTCTCTCCTCCTTGCCAAAGGCAAGGTTTGTATCACTCCTGACAGACTTCTGTCTGATCTGCTCTTAACTGAAGCCTCAGAGGGCTCTTGGAAAATTTACTTCAGTTTTTCACCATGCTTGATATTCTGCACACTGAGATGGCTTTCCAATCTTTCACTGTACATTGTATTTGCTTAGACCATCATTCTTGTTACTTCACTCTGGATTTTTCCTATGGTTCCCATCTTCTTGCACAACTCTCTAGGTGGGTACACTTCAATGGAAACCTGACCAATCACCAGTAACAAGCAGCCAGCTCGTATAATGAGTTCTACAGGTAAAATTTCCTATTTGCCTTTGTCCCATGACATTACTGGATCCTGTTTGCTCGTAAAGCTTACAATAACCCTTGACTCCCACTCCCATCCCAAAATGTTGCTTAGCTAGCATGCAAGCTTGCAGGTTTGTCATCTGCAAAATGGGAGTAGGCCACTATCATGCACCAGTGAGCTGCAGAGAGCTCCCTACAGGGGCACTGTCCCTCAGAGAACATGAAACTAAAAGCCTCCACTCCGGACATCCAAACCAAAAGCTTGGCTTTCTATTGGCATTGCATTTGCTAAACCGCAAGGAAAATCTGGACTGAATCAGAACAAAGAGAGCTGACATACATTTGTTCACTTACACTTTTTTCCTCTTTTTTTAGATAATATCTCAGGGCATTTCCATTAAAAAAGAGCACCCCTAGTTTGGGTGACTATAGTGTTAACATTAAAAGGCACAGCAAGCCAGCTGTGCCCAGCATGCCCGAGGAAAGAAATCTCTTTTACCTTTCGATGGGCTGAGAGAGTCCTAAGAGGATTACAAAACACTGCCAGCTTTTATTTTTCTTCTTCGTTTTGAAAGGCAAAGTAATTCTCCACTTAGGAAGTTTCTACTTATGTTCTTTACATTCCTCTCTAGGAAACAATCTCTCTCATTACTCCAAGAGGTAACCCAGCAGAATGCCAGGAACAGCTGCAGCCAGCAGATTGCTACTGGACTATAACCCTTGAACACGGGAACAACAAATGTTCAGCTACGGGAACATTTTTTTCTAAATAATCTGCAATATTTGTTCCATTTGTGAAATAAATAAGCTTGTTAATCCAAGGGAAAATCTCTGGGACCTTGTACCAATGGCTTATGGAATCTGGAAGGAAATGAATAAGGCCTTTGAGTGGAAGCCTGTTGCATAGTCACTATTTACAGGACAAATACAAGACCGGGCACCCATCACAGAAAATGAAAAAAAAGAATAACAGAATAGCTTTGACATAGCATAGAAGGGAAAACCAGCCTGCTTGTTGAAGGGTTCCCTCAAACCATGTTAATATTCTCTGCATTTTTCTCAAAGCTTTAAGAAGCTTCAGTGCTCCTCAAACACCCTGAACAAAACCCAGCAGTTCTGGGTGCCCAGGAAGATGATTACAAGCTGGCTGCTGCTTATTTATCTATTAAAATTGTGTTCTCTCTTATAATGATTTCTGCATCCCAACTAAAACTGAAGCATGAATTCTCCAGTAGAGTCACTATGACAAAAATATTCTTATTATTCACTATTGACTGTCAAAACCACAAAAGCCAAGAGGTTTTCTGTAGCCATATATGCAGCCACGACACATTCACTTAATAATCTCTGCTCAAGGGATTTATGCGGAACAGCTTTCAAGTAATTTAGTTCTCAGGTTTCAATGAACTGAATTAGATACGTTGTATATTTAAGATTATAGCTTTGAGACAGGGTACTAGCCTGGAAGATAAATATAGGCCAGAGTAAGCGAAACCACATAACGAAAATTATGTCAGATAAGCATAAACAGTATTCCTTTTACAAAATCATACCCCTATTTTAATTCTACCAGCAAACAGTAGCTGCTTTGCAAACAAACTGGCAGAACAGGTACTTAAAAATCTAAACATGATGAAAATCCACAGCTGCAAAAAATTTCAGCATCAAGCATGCAATGTGGAGAAAGAATTTCATTAAACTCATTAAATAAAATTTAAAGACATTACTTTGCAAACTGATAAAACCTCCTCCCAATATGCAGAGTATCATCTCAACTATGTTCATTAGAATAGAAAATCATTATCAGAGGATGGGAGAGTAGGGAAGAGACTTTTTAAAACTATACAAACACATAAAATCTTTTAGTAGTATTAGTATCTACCATCTATAAATGAGTATTTTATCAGCTTATTAATTCTTTTGGAAATCCTGCTAAGGCCCATAGGCCAAACTTCTCCAGTCCTTTAATTCTCAAACCTCACTGAAATACAGATATGCAGTGAAATTTGAGACTTACATTAAAACACAGCAACAAGAGGAGCATTATTCAGTTAAGAGCATTACAAGTCAATGAAGAGGCACTTCAAAAACAGATCTTGTTGCTAAAAGATTTGACAAGAGAGATTGTGGAACTAAATATATTTTCTAGAATACTTCCACAGGAGTATTTCAGAATTGCATTTGTCCAATTTACCTTCGAATGCCTGGTGAAATAAGTCAAAGATTAAATTATTAATCGGGGGGGGGAGGGGAGGGTATCGCTTATTTTTTGTTTCTTTCTTTGTTTTCTAATGAAGCTATTTTGTTCAAACCACTTTTCAACCCAGACATGCAGAAAACTAAAATATGGTGGTGTGTGGTGGTACATCCTCCCCCGGCTCCCTCCTTAGGCCAACTATGGTCTTAGGAATGCTTGTTAGGCCTCGGCCTGGATTAATAGCACCTGGACAGTTAGGTTCCCTTGAGCTTATCAGGGAACCTGATAAGCAGCCCTTGTCTGCTCTCAGAATTTCTGTTGTCTAACAAGTCCCTGTTTTCCAACAAATAGCCTTGAGACTTCCTCCTTCTGTCTGAACAACAGACCTAGTGGAATAGTACTTCTGTTGTAGGACTTTTCAAAGAATATTCCAGTAACTACTAACTCATCCTTGTGGCCAGGATGGAAATTTACTAAAGATTCAAGTCAGTCATCTTGTGACCCTATCTATGAAGAGTGGTACTGAGACCCTCTGAGCTCTCCTGGGCCACAGCATTTCCTTGTGACCAGCATTTCCTTGAGTGGGATGACTCTCAGAGCCAACGAACTCTCAAGTTTGAGAGACTCTGAGGACTGCCATGGAAAGCCAATGAAGCCTGGGCTAATACCATCACCATTCCTCAAGGCTTAATCCTTTGCCCACTGAGAAGATCCAAAGGCATCTGCGAGCATTTCACTGAACTCGAGAGTAATTCTTCTTAAGTATAACTTTGTACATACTTCTTTTTGTCTGTGTGCACACGTAGTATGAATGATGCCACGTCAGACTTAACTTGGTCTAGTGGAAGGTGTCCCTCTCCACGGCAGGAGGGCTGGAACTAGATGATCTTTAAGGTCTCTTCCAACCCAAACCATTCTATGATTCTATGATGTGGGCATTTCTTAATTAACTAAAGCTACATATGCTGAAGAACAATAAACAACTTATTTAAACAATATTAACCATTCGTATTGCTTACTGAGTTTTAGGAAGCTACTGAGGAAAAAAACAGTCTTATCTATCACAATACAGAAATGCCTCAAAGTAAGCAACAGAGGCAGCTATAAGTTTGTTCTTATCAAAGGGTCAGAGGCTTTGACAAACACTTCAACAATGCTTGAGTGATTTTCATTTACCATTTTATGACTTGAAAAGAAACAAAAGTTACAAATAGCACCACTATAAAATGAAGGGATCACACTACATTAAGAATCATTTGAAGAGGAATTAATAGTATATAGGAAATCTCCCCCTGTCACCACCAGCCTCTGTGAAATTTTCTCCTTAGTGCTTCCAAATGAAGACAGAGTTTCAAAGGAAGACTTTAAAACTATGCAACTGGCATAATACTGGTGCTTTTTGTGTGAGCTCATTTAAGTACACAGAAGTCATATTCTTGTTCCAATACGCCTATTTTGTATACATCTTAGAGAAGGAAGATATTAATGTTTAGGTTTTTTTCATCAAGCAGAAATAACAGAAATAAGACACAGATCAAATTATCTGTGCTAGACATAACTCAAAGATTACAAGAACACAGCTCAACTCTTCTCTCCTGTCCTTCCTTCTCAAATATCAAAGATTTTGACTAAAAACCCCAAAAGTACATAAATTAAGTAGAAGCTCATGATTTTTTTACGTCTTTGTTGCCTTTTGATACTTACAGACAAACTCATGCCAATTCACTAATCCGCTTCAGAGCGCGATCTCTCAGGAGACTGTACTTGGACAGTCAGAGTCATTAATCTCCAGTAAAACTGGAGGCTGGTATGAATACTTAGATGCAGGTACAAAACTGCACTGGCTTTACTGATAAGAAAAACTGTACCAGGTACCAGGGCATGCATATTGAAAGATTCTATTGCCTGAAAGAACATCAAGTGTTCCGAGATGGTCAGAAAAAATATGCCATTCCAGAAGTTAGAAAGACAACAACTTACGATCGTTATAATTTCATTTCAGTAATTTACACTATCGTGTGCCAGATGATTTCTATACTCTTGTACATCTGCAAAAGCTTAATACACCGGATGTGTCACCTGCAAGACCTCCAGACTTCAGCATTCTCCTCTAAAGTTTCTGTTTCAAACCCAACTGATGTCTGCTTGGCCAACAGCACTCTTGACAAAGTTGTTGACTTTACAAGCATTTGAAGTTTCTATGGATTAGATACTGGTATGATCTGCTGGGGAATTACAGTCCTATTCTTTTGGGGCAGACATGGAGGAAAATAACCATCTGTATCAGGTATCATGTCTATCATACAACTGTTGTACACAATCTTCAAACCACATGAAACCAATTACTTTGAAAAACAAATGAACAATGAGTGCAGCTGTTAGTTTGGACACAAGTCTATTCCACAGATTTTGGCTATTAAAACTTCTGCAGTAACATTAACTGATCAAAGGAAATAACTACTAACAAATAGGTAGTATTTGTTAACAGAAGAGAACTAAAATAAAAAATTAACTCATACAAAAACACCCAAAATGTCAACAATAAAATGTTCATCCTAGTACAAAAATTTTTGGAAGAGCTCTCTGTGTATATAATACATACTTAGTGCTTTCCAAAATTATCACCCAAGCATTTCATTTGCATACTTGCACCTCAGAACACTACGCCAAAATGCGTGCTTTACGGACATTTCAAATTATAAGCACAAAGTGAAAAACAAGGTGAGCTGTTGCCTCCTATCCAGGACACCAGCACACCTGATTTTGCACATTTAAATCCACATGGAATCTTACCATTGATCTTTCAGAATATCCAAACAAATGGCCCCAGTGACTGAGCTAATATTAGGATGCCATATTTTGGTGATAAACCGCACCTAAAAAACAAGACAATTTTTAAAAACAAAAACAGTCATTAAATGCAGTATCCTGAGTAAACATTTTAAATCCACCATTCAAAATAACATTATGAAGAAATACTAATTTAGAAAATGTAATACTAAAAATGGAACTAAGACGTGATACTGCTTATTTCAGGACGCTTGAAGTTTGTAAGGCTGTTTGTTACAGCCTTGCCTCACTCAAAACAGGCAACTGCCTATTCCAGCTCCCCAAACCCATCCCTAACTGCTTTCTCACATGTCATGTGTTCACATCCCTGCATCACACAAAGCTAGTTAGAAATATCCTCCAGCAGCACAAGTGTTTTGACAAGCAGATGGTCAAATACAGACCTAAAACTTCTAACATTATAAAAAGTGGGCTTTCTAGCTTTCACAAAGTGAAACAAAGCCCTGAACTCTTAACATAGGAATTGGATATCACTCACTGTTGAGCTAATGGTTGGCTACAGAAGCATTACAAAAATTTCTCTGGTGGATGCTACTACTTCTACAGCCATCCTGTCTCATTACCCCATATGCAGAAAGCTGTTCATCAACCCAAAACTTAACTAGATCACTATTATTTTTCTTTGCTCTTGAAAGGATCTAGTTCCAGCATTCATTCACTGATCATGTCTGTATTTTTACATTACAGTGTATTCACACTCACAAAGCATTACTAAAATCAGGTTTTGGTGGTTTGGGTTTTCTGAGGTTTTTTTAAGACGCTGAGAACGGTAAAAGCAGCATTTTCTCTTAAAGGTCTTATAGAACAAAGTTGTCCTCAGAAAGGACATACATGCCTTTGGAAATCCCCCCTTCATTTTCTTCAAACCCCTGATTTCAAGTTGCACTTTAACTGCCTTCTAGTGATTTTGACCTGTTTCTCATCTCCTCCTCACCCCAAACTCCTGAAAAACATTTTATGTATAGAACAGATCTTTCAACTTTTGCCCCTGACCTGCAAGCAAATCAGTGAAGAGAACACATTATCTGTCAGGCACCACAGCAAAAGACTGTACATACAGGGCTATAACAAAATCAGTGCAATCCTGGCATCTAAATAGGCAAGACCGGAAAAGTTCTGCTTTCCAGGACAAAAATAAGCTATCATGTCAGCTGAGGCACTCATTAACTACCTCAAGTCTATAAATCACTTGGAAAATGTAAAAAACCATGTAAATACTAGATAATTTCTCACAGTGAATGACTGCTAACAATGGCTGTCAAAGCACATACTGAACAAGCTAAAGAAATCTTTCAGAGGAAAGGCAGGGCCAGATACAAGCAAAAAGGCTTCCAATTCGAGACTCCAGAATAAGCAGTACTATGCTACAGTGCACTGAGTTTCTAACAGCTGCCTATGAACTCTGGAAATGGAGACCACCAAGCCCTAAAGCAGCAACTAAATCATGGTATACAGACCCATCTTTCAGTGTCTGCAACCTGTTTCAGCTCTCCTTATTTTAGCTCCCACCAAAATACGTCCAGATTAAAGAACTGAGACCAACAGATACTTCATTAAGATCTTCTGTGTCTTTTGCTCCAGCCTCAAGGAAGTAATTCAAAGAATCTAAGAGCTACTGGCACCTCTCTCTTCCTCCTCTTCCTCAGTTCCTTCCCAGTATTACATATCAGGGTGAAAATAGTAAGGATCTAGGACCTGTTCTTCCTTCAAAGACATCTTCCAGACAAACAGAAAACCAATCAAGAAGTTGAGTCAGACAACTCAGGCATCTACTGATTCATACGCCACTGAAGAGTGGACTAAATCAGGGCACAGGAATGTACAGCTGCAGTGCACACGGCTGAGGAGAACATTATTCAGAGTGGAATCTCAAATCTGAAGTTCTAGAAAGATGCAGAAAAGTTAAAAGGCCAATAAGTTGTGAAAAACATACGAGTGACTTCACCACAGCCACTTCTCATCTCTCATCCGTGTGCACACATTATCTATTCCTTCGACAGAGTTGCATTAAGACTATTATATTTCTTTGTTGGTTCTTCAAGACACACAACTGTACATGTCACTATTTAATTATTACTAGAAACTTGGTAGGTTAGATTCAAGAACCTTTTAAGTATAACTTATGGAGCCCAAGAAATCAAAAGAACCAGTAACTACCTATTAGGACATTTCTTCACCAATGGTGATGGGGAGGGAAGACAGCTGTACTCTCTACATCATTTAAAACTACCTGAAAACTGTATTTATCTTGTCCAAAAGATATTGCATTAGGGTCAATAATAAGGACCAAGCTCCTCCCCAGAATTTGCCAATTTGTACTTTTAGGAAAAATCAGAGTGTACGTCTGACTGGATACAGCTTTGCATCCTGCTTTATTTCTACCTAAAGATAACAGTTCCAAATCCTTGTCTAGAAGAGAATTTTAAAAAAAAAAAAAAAAAAAAAAAAAAAAGAGAGACTACACATGTGAACAAGTAAATAAGAATACTCAAACCCAACTTGTTAGCCAAATTGCATTATCCAAAAATGTGTGTTTGCAGTACCTTAGGAGGATTAAACGGATATGTTTCTGGGATTTTTATCTCTAGCTGATACCTTCCACCTGCAAAAGACAAGAACAAGTTGGAAATTAAACCAAAAGAACATTACTCAAGCTTAGTCTTTCATGACACTAAAGCTTACACTTCTAAATGGACAGATTCTCAAGTAATTAAAATTTACCCGGAAGTATTAGGAGATACATTTACATTTCATCTATTTCATAAATAAATGCATATAAAGTCAGTTAGTAAAACTGTGTTTGCTTATGCAAATCAGTATCTATACTTCTTAGGTATATTTAATATGTACATTCTCATTCCCAATCTTATAATTTCCATGCTTTATTTTAGTAAAATATACCAAAATATGAACCAAACATCACCCAAACAGATGAAAAAAGAGGCCACAGGAATATTCAGGCTGAACATGGGATATTACATTATTTTGACTCTTTTCTGATACCTCACGACAAATTTTCTTTTAATTACACAATTGAAATTACCTCTATTTCATTTTAAACTTTCTGGAATTCAAATACATTCAAGTAACTCTTTAAGAAAAGCTCCCACACTTCGGGGAAAAAATAATAAAGGAGGCACCAATGTAACTCCTATTACGTTCTACATTACTGCCTGAAGTAGTTACTTCTGTTTCAATTCTGCAAACACTTTGACACACCAGCACCATTAATATAATACAAAGGACCAGAGCATACAATTAAGGGCAATATGAGCTTGACAGACAGAACCCCCTCCTACTGCCCAGTTTTAAACATTTCTCAGTTTTATCTCTTTGTCACAGTATCATTCCCTATCCTATTTCCATTACAGGTCTGTTAACATTCAAGTTTACTACCCATACTTATGTCTTCTGGAGCAATCTCAAACTATCTCTGCCTGCCCAGTGAAGGCCATTTGCCAGGCAGCAGCTCAATGACAAAAAGAACAGGGTATAAAAAAACATATACACCAAATTAGACATTCAGTTTTTATAAAAGCTGAAAGCATTTATCCTCATTTGCAATTTTTTTCTTCAACCTGCTGCTCTTCTTTCAGAAACCTTTTCCCTCTGTCAGTATACTGTGTTACAATTTATACATTTTCTTGAATTAAAGCTGAAGTATTTGCAATCTATTTTCTTTGAGATTTCCAGAGTGATTTATTCTGCAAATCATGCTATACAAAACCAGCTCTCAAGTAGTTACAATCCTGGCAGCAAGATACACAGGGGAAAAAAGCCTCAAAGCAATCCTCTCAGCAGTTACAGTATATGGCATCTTTTTATCTGTGCCAAAAAGCACATTAGTCGCTACTAACAGCTCTCACTTTTCAAATGTAATTCAGTCTAATACACTCCACCTGAAACTAGTTAGTATCAGTTTGATATTTTACACTATTGTCTACAGCTGGTTTTTTTCTCACTTAACACTACAGTAACTTCAGAAGTTTTAATAGAAAATACTATATAAGAAAGGCCAATAAAACCAAAATTATAATAGTCAATGTCTAAATTGATTGCTTGTCTGCTTACAGGACAGCACAGGAGAAACAGTTTTGAAGACACATACATCAATAAGAGACCTTAAGGAAGTTTTTTTTCCCTTTTCTCTCAATTGAAGCATAATTCAGCAACTGTTTTTAAAAAATGAAAGAGCTACACTGTGCCTGGATTACAAAAATTCATCAGTCCTTCTATGATTTTACTGCCACACCATTTTGTAAGGTAATACGAAATCTATCCTTAGGTATTACCATTTCTTCTGTTTACCACAAACTATTACAGTCTTCTGCCGAGCAGGATATTCAGCCACCAATATTTTTCACCAGAGACTGATGAGCTGGTAGTATTATTTATATAGTAGTGTTTTGCACTGAAGTTTGCAGTTAAAAATATAGGCTTAAAGATGTAACCTAAACAAATCTGTAATTTTCTTAATGCTACATTTAAAATGCAAATAACTAATATATTAACTTCTGCATGCCAATATTTCTGCAATTTTTTTAAGAGTATGCATATGTATGGGGTTTTTTTGTAGCTATTTAATGCCTGAAATTGAATTAAACAGTAATGGCAGAATATTCCTTCTGTAGTCCTACTGGAACAGGTCTCACAAGAGTTAGAGCAATTTTTAGCTATTTCCCTTGAAGAAATACCCAATTATAAATTTTGCAGTTACCGTGGTTCACATGCAAGCTTGGCTTGAAATTAACACTGGTATTACACAGGCTTTAAAAAAAACAAACCCCAAAAAAATCCAAACCCACAAAATCCCAACCTATTTACTGAAAAGCTCTTGAATCAAGTAAAACCCAGCAGCCATTAATCAAGCCTCTCAAAGGTCCTCTCTCCAAACACGTTTTAATATGAGGTGTAAACATGTTTCCATTAAAGCTGTGTCTTGCAATATTCTGATAATTGATCAATATGAGTTGACACTACTAAAAGAAAAATAAAAGCTGTAAATTTTGCCCATAGATGGCATTCTTCCTCTCAGTCATTCTTAACTAATGTTCCAACATCACCCATAAAGAAATTTTGCAGCAGCAGTTTGGTTTCAGATACCTCACCAGCTATGGTCAACAACTGTTCTTGCACTTCACAATGGTTCTAGAACTCCCTCCTGTATCACAGGGACTGTCTGACCAGAACTACTGCATTAATAAGTTGTTCTTCATAAAGCACTCCTTGCTGTGTCACTGTTCAGATTATAGATGACAAAACATCAGTCAGTAATTATGCAGCATGCATCACTGCAATAGTCATAAAATGCAGACAACACACACTGGCACACCCTTCATAATTACGTAAGGGAATAAATGCATATAACTATACTACAGAAATATTAACATTCCAAAGCAAATTATTCAAATGTCAGGAAACACCAGAAATGGGGCTGGCAGTAATTCTCATTTTGCTCCTCAATGCATATGCCTTCTAGGTTAAAGTAAGCATACAATCACATTACTCTTCCATGAGATCCCCGCCATAATCAGAATAAAAAATAAGTTTAGCCCCCCAAAAGGGGTATTTACTATATCCTCATAATTAAATGTACTCAAAGGTATTTAAGTATGCATGCATTTCACATCAACAAATTCTGCACTAAATATATTGCTGGTTTTCACTAGCAGGATATGCTGAATATGTGAGCAGACACTGCTCAGCTTTTGAAATTCTTGTCTTCCTGAAGCATCCAGCATCACACAGAACCCAGTTGTGCAGACAGACATTTCAATCTTTTTTTACCCTCTTCATAACCTGCTATACAGTTTTTAATTTTTGTGACACATGAATACATCTTGAATTTCAAATAACTCTCAATACATTCTGCAAAAAAGGCCCATTTTATCAGCTGAGGTAATACTGACCTAGAGGGGGGAAAAATGGCAAGCTCTGACAAATCAACTCACCCAAGGAGGTTTAATTCTCTGTGGATGGAAAATAAACACCAAAACCAACACCCTTTTACCACCATTCAGATGCTTCCTAGTATCCAATTGCTTATATACAGATGTTAAATTATTACAATACTAAGTCTTGGATTTACAAGACAAACTATACTATTGCAAAATAACAATTATACTAAATTCTAAATAGAATGATTCACTTCCAAATAGATCACTAGCACAAGTCTGTATTTCAGGTGAACAGAGCAGTTCTCCTTTTGAATTGAAGGCACATGTTACAACCAGAATAAATTGTTTCCAGACATTATCTTCTGTCAACTATACATCAGCAGCTGATGAGATGCAGACACATGGGGGAAGGGAGGAAGAGGGGAAACCACCATTATTTACTAGACTGCTGAGGAACTCTGGAAATAAAAGTTCTGCAGGGCAGCTGCTTCTATTTTCTACTTGCTTTCTTCCAGACTAACTTCCCTTCTCATCAGCTTCTGACATCTACCCCTGCCCAATATTCTTCCATGTCAACCACTCTTGGGCTATCTCCTCATTCTTTTTCTGTCCTGGATCTCAAAGGTAGAGGAGGGGAGACTCTCCCTGCTCTCAAGTCCCATGCTGCTGCACCAGGCTCTAGTCCAGAAGAGCAAACCACAAGGGATTGTCCTCTGTTAGGGAAGATGTGACAACCAGATTTTCACATGGAATGCTTTCGAGTGCATTTACTTCTATATCTACAAAACAATTTTCAGGTATTTCCCCCACCTGATGAGAATTTTTTTTTTCAAAATAATGACAAAAGCCACGTGTCCAGTCTCAGGGGAATACTACAGCCCCCCTCTTAGCCCCCTCTTGCCACAGAGCAACTAGAGTAACTGAAAAACTTGCAAAATTGTTTCATATTCCAACAAAGCAATTTATTTGCCTGTAACACTCCTTGACACTTTTTTATTGAAAGTACAAATTCAAATCAAAGTAGATACCTGGCATGGGAAATTCAAAAACAACGATTTAAAGCTATCCAAAAATTTTAAAAGTAAATTAAAAATCCTTACTTATCATGAAAGAACATTAAATAGAAGGTGTGTCTGCCAGTTCCATATATATTATACACAAAGTTTACAAGTACCAGCACTACTGAGTAATTTTGTATCTCTGAAGAAGCATGCTCTATCAGCCTCTGTTAAAGCTCCTTTATGGAAGTTACTTTGCTTTTACCAGACTGTAAGAGATGTGTAATTACTGATACCAGCTTTAATAAACTAGAAAGTCAGTAAGGTGTAATTTTTGAAGAGAGCTACAGACATGAAGTTCTACTACAAAGTACCCCACATCAGTACAAATTAAGTATTGGGACACATGAATGCCCAAGATTAATCCCAAATTTAACTTGCAATAGCATCTCTGCTTGAGATAGGAGAAATGCAACATTTATGAATGATCACCACTCTAGATCACAGAAACACATGTACAGTGTGAAGCTCAGTTTCTTGATGCTTCATGGTTAAGGAGCTTAAACTGTTGAGATAGTAAACAAACAACTAAAAGTCAGAATTATACCAATTAAACCACACAATTTATATTTGTAAATTAATCTTGATATGGGATAGTCTATCCTACTGTAGAACAGATCTCTTCAGGAAACACAGAAGCTGACATGAAATAGTTTTTTAAGCTTAAAATCTGTATTTAAAAAAAAAAAAAATCAGAGTATTTTAAAACGCGTACCTCTACATTTTATGCTGTAATTATTTTTTGCAAACACATGACTTTTTTCAAGACACATGACTTGAAGTATACAATGATTGCATACACAAAAACTTTACTTGCCTTCATATGGTGTGTCCGGAGGTCCTGCTATTTCTCCTCTTAATTCTGTAAAATTCTCATCTACAAGATCTACTTTAATTTGATTTTTGCTCGTCTTAAAAATAAACAGAGAAACAAAGAATCATAAGTAAGCATTTGACATACAAATTTCCCCCAAAATATGTTGTTTTAAATTTTTAGAACAGTACTTTAAAGTAAGTAAACATTTAAAAATATAGTAACCTAAAGTTAACAGCTATCTTCCAGTTGAAAATTTACTTCATTAAAAACAGACTACTTGTGAAGCATTAGAAACTTTAATATTATTTATACTATCACTAGAATATGCAAAGCAGTCCAGCAATATGCATCTAAAACTGTACTTCTAAGTTGACTATATTTTCAAATGACCACGATCTTTCAAATCAGCTATTAATTCTACATATCTTAAACTATAAAATTAAATTGACCAAATTACACATTAGTTCTTTTCATATTTAGACCAATTTATTTTAAAATAGACACGTTTGTCACTTTCAATGGAATACAGAAAGACTTCCCCAAATGGAGTAGTATTTTTAACATTACAATGATCTCAACAGAATATTGTAGTCTTAAGATCATGTATATATTTAATATTTAGGCATAAGATACAATTTACTTATACACTTGAATTTCATTGTCACCTCCTCAACATTTTCACACCCCATATCAACTTCCCTACAAAATAAAAACACTGTACTTTGATACTGGAGAAAACATATGTTTTCCAGAAACAGATTCTCAGAAGTGTTCAGCCAGAGCTACTCATTCCACTGAATCTGCTTTCCAGGTCCAGAGAGCAGTATTAGTGAAAGTCATATCAATCTCCCAGCCAGTAATGTTTATTGGGGAGCTACAAAGCAAAATCTCCTTTTGGAAAGATGTACCATCAAGTTTTTAGAGTTAAGTAATTACAGGTTTTTCCATTCTGCTACTTCTGCATACTGTGCTCACTGACTGCAATACAGATTTCCTGATTCCTGTGGTATTTTTTCCAAGAACTCTTAGCATCTTCCCAGATCTTTTAAAATTGTTCCAACTACTTCCATACAGCTGTGCTTCTTTTCACCCTCAGAGTAAATGTGGCTGCTGGCAGCCATTAGAGAAGGGTTAAGTCATATGAAGCTGATGGGTGCCATCAACTGGTTCTTGAATCTACCAGTGATGTGAATCACTAAGGACACAGAATTCTGACTGGACAACAGTTGGGAAATGACCTCTGCTTCATTCCTGCAAGTGTTCTATAGAATCAGTCCCACCAAACAAAGAGCGCTCTTCTGACCAGAGATGCTCACAGATATAAAGAAAAATCAAAGATTAGGTAAAAGTTTCACCATGTAAA
Organism: Mohoua ochrocephala; assembly: GCA_013398855.1. Taxonomy (NCBI): domain Eukaryota; kingdom Metazoa; phylum Chordata; class Aves; order Passeriformes; family Acanthizidae; genus Mohoua; species Mohoua ochrocephala. The sequence continues at coordinate 23,202 of VZTA01018053.1, read as the reverse complement.
AATCTTAATTCACTAAATTAATCCAATGGTGAACTGGGAGCTTTTAACATTTGTAGTTTACACACATTTGTCTTTAGAACTTGAAATCCCTTCAACCCACACAAATGAGGCAGCACCTGCAGCTCTCCACAACAGCCAGGCACTGTAAAAAACTTCCTCTCTGAATTCGAACTTGATCTTACATGACGTATCTTCTTGCAAGCTCTCCAACATCCCTTTTAATTTTTTTGCTCTCACGCTTCCAACTGGCAGCTTGTTCCAACACCTCACAATTTTTAAAAGCTTTCTGAAGTACAATTAGGTAAAGTTACAATCTATTTATGCCCACTTGTGACAGCATTGTTTCCCAGGTTCAACAAGTTTTTTATACATTCTAGTATTTATTCCCCTTGCAAAATATATGGCATTTATACTGATTTTCCAGCCTTAACTTTGCTCTAACAAGCTGAAATTCTAATCTCAGCATACCGATTTTTAAAAAAAAATTTCTCTACTACGTCCCATGATGACCTAACCAGCCCTGCACAAACAAATTTAGATGATGTCTCAGAATCTGTGCCACAAGCACTCTGTTGCACTCAATGAAGATGCATCACAACCAGCATAACCTAAGAAAGATGAAATGTGTCTTTCTCATGGCAGCATGACATGAGGCTCAGATCAAGTGACAAGAGTCCCAGCAAGGACTCCTGCAGAAGGTTCTGTCCTCTCCAGTGACTGCACAGTGCTTTCTCAGAGGTACTGCCCCTGTGCACGGCCCCTTCGTTCCCAAAGCAGCCCGCTGGTTTACAGAACCCACACGGATGAGTGACCGTAACCATCTGTGCAGGTACTGCAGCCCCTCAAACGTCAGCTGAGCTTCTCCTGCTCTCCCTGCAACACCAGCAGAACCTTCCATTATCGCACCCAAAAATTCTTTTTATCAAGACTGGCCAAAAAACCACAAACAACAAACAAACAGAACACAAGACAGAGAGAAAGGAAAATTTATGCAACAGACTACACAATGCATGATGCCATTCCCTCTTTTTTTCTTGATTATGCATAGCCATTTTTCTTTTTAAATGCATCCTTTAATTCACACTAGGGTCTAGTCAAAAGATTGTCTTTTAGACCAACTCAACTGCTAAGATTCCTTCTGCACTGCTATAGTCATGCTTAACCAATTTTATTCTGTCTTGTGGAAACTAAACCCAAGCATAGAGAATAAACTAAAAGTATTCTGCAGACAAGTTGGGGAAGATTCATATTATGCTCTTTTATTCATTACTAAAAGCTTTATCTCTAAAAAAAACCCCAAATGAACCAATCCTTCATCAAGTGTCATTCTGTGAGCATCTTCCAAAGATAGGACACTCAATCACACTTATCACAGTAACCACTGATTGATAATATTTTGACTTGTTTTCACCTGCTTCCTCTTTAAAAAAAAATCCAGAATTATACTGTCTAGTTTTATATTTGAGTAACTTCCTCGCAAAGGAACACAATCCACTCCAGCAGAAAATTTGAAGAGTAAGTTCTGCCACTGTGAAGACTTTAATACACATCTTCACTTCTACTACAATAATTTTAGAGAGCAGCTCTGGACTCTATAGTATTACCCTCAGCAGCCAACAAGCCCTTCTGTTCTCTTTATTCCTCGTAGTCTACAGGCCTTAATAAGGAGGGCCTGCCCACTTCGAGGGCCTGTCCTCTTTCTGCAGTAAATCCAACCTTTCTCCTGAGCCTTCCATACCATTTCCTTCTCTCTTCTTCAACCTGCCTTTAAAAACCTCCTTCATTTCTTCATGGTCTATCATCCTCTTCACTAGTCCAGTACCTCTACTCTTAAAAACCCAAAGTTTTCCTTCATATAAACTAAACAGACAAAACCATTACATATCAACACAAAGGAGCATACTAAGACAAGTTATTAAAAACTGCATTGTTCTTCTACATTTTATTTCTCACAAACAAAATACTATTTATTATATTTACTAAAAGCAGAAGAAAATTATATATTCAAAGTTTGAGCCGAGGATAAGTTTACTTCATAAAGACTGAAGTAGAGGAAATTACTTCTTTTAGAAATAGGAATTACAAGTGCATCAGAATCTTTTATGCTTTCTGAAAAAGCCTCCAAATTCTTCAGTTATTTTGATAAGGAGACTAGCAGAGAGTCAAGCTCAAGCAATTAGCATAAAAATGCCTATAATCAGAGCTGCTGATGTATGGACAGATACTGGTAGGTTGAACTAAAAATGCAAGCATGTTTTTAATTAATTTTTCTTTAATGACATGGCCAGCAGTCTTGACATGTGTTGAACCCTCTTGAGTAGAAGCAAAAAAACCCCAAACAAACCCAAACAAATCCCTCACATTTCCATGTCAGCCATGGCTACCAAACTTTATAAACTTAATACTGCATGATGATGACACACAAAAAAAGTTTTGAGTGAGGTCCTCCTAGAACCAACCAGCTCTACTTACTCCCCCATGACAATATCTTCACATTAGATCTTTAATCCCTGTATAATAAGTTACTCTGCAGAAATGTAAATGCATCCATTAGAAACATACTATGTTTTTAACTATTGGTGTCAAAACTAAAAAAGGAAATCAAGTTTATTAGCAATATTAATAACTTCAGCATGTTATTTTAAAAATAATACAGTAGTGTCAAACTGAATTATTATTTGCATGTTCTAGGTCTGTCTCTCCTTACATATTCAGACACCATGTGCAAATTCCTACCAAGTATCTTTGGGTATGAAGGCCAAAGTGGTAAATAGGATTTGTAAAAACAAAAAACAACACACACAAAACCACCTTAAACAGAATTAGATCTGGAATTTAAAACCCAGTGGCTACTTCTGAATTACGTTGTATGGGGAAAACCAAAAAAACCTACAACAACAAAAAGAATAAACAAACAAAACCAAGCAAAATCACAAAACCCTGCTATTCCATACAGGATTAATTACCCGCAGCCTGTGATTTTACTGGTCTCATAAAACAATTTTCTTCAATCTCAAGGGGAACATACCCCATACTGGATCAAGTACTCTCTCTCTATATATACACAAAACCAAAACTAAACTAGGAAAAAACTAACGTGAAAAGACATCTATCTGTGATAAATGATGCATATATATAAACAAGTCTAACTGCACTAAAAGCAGCTAAGTATCAAAACTCTGTAATGATTCAGGGCTTTAAGACTAATCCCTTACACATTAAGAAAGAGTTTTAAGAAAGTGACAAAAATCTTAAAGAATGTACATGCAAAAATTTCAGCAAATATTAAGGAATAAACTTGAAAAATTTCTCTGGAATTTTCTCAACCAAGTACAAAGTTTGTGAAGGAGGTTTTGTACATGCAAAATGTTTTCAATCACTAATTGTTTCCCCAATCACAGCAACAAAATAAAATTACTTCTTTATCTTTCAGAGAGGATTTTAAAATTATTGATTCATCTACGCGGTAAACTGGCAATAACCACTTTTGAACCTACCTAAAATCTAATAAAAATTTAGTTACTTCTTTATTACAACCATGACTTACAAATGTGAAGTAGGTACTTTTGAACATCCAAACATTCTTCACTGACATTATAAGGTTCAATATTTAATAAGCCAAATTAAGTAAGAAATCCTTCACCCCAGTCTGAAGCCATGCTAGCAAAATTAAACTGTTACACTATAAAGTTACTAGTGCCTTATAAACTCTTCTTACCCTCCCACTCATTTTATATTCTACCACAACAGTCTTATTCTATACCAAGATCTGGCATGAACATATCCCAACAGACATACAGAAAAAGATCACCTGACTATCCCAGCAAAATCCATAACGCGATTTTTGCGAAAGGCCATAAGCACTCTGAGGCAACTTGTATTGAGCAAAAGACTCCAATATTTCAGCAGCAGTTTACTCCGTTAAACAATTATTTAAATAAATTTAAAAAAAAAAAACAAGTTCATTCTTATCCTATTTACCAACTCTTTAAAAATCTGTGGAACTTTATTCAAAGGAACTTTGTTTTGCAATATTTGTCTTGTTATTTTCTTATGCTCTTTTGCTAAGGTACCATTCTCAACTTAGTCCAAAGGGTTCAGCTCTCCCTCCTTCACTGATATGCCAGAAAGGAAGATTCCTAATAAAAGCTCACCTATTCAGCTGCTGTCTAAGAAGTCAATACCAGCCTTTCATCTCCCTTCTTTTCAAATTATCACTCTCCCTTCTTAACCCCCTTGCTACCCCAGAGTAGGCCAGAATGAGTACACTGCATCCACTCAGTTCACTCTTTCACAAGAAATGGGAAAACATAAAAAAGGCAGGAGGTATCACTCAACTGGAAAGCAAAGTGCAGTGCACTGTCCTGCAGCAAAATGGCAAATTCAACTTACCAAAAAAAGTTTTATAATCCCACTGCCACCCCCTCAAAGAGCTACCAAAGCAAGAGGGAGTAGTCCAATACTTCCAAAATATTACTTCAGACTCACTCCAGCTTAAAAGCCAAAATCAAGCGCATATCCGAAGCCTGAGCTTGTTATTATTAAGAGAAGCAGAAATGCCACATAATTAGCACAGGGCTATGAAGTACACACGCTGCACTACCAGCTGAGATCAGCAGATCACACCCGCGTTCTCGGAGCAAGCGCCTGCTGACCTTCAAAGCACAGAGCAACGCTGTAGTGAAACAATCACATGTCTGGGGCAGGGCAAGGAGAAGAGAGGGAACACTTCCATCTAAAGCACTTTAAAGAGCAGTTTTCCCAGATAAGAAAGGGTCAATACTGAGAAATGCATTTTATTAAAATGCTCCCATGTTCTTTAAACCTGTTAACAATTTCAGTCATGGAAGTTCTACCACATTTTACATTCTATTTCATCCCTCTGTATTAACATATATTTTCTAGAGTTACATCTGTTCTAGCAAAAGTAGGTGACATTATTTTTGCATACTATTTGTTTCATTTACTGATCAAAATACTATGCTACTAACAAGTAACTTGTATTTTAAAGTATCTAAGGCTCTACAAGTATGAATACTGTGTGAGTTCTGTATTACTGGTGGTGAGACAGCCTAGAATTTTCATATTTATCACAATTTTACTTATTAAAGTCATCTTGTTGAAGTATTTTATTAAAGAATATTATCAAGAGATTAAATCTGTACCAACCTTAAAAATTTGTATTACATGTTTACGTACAGGAACAATACTGAGGGATATTATTTTCCTGTCAGAACACAAAATATCTCAAATACTAAAACCATCTTCATTTTGCAAGAGTTAGACCTGGAGCACCACGAAGTTTTAGTAGAATTTTTTTTAATTTAAGGTAGGTAAATACCTACTCCTGCTAATGTTCAGCTGTTAAAACATCACTCTACCAAAACACGTAAGAGACTGTACTTCTATAGCACCTGAAACCAGTCTAACAGTGGCCAAGGTCCTACTTCCCTTCTGATCGTAGAATTAATGTAAAGGAGGGGGTAAGATTTTGTATAAGTATTCACACAACTGCACAGCAAACATCTGAAGTAAACACATATTAGCAAGACAGTTCTTTCATTTTAACCCAACCCCTGATTTGATTCACCACAAATACTGCAAGTAAGAGGAGCACAAAAGCAGGAAGAAGAGATGAGTCTGGAAGAGGAATGTGACACTGCTTCCTGGAACTGCCTTAGGACAAGTTAAAAGAATTTTGAAACTTCAGCTGTAGTGTCTGTCTAAACTATTTCTGACAAAACCATCTCGTCAGTCAGGGAGGCCAGAGGTGTAACTGAGACGGCTCCCCTGGCACGAGCCCTCAGTGCAGTTACACAATCGCTGCCTGTCTCACTAAGGGACAGCGTGGTTACACTGGTAAGGCTGTGCCATGAAAGGTGTGTACATAACTGCACACCTACACTCCTGTACTGCTCTAAGGGCCCCTGCACAGCCTATATCGAGCTGTGCAAGATATTTACAGTACCTCGGAGCATAAATCATGCGCAAGACTTACCCAAATGGGATCTGAGCCCACTAAGATACTCCACATCAGCATGGGCATAGTGCAAAGGACTCCTGCTCCCTTCGGAAAAGTAAGGAGGGGGAAAGAAAAGATGCGTTTTTCCTATCTTTTTATGCACGGTTCTGTTTTTGATGCAGCACAACTGAAATACCCTGCAGATAAAGAGTGCTTTAATAATCATTTTGAACTATCCTTTGAATTAGCCATTTTATGAACATACAAAACCATTTGATGTAGACTGTGCAGTCAGTTCCGTATAGCTACCCTACTTAGGTTGTTAGCAATTCTACGTATAAAGGAATCACAGGATTCAGTTCATTTTAAATTGATTATGCTAATTCGCTCACAGTCTCAGAGCTTGAAGAGTTGCAAAAATAGCTCAGAACAGTTTTTCCTTACCATCTTCCCACATGGACACCCTTATTCCAAAGTGGAAGGGCTTACCTAAACATCGTGACGGCTCTAAGAGCTTCCAGAAAGGGAGCAAATACAACATAGCTACCATGATTTCCATTCACGTATGCCACCTTATTTCATAATAGCCTCCTGTACTTTAACACATCCTAACATAGCAAAAACTCAAAAATACTTTCTCACAGTTCCCTCTCAGCTAAAAATAAAAAGTGATCTATATTCAGCTTGAGCTAAAATACTTGTTTATGTAAAATATGGACTAATGTATTCGTGGGTTTGAGTTTTTTCCTCCCTTCCTAAAACACTCTATAGACGCATTTTAGAATCTGAAGGCATATTACCTTAAACTTGCCTTTTTCAAAGTAGCTACACTTACAGCATTTCATTAGTCTTTCCCAACGAACTGCTGATCATACTGACTAATAATTAATAAAAACTATGAAATAATGAACTTTACTATTAGTTTCCCATGTGTTTTGTGACAAGGTAGACAGGACAGCCCCTATTAGCAATCCAACAGAAGAACAAAACATAGGATGAGCCCAGCTCTCTCAGACATTGGCACAGCCAAACTGGAGTTATACTGCAGGACTGACTTTTACAGTGTCCAGTAAAGCATAAGCACTGAATGAAGCTTCTTCTGTAGCCATGGATAGTCACAGCATCTCCCTCCTGTGCAGACACTTGGAAGGATAGACAGGAGCAACCCATGACCTTAGCACAATTCCGTTGCAATATACTAGATTAACAAACACAGATCTGGTCCTCAAACAAAGTTATTTTTGCTGCTCACAGAGATACTTTATTTACGATGCAGATACTGTTTTGTTAAATACGCAGGGCAAGCATATTCAAGTGTTCCCAACTCAAATACTACAAATATTAACACTGATACAATCTCAAGGGAAAATGCTGGATAAGTCAAGAGTGCAGAAGTGGACAACATCCATCTCAGAATATTCGATGATTTCTGTGAAACATCCCTAGAGTGCCATATAGAATATTATTTGCCAAAATTCCTACTCTTTGCCATAAAAGAATTAAATTGATTCCTTTTTCTAAATCTAAATTGCAGCAGTTTTACTCAGCTTGTCAAAGACAAGAAGATAGACTGCATTTTAATGATAAACTTTAACCTAAAGCATTTTCTCAATTTAATACCAGCAGCAACTATTAGTGTAAAAGCGATGGAGTATAATAATGACAACAGTCCTCATTAGGACTGTGAAATCTAGGAAGCTGGAAACCATTTAACAGGTAAACAATTTAAGAACTACCCTAAGAACCTGCACTAGCTTAATGCAAAATAAAGACCACTGGACTGTTAACCAGCACTTTCTTGCAGTTTATATTTACACATATTTACAATGATAAAATGTTAACTTTATTTAAATCTCATACTATGTAAAAGGAACTAACCTTAGGACTCGTACACTTCTTTCCTATTAAAGCCAAACTCCTGGAAACAAGCACAGAAGAATGAATGGAAGACTGGAATTGGTAAAGGATTGGCTAATTTCTAGCATTGCTTTAGGTCCACAAAGGGTTGTGATCAGAGGGTACCATCATCAGCTGCAGTCTATCCCCTCATCCTAAACCGACTAACCCACTCCTGTAACCAGGGGCTGCTCTCTTTCCTCAGGTTTTTATGACGTTACCACAGACAATCAAATGAGTCTGACTCCAATGAAGACTTAAGTTATTCTTTTTTTGTTTTCCACTTATTCCCAATATCTTTAGGATTCTGCCAACTGATAGGAAGACCACTCACTAGAAATCTGGACCCAATTGGATACAAGTTAACATGAAAAAATGTCACTAACTGAACACAGGAAAAAGCAACAGATCTTGCCTTCTCTGCACAAATATTCCCACTACCAGTACTTGGCGAACTCATAGGTCTGGTCAAATGATCATTGGCATTGTATGTTATATTTTAAATCACAGATTTAAGTAGTATTCATAATACTAGTTCTGATTAGTATCTACATAATGCTGATCCTAAAAGTGCACTGGTATTATATTCCTAGAACTTGAAAAACAGCTATATGGTTCAGGTAAAGAGGCATTAAACTACAAATAACCTAATAATTCTGAAAGATCATCCCAGAAGCGACAATAACCGGCAGTTTTCTCAACCCTTACGGACAAACTCCTTTGATGGCAAAGACCTACAGAACCATTCTCCATTATTTTCCAGTACAAACTAGAAGATACAACCAACACACCACAGAGAGAATTAAGAAAACCAAAGATGCACAGTAATGGCATCTCACGATCCTTTTTATGTAGTTCTGAAACAGGTCTAAACCTTGTCTTGCCTAAAACTGTAGGCACGGCTAAAAACACAGCAAACAAAATTATTTTGGGCAATGTACAAAAGATCTCACAAACAACTATTTTAAAGTTAAGATGATCCTCACATTTGAGAAAAATGAAGCTTAAAGAAGCAGCACATATCTCGTATCTGCTCTACCTTCAGGGTTCCAAACCAGAACTTGTTCAACATAAAAACCCTTAAAGCTTCGCATCTACCAGAAAAACCCAGACTCCGATTTCAAAAGGAAGAGGATTCGTTATTGTCCTACCATATGAAAAAGAAATGGTCTACTTTAAAATTTTTCAATTTATTTACAGGGGATGGTTTTGCCAGATGTGGTGACAGAGCTGGAACCCTTTCATGTTTTCTTTGACAAACAGAAACAAAACAGTAATTAAAAACCAAACTTATACTAGGGATTCCGTAATCACACAAGTAGAGACAGCTGGGTGGCTTCTAGTCCCTACCTCCTGCCCAAAGCAGGTCCAATATGAGCAGGGTGTTCAAGAATTTGTTGAGTTTTGAACAACTCCAGGGACACAGATTCTGCAATCTTGCTGATCACACTGCTTAAATGTTTGACTATTATAACTGTCATTTTTTTCCCCAGTGTCCAGTCAGAATTTCCCATGTTCCAGGTTGTGTCTGTCACCTCTCATCATATTCCCATGCACTTCTGAGACAAGTCTGGCTCTTCTCAAGAGCCTCTCATTAGGTATTCATATATAATAGGAAGATGTCCCTCTCAATAGTTCTCTCGACATCAACTCTTTCATCCTCTTCTCACACATCTTGTGCTCCACTCCCTTAATCACCTTGACGGTGTTCTGCTGAGTTCATTTCACTATGTATCTGGACAGAGAACACCACACATGGTCTCATAAGCACAGAACAGAGGTGAAGAATCACTTCTCACAACCCACTGACTATATTCTTGCTAACCCAGGACGTGGCTGGACTTTGCCATCATCACGTTCACTTGGTCATGAAGTTCTTTTCCTGCTAGACTGCTTCGTTTCCAGTCAGTCTCCAGACTGCATGTATGGATGCATGGAGTTACTTCCTCCCAGGTGCAGGACTTGGCACCTACCTCAGCTGAGCTTCAAAAGGTTCCTGCCAGGACATTCATTTCTCCAGCCTACTAAGATCCCTTTTTGCACAGCAGCCCCAAGCTCCAGTGTGCTGAAGCCCCCCCCTCACACACACTTTTTTAGTCATATGCAAGCCTTCTGAGAGACTGAGGAGAGACTGGTACCAATATAATGATGGCAGTTCAAACATTCTTATGCTTACACCATTTTTACCTTTACACGTTTTAATAGACTAAGCACACTCAAGCTTTATTCACACAAACAGTTGTCCTGGTTTTGGCAGGGACTGAGTTAATTTTTTTCCTAGTAGCTTGTACAGGGCTGAGTTTTGGATTCAGTCTGAAAATAATGTTGATAACACATTGATGTTGCTGGGTACTGCTTACTCCAAGTCAAGGACTTTTTCGTTTCCCATGCTCTGCCAGCGAACACCCGCACAGGAAGCCAGGAGGGTGCACGGCCAGGACAGCTGACCCAAACTGGCCAAAGGGATATTCCATCCCAAAGAATGTCACACTCGGTAGAGAAACTGGGGGGACTGGCTGGGAGCTGCTGATTGCTGCTCAGGGATGGGCTGGGAACAGGTGTTGAGCACTGTGCATCCCTCGTCCTACTCTGGTTTTATTCCGCTCTTTCTGTCATCTCCATTGTTATTATTAATATTACTATATTTTACTTTATTTCAATTATTAAATTGCTCTTACCGTAACACATGGGTTTTACCTCTTTCCAATTCTCCTCCCTAACCCATTGTGGGGAGTGGGGCATCTGACTGAGCAGCTGCACCATACCTAGCTGCCCACTGGGATTAAACAATGACAACAATCCCACTGCACTCACTAAACCTCTACTGACTTCAATGTGACTATTCTTACAATTCAAAAGCTAAGCACATGTATCAGCATAAAATGGATACTGTTTAAAAAAAAAATGTTGCTGACTCAGGAACCATAATAGAAGACATCTCATTCTTATGAACACCTGCAATGATTCTACATGATAAACAGAAAGAAAAACAAGAATCCTACTAATGCTAAAGCACAATTACAACTAAAAGTTTCCACATTAGCGAATTCAATATCTAGCACCCAAGACTGCCCAAATATAAACAAACTAAAGCAATGAAGTTTTTCTGAGCCTGAAGATCAAATATCTATGGCTTTTCCAAACAGCAAGAAATTTTCAGAGATGTTACTTAGTATCTTACTATATACTGACATAAATCACAAGACCACTACAGGCAACGAAAAAATCCAACACCAGAGCTACACGCTAGTTCTTCACAAGTCTAAGACAGGTATGGCAGACTACAGTTATTTTTCCCTTCTCTTTCGCCTGTAAATCACTGAAACACATAGCAGACTCCAAAACAAACACTCACTTCCTTTTTGGAAATTAAGTACTTGAAGTTTTTGTTATTAACCTACTATCTTCGCTTGAATGCTGCTTTGGGTTCAAGCAAGTCAACCGCTACTTCAGATGTCTGTTCATGAAGATATTCATATTCCATAAATGCAGCTGACTTTCATTTACTCTCAGCTCTACCTGGATTTACCTGCCATAAATGCTGTCTCTTCATATTAGTAAGAGAGGAACACTTTATGGTAGGTATACCAGCAATTCTCTTTTTGCTAGAAGGAAGCTATGTTTCCCAATGTGGTACCTTCAGTATCAGATCAGAGTTTTCACTGCGAAAGGTATCAGTTAGTAGCCAACACCTTATCTTTCCACATGATAAAAGAAAGTGGATGGCCAATCAAATATTGAATCCTTCAATTCTAGCACAGTATAATTTCCTTAAAGTGAAACACTGATGCTTTATTAAAATACAAAACCAAGTCACACGTAATGTTTAACAAACCTGATCAATTACAATATGTCTCAGCATCAAAGTGACCACAAGATCTTCCAATATGTTTCTATTCATTATTAAATGCCAGACAAGTTCTCTCTCTCTCTCATAAGATAGCTGCTTATAAACAGAGAGCAGGTAAAGATGTGGCTACCCACTGCAGCATTCCAGTAACTTAATTTTAAAATAATACCAACTAACCTTCACTAAAACTTTTTCCTACTTAGTAAAAGTGGGATATTATTCTCCTTCCACCTCTTCATTGGTTTCTCCGTCATGCTGCAGCTTCATACTTTTGTTTAAAATACGTTTTGTAGCTTAGAATTTCAGCCCATAAAGCCAACAAGATAACAGATTAATGAAATGACTGAACAAGAAAAGAGATAAAGTGGAATATCTGATCCCTTGACTACACATATTTAACCAGCCAAGTTACTACCTAGACTCAACAACTTCATCTTTGTTACAGATGCACAATACCTCAGCCATCTCAATTGTAAAGCTTTCTCCACACGACAAAGTAAAAGTTTTTAATTCATACTTTAGAGAGCACTCCTGACAAAGAAACTTTAATTAGTTTGATCTATTTAATTCAAATATTTAAGAGATGCAAAGCTACAAGTATCTCTCTTAAATAAACAATACATCTTAGTGTCGTGTTTATAACAAAACTAGAAATAATACAGCAAGCAGAGCAGAAACACTTTTCTCTTGCTCAAGTGTGAAAAGACTTTAAATACTTTTACAAAACACTCAAGAAGTCCCAGACTCAACTTCAAAATATGGAAGATCCTTCATCTCTTCTCTGTAAACCAGAGAGCAAGGCAGTATTTCCCATTTTAGTTATTTCCCAGAAATGCCATTTAAGTCAAGGAAACAGAAAGTGCTAAGTAATATGAAAAGTATATTTAGTCCTGACTAGCAAGGATTCATAGATCCTTATCCACAGCAAGGATAAACACACTTTACAGAATTCTTTCTTCATTTGGAATTTGGCTTCCAATACATACTTCAAATGCAGAAGGAATTAACTGCCATCCAACTGCTCCCTTTTAAAAACACTTCTGGTTCCACCACTCTATTTCAGCATAAAGGTGAGTAATGGAAGAAGACAGAGAACAAACTTCCTGTGTACTTTTCTCCCTCTGTGCCTTACCCTCTTCCCAGGCATTTGTGCTCCTATTGCATCTAAAATGAAACAGGGGGGCTGCTCTTCAAGTAGTTCAAAGCACTAAATCAAGAATAATTTAAATCAAGAATAATTTAAGAACAGATAATGTGAGCCACTTTGCCTTCAGAGAGGGACTTACTTCTAAATAACAAATTTAGCATGGCCATTCATTAAAAAGATTTATTTCTTTAAAAAAAAAAAACAGATTTAATAATAATTTTAGTAAATAGTAAGAAAAACTCCTTTTTTTTTGTTTTGTGATTTGTAGTATTTAGTTGGACCTTCATTCATCATCCCACTCCATATGTTTTCACACTCAGCGATACCGACACCATAGTCTGACTGCGCTGGAATGTACAAACATTGACAAAAAAACTTTGCTTGCAACTTTGATAACCATTGAGTAATGCTGAAATTTTGCATTCAAGACATGGGAGTGAGTATAGTCTGTAAATAGCAATTTTATACATACTGATACATCACCATGACACTTATGCAGCTTGCTAATGGCAGAAGAAAAATATCAAGAGTCTGCTGTATTATCATTTTGAAATTCCATTAATTGAATTTCATAAGAATTATGACCTTTTTTCTGGCTAGCTTTAGGCAGCTCAAAGGCTATTTTATAATAATAGCCATTCCCAAAATTCTGTAACTGAGCCCTGCAGACTAAACAAACAGAAATAATCAAAAATGTGCACACTGGATCCAACCTTTACAGTAAAAAAATTTACCATGGACCTTCCCCAGAACTTATGTAAGTTAAGGCTTCTTTTTCTTCCTCCATAAAGCAAAGGGAAAGGGTTTTGAAGCTTTTAGACAGCACTTCCAAACAGACTTCTTTGTTCCCACAGTATCAGCTGGTTATACAGGGTACGAGGTCTACATTCTCTAGCTTTGGTATAAAGGTATCCACCTAGAAATTTCTCTTGGTCTACATGCAATTCTGTATTTGCTGTGCAATAGCTTTGCAAAATCGGCCTGGGCTCTAAAGGCAGCTGTAAAACAAGGCCCTTACATTTTTCTAGGGGCTAGTTCAAGCTGCATAGCAACAATGTTGTTAGCACACAATTTAAAAGTACATCAACTACTGCTACCCTAAACGTGTTTTCCTTAAGCCATTAGCACCTTTCAAAAATTATCCTCTCAATTTTTTCTCTGTGAATATGTCCAGATTTCTAAAACACCAGCTTTAAGAGTTACATATTCACATTAATATTTCACAAGCATCTAACCTGCAACATCATCCCAAGTAGGACGACAATGACGACACAACCATTAAAACCTATCTGGCTGACGTCCACTAACTCAGACACAGACACAGCAAAAGCTGTATCAATGCAACCCTGCAAACACTGCTATATGTTCCCCCAAACTGATCAGAACTTCTTTACTGCTGCCCTGAAAGTAGTCAGCCTCTCTTACTGACCACCACACACCTCTGAACATACTGATCGGGAAACGAGGTAACATGACTGAAATGAGTGAGGCTTTAAAAGCATCCATCTGAAGGTGAGTAAGCCTGCAGTGGAATAAAGGAAGTTCTGTATACAGGCAAGCTAAATGGGGGTTTAATGACAACCGCTAAAAAAACCCAAACATGAAACCCGTACTCTGCAGCCTCTGGCACTGGCGAACCAAAGGGGTCAGCTGAAGGGAATGTGTGGGATCACGTACCCCCACCTCACCCTCCCCAATCCACCTCATCCATCCCTCCCGGTGCCGCGCGGGCGGACGCGGGAGGGCGCGTGCCGGGGGTCCCCGCGGAGGCCGGGCTGGCTCCACCCGCCCCGCCCCATGGCCTCCGGCCTGG
>VZTA01018049.1:21922-62445 GCA_013398855.1 Mohoua ochrocephala | reverse complement strand
GTGTGTGTGTGTATGTGTGTGCTCCATCCTCTGTGTGTGTGTATGTGCTCCATCCTATATGTGTGTGTGCTCCATCCTATATGTGTGTATATATGTATATGCTGTATCCTATGTGTGTGTGNTGTGTGTGTGTGCGCTCCATCCTGTGTGTGTGTGTGTGTTCCATCCTGTGTGTGTGTGCTCCATCCTATATGTGTGTACATGTATGATGTATGTGCTCCATCCTATATGCGTGTGTGCTCAATCCTGTATATGTGTGTGTGCTTCATCCTATGTATGTATGTGTATGTGTTCCATCCTGTATGTGTGTGTGTGTGCTCCATCCTATATGTGTATGTGTTCCATCCTATGTGTGTGTGTGCGCTCCATCCTATATATGTGTATATGTATGTGCTCTGTCCTATATGTGTGTGTATGCTCCATCCTATATGTGTGTGCTCCACTCTATACGTGTGTGTGTAAATGCTCCACCCTATATGTATACTTGTATATGCTCCACCCTAGATGTGTGTGTACATGCTCCACCCTAGACGAGGTGTGTGAAAAACCCAAACCGAAACCCTGTGGAATATCGAGGACGCAGAGATTGGGATTTCTGCCGAGGGAATCGTGGGGGTCCACAGACGGGGAAGCACGGGAATCACTGGATTCGTTCTTAGGCGTGGATGTGATCCCTAAGAAAAGAGGGATTCGGTTATTTTGTTCTGTGGTGTCTAAAAACCAGGCTCGCTCCTGGTGCTGTTTTTGCTGCCCGTGTAGCTCCTGAAGGTTTGGGATTGCGGGGTTAACGTGCTTTTCCACTGCCTGTACATTTAAATACGCTCCAGCTATTTGATAAATAACTGCTCCCAAGCTTTGGTGATATTAAATCCAGCTAAATAAGATTCCCCATGGAATATCGAGGCTCTAATTGAATCTCAGGGGTTCTGGGCCCGTTCACAAACAGCCTTTGAGTTGTTTTTGTTCCTGACGTCAGCCCAGGGCTTGATTGAATTATGGCCTTGGACTGCAGGAGCACCTGCCAGGGCCACTGCGCTGAAGGGTCCAGCAGCATTTCCAGGACAAACCTCGCCGGGAAGTTTGTGCCTGGGATACAAACTCGCAGCCTGGGAGCAAAGCTGGCAAATGCAAATAAATCCCCTCAACTCTCCTCTTTCCTTGGCCATGCTCCGATGCTGCTCCTCGGGTGCATCCCTGTTAGAGGTGACCACGGGATGTGACAGAGGAGAGGCCGAAATATCGGGATCTAATGAAATGACACAAAAGGGACTCGTTTCTTTGGGATTTCGGGAACAAAGGCAGGCAGGGAAGAGGCTGGGGCAGAGTCAGGCGCTGTAATTCGGGTGGCACGAGGCTGTTTGGGTGGACTTTGGGAATACCTGTGAGCACAGTCTGTCTCTGCTGAGACTTCCATGGGGCACAGCCTGGTTTTCCTCATTTTTTTAAGGGAGAAGTGACAGCAGATATTCCGGGAGAGGAGCAGGGATGAGGCTCCTGCCTTCCTGATGAGGCAGCTCCAGCGGCAGAGCTGGAGGAAAGTGGCCTGAGAGCTTGAGTAAGTTTTACGTGAGACTCCTGGGTTGGTCCACGGGAGCATCCGAGCTCTCTGCCCTTCTCCTTTTCCAGGATTAGCTGTTTTCCCTGGATTGTGCCTCAAATGATGCGTTGGGGCCCGAGCAGAGCCCAGACGATTCTTTATCCCGCGGGGTCCGAGTTGTCAGCGAGCGTCGCTTCACTTGGGTTTTCTGTCCCTAATCCCTTTGTTGATTTTATACTCTTTGGAAACATACACTCACTTAGGAAATCCTGGGTCTTGTTGGATAAACAGAGGAAAATTCCCATTCCTAAAATTAGCTCTTCTGTAAACACCACAAATTAGAGCATTGATTTATGAACCAGCACACTAACGAATGGACACCGGGCTTTCCCCTCTCCTAATGCCCTCGTTTATATTCCATAGATTTTTTTGGTCTTATTTATACGCCGTATATTTTTTGTTCCTATCCCGTAGATTTTTTCCCCCATTTTTATTCCATAGATTCACTTGTTCCTGTGCTCTGTGCCTTTTGGAAGCGATGTTAATTAGCAGCAGCGCGGTGCCGAGCGCTCGCGCCGCGCTCGTGTTGAGCTTTGATCAAGAGCCGTGGTCAGTGTGGAACACCGATGCTTCCCGTGACCGGAGTGCACGGCAAATCCTGGGAATGTGCTGCTGTCCAATTAGGAAGTTAACCTGGAAAGATGTCCAGGATCAGAACAGAAGGCCAGGGCTTGGCTTTTATCCGCTCGCCGGCTCTGTCGCGCGCCGTTCCTCGCGCGGGGGCTGCTTCCCTGGCCGTGGCAGAAACCCTTAACCGGAAAATTATCGGGATTGAATTGTCCTCCTCCTTTTAGCCACAAACCCCGTTTAGCTGAAGCGCAAGAGTATTGTCAAATGGAAAATAAATTTAGAGATAATGTATAGAAAGTGACTTGTTTCGGGCAGGGAAAGCCCTTCATTATCTGAGCACTGCGGGGCAAGATTTGGGCTTTTGGGGGCAAAATTGGGTCTTTTGGGGACAAAATGTGTCTTTTTCGGACAAAACGGAGTTTTTTTGCAGCACAAAGCCCAAGTTGAAAGCTCTGCCATTTCTTCGTGAGTGTGATATGGGGCAGTGGTGAAGCACATTCCAAAAACAAGGATTCTCCCGTGTCCGGCCCGCGGGCTTGCCCGGGTGTCACTTAGGCAGCAACTCCAGCCCCTTTAATTCTGACCTCCTCTTGTCTTGTCTGAGGTGCAGAAAAATTCTTTATTTAGCATTTAGGAGGGGAAGAGGGAAGTGAAACCCCTGTGAGCCAAAACTGAGCAGATAAAGTCATTTTTATTTGCATTTTTCCGCTCCTGGAATCCCCCTCCCTGCAAGTGCTTGTAGCCATCAAACCGCAGTATCTGACTAGAAGGGGAGGATGAGTTCTATTAAATATTATGTTGAAACTTTAAATAGAGATAAAACTAGTTTCTAACATCTTTTGAAGTGTAAAATAAATCCTGTGGCTCTTGGGCACAATTGTGGTGTTGATAAACAGGGCAGGGCCTAATGGCGAGTTGTTCTTTCCTTAATCCAAAAGAGCGGGAGCTTAAATAGAAAGTGCAGGATTATAAAAGAAGCTGCTTTATTCCTTTTTATTTTGTAGAAGAGAAAGTTGTTTCCTCTTATTCAGCTCGGCGCCGGAAAAATCGACTCGTGACGGTGTCCAGAGGGGTGGGATGGAGCCCTCCCAGGGAACGGGGAATCGCGAAGGGTCGCGAGCGCCGTGCGTTCACCGGAGTCGCTCGGGAATTTTATTAATAATATTTACAAAGATATTCTGCTGCTTTAAGCCCCTTCCCTTGCCCGTGGCTGTCGGAAAGACCTGATTCAGGAGGGAATTGCGAGCAAACCGGGATAATCTGTCGAGTAGACTCCCATTTGCCTGCGGTGCTGCTCGGAACTCGATGGCAAAAAGGGGCCAGAAAAAGCTGAATAAGGCCAGGAGTGAATTCAAACCTGCGAGCTGGCACTGAAGGCAGGGATTGGAGGCAGAGCTTTGTTCCCGCTCCCGGCCGCCGTGCCGGGAGCCGGGGAAGGGAAGGGAAGGAAGGGAAGGGAAGGGAGGCCGGGCTGCCTGGCTCGTGTCACAGATGGCACCCATCTCCCTACTGCGACTTGGATCAAACGCTGGCGTCTTAATCGAGCGGAAGCATCGAGGTGCCTCCCTGGAGATAAGGCAGCTTTATCCCTCTTTAAGATAAGGGTTTAAGGTGCCTCTTTCAAGGGATCCGTCTTCATCCCGCTTGTAAAGCCGGCTCGGGGACTGCGGCCCTGCTTTGAGGTGGCTGGAGTTAAATGGGATGAATCCCATCCCAGCCGTCCCCCGGGGCTGCTCAAAAATCGTGATTTTTTTGGGGAAATTTGTGTTTGTTTTTAGACCCCCCTAACACTTGTGCTGTCTCTGAAGAATCGGGAGCCCACCTGATACAGCCTGGCAGTGCCAGCCTGCGGCGTTTTCCGTTCTTATTTATGAATTTATTACATTTATCCCATTTATTAAAGACTGCCACTGTGCTTGGTGTTGTGCTTTTCCGAGGGTTAATTGGTTCCAGTTGCAGAGTTAATTGATTTCGCTTGGCTCCCAAGGAGGAGATGTGAAATGGAGGCTCTTGCGAGGGTGACACTTCCCGGGAGAGGCAAACACCTCCTCTCCCCTTCCTGCGAGGTACAATCCTCCTTTGGACCTAACGAGAGGGAATATTTGCCGCCTCACCGCTTCATCTCACCCTCGAAAATTCCTTCCAAGTGGCGGGGAGTCTCTGCGCTCCTCAACATCCCCGGTATTAGCAGCTTTGGATTTGCTTCCAAGGCGGTGACTAATAGCAGCAGATTCCAACTCGTTATTCCGACACTTTTGACTCAGGCCCAATTTTGCCTTCCATCCACGAGCTATTTTGCTCTACTAAAATCATTGTGGCAACTTCTTTGTCCGACTCGAAAAAGGTTTGGTTCTTTAGAGTTTCCGGAGAGGACTTTTGGGAAAAACGTCTCATTTGGTGACGGTTCCGGATGGAATCATCAAAAATGTGGGCAGCTTGCTGCCTAATCCTGGGTTTAGGAATTTTTTTGGTGTCCGTCTCGCTCGGAATTCCGACAAACGGCTCCTTCTCTTTGTCATTAGAGGCAGCTAATTAATAAATGTGGGAAAGATAACGTGGAAAGTGCTATCTGGGCGCTGTGGCTTGGGAACCTTGGCTTGCTTTTCCTGGAGTCCTGGGATGGTTTGGGTTGGGAGGGACTTTAACGCTCACCTCGTTCCAACCCTCTGCCGTGGACAGGGAACCTTCCGCTACCCCGGGCTGTTTTCTGGGAATGAGATGTGCTCCAGCTCCATAGGTACTTGTGAAGGCACTTCCTCGTATCCTTCCCTTTTATCCGTCAATGGAAAGTTAAAGCTCCCATTTCCTGGTTGCTTCGTTGGCTGAAGCCTCCTTCAAGCGCACATCCCATAATTTGGCTTATTCAGCTCCTCCTCGTGCTCGTGGTTGTGTTCCATTCACCTCCAGCCTGGATTCGGGGAGAGGGGAAGGATGAATATGGATGAATGGATGAGTACAAGTGCTGGGAGTGATTTTTAGCGCTTCTCCTGTTCCGTTTGTCAGGCTCACATGGAGAACTGGCAAGCTCGGTCCCAAGGTTTGAATCATCAAGTGCACACTTCATGTACTCTTCCCCGGATATGGGAAGCAATGGGAATTTTCCTGCTGACTTCCCTAGGAGGAGTTTTTTCATGGGAAAGGTCGGGCACTGCAAGGGGCTGCCCAGGGAGGTGTTGGAGTGCCCATCCCTGGAGGTGGCCAGGGAATGCCTGGACGTGGCACTCGGTGCTCTGCCATGGATCAGTCACGGGTTGGACCCCGTGATCCTGGGGGCTTTTCCAGCCTCAGTGATCCTGGGAATAGGTGAGCTTGGAAAAGGAGGGCTCTGCTTATTTATTGATTTAAGCTTGCCCAGAAGAACCATTTTTTTTTCCTATTCCCCTTAGGATTTCGCTGGGATCCGGTATTTGCGGGGATTGAAAAGTTGTTCCTTCCAGCATTTTGAAGCGAGTTAAAAATGGTTTTCTCCATCAGTTTGTAAGGATGTGGAAAACATTTTTCCCTTTCAAAAAAATTCCCTGCCATCCTTCTCGCCAGTGCCCGCTCCGCATTTCCTTGGCCTACTGTTAAATATAAACATCTTTAAAAAACCAGGGATCTATTCCCACACACCACATTATCCCGATCCGGCGTAAGCATCTGTGGTTGTAAGTGCACTTCATTTCACCTAATTAAGTTATTTAGTCATTTACACATTAGCGATGTACTACAGATTCCACTCTGACAGGAGCGGCGTGTAATTACACCCCGCTTCTCCCCGCTCCGTCAGGGCCGGGATGGGGCCGGATCGGCCCGGCCCAAAGCCACGGGTGAAAGGAATGAGGGGTGGTAAAGGCCGAAGGAAGGGAAGGGCTCCAGGGGTGCGAGCAGCACTCGGCCCCCAGGTGTCTTCTCCCAGTATGGGGAGAGGGAGAGTCAGGAGGTTTCCTGAGGCGAACCAAAGGCCCAACACCACGCCCTGATTGCTGGTGTTGGTGTCCAAGGCTGGCATTCCTGAAATTAATAAGGTTTGTGAAGGCACAGCTGGGATTAGTTTGGGTTTTGCTCCTGGATTTTGGTGGTTTCCTGATGGAAACTGATCTTCCAAAGGTTTGGTGTCCATCCATCGCTTCCTTCCTCCATCAGAGCTCCTCCTCAGCGATGCTGGATTCTTCCCAGTGAAGGTGGGGAGGCACAGGGTGCCCAGAGCAGCTGCCCCTGGATCCCTGGCAGTGTCCCAGGCCAGGTTGGAGCAGCCTGGGACAGTGGGAGGTGTCCCTGCCCATGGCAGTGGTGGCACTGGATGAGCTTTAAGGTCCTTCCAACCCAAACCCATTCCATGATTCCGTGAGTCCCACCAAAGAGGAGTTCCATTGCCTTTGCCGGAGGGAGGATCTCCTGCGGCCGTGACACGCTGAATTCCACGCGTGTACGGCGCTAGGAGTTGGCTGTGACTCCCCGAAATCCCGTGGATCGGCGCCAGGCTCGCGCTCGTGCGGCTCCGGCTCCTCTCTGCCGTTGTCGCGGCGCTGAGTGCGCCCGGCGCGCAGAGCCGGCGCTATTTAAAGCGCTCGGTTCGCAGAGGAAACACCTCTAACCTTCCAACGTGGGAATGAGATGGCAACCTACTTCTGGAGCTTCCCCAGGTTTTTCCATGAGCTTGGGTTTGCTTCCACCAGGGAGCTTCTCTGGGGAGTGAAGCAGTGCAGACGTTGGATGTTGTCACTTCTCTTACAAGAGACGCCAGCGATGACATCTTAGAGCATCACGCACGGTCGCAGTGGGAGGCACGGATTTAAGGTGTTCCCTGCTTGCATTCCTGGCCTTTTTGAAATTAAGCGGCTGGGTCCTTGGGATGAGGAGGGGAATTTCCTCTTGAAGCTGGAATGTCTAGATCTGTGTTAAATTATCAATTCACACTTTCCTTGGGATACAATTCCAGGGCTGGGGAGCTCTGAGAGAGCTGGAGAGGAGCTTTGGACAAGGGCCTGGAGTGCCAGGACATGCGGGAATGGCTTCCCACTATCAGGGCAGGGCTGGATGGGATATGGGGAAGGAATTCCTGGCTGTGAGGGTGGGGAGGCCCTGGCACAGGGTGCCCAGAGCAGCCGTGGCTGCCCCTGGATCTCTGGCAGTGTCCAAGGCCAGGCTGGACAGGGCTTGGAGACACCTGAGGTAGTGGAAGGTGTCCCTGGACTGGTTCAAAAATAACTGTGGATGGATATGGAAATAATGGGAGCAGTAAGAAGGATAAAGCAGGTGCTTATTTGAGGTTTTGCTGGTTTTAACTCTTATTAATGTTTATTTGAACTCCGAACGTGAGGAGCAACTTTCCCAGTTTCCTGTCACGCGAGTCGCTATCCAAAGGGAAATATCCCCGATGGAAAACCAGAGAGCCTACGTAGATCTCTTTGGTCTCACAGGCAGCCCATTAATTTGCTCAAATTAAATATTATCTTTAAATATTGCAAGGTTAAATGTCCACTGATAATGGATTTAGACGGCCATTAAGGCCTAATTGCTCCCTAATGGAGTTGGCCAAAGACATTTATTTGATAGAACTTCTTGAAAAGGGACTAAAAGCACCAGGAGGGGTTTTTTCCACTGGTCTTTTTTCATATCCACGTAGGAGATTAAATTCCATTTTCATTTAATGCTGTGGGACCTGGTCTGGAGAATCACAGAGCCCCAGAATCGCTGAGCTTGGCAAAGACCTCCGAGGTCATCGAGTCCGACCTGTGACCGATGGTCAACCTGGAGGAGGTTCCAGAGTGGCTGGAACCAACTGGGAGGATGATCCCAACTGGTTCAGACCTTCTTCTTCCCCACAGCTCCTGACAGGAGGGCGGGACCAGCTGAGGGTTGGGAATCTTCTCTCGGGAAGGAGCTACAGGCCAGGAGGAAACTGCCTCAGGCCGTGCCAGGGCAGGCTCAGGCTGGACATCAGGAGGGATTTCTCCATGGAAAGGGTGGTCAGGCATGGGGATGGGCTGCCCGGGGAGGGGCTGGAGTCCTCATCCCTGGAGGTCTCCGAGGGATGACTGGAGTCTGCTCTGGGGGGTCCAGTGGGGATCAGGCACCGCTTGGACCCCACGATCCTGAACCTCTTTTCCAGCCTAAATGACTCCGAGTTGTCCCGGGCTGCAAATCCCTTTCCATGGAAGTTTCCTGCTCAGTTTTCAGCCATCTCGGAGGACTTTTTTATGGCAGGAAGAAGATAAATATCCATATTTTCTTGGATAGTGGCTCATGTTTCAAGCCTGCGAGGGCCTTAATCATGAGGAGATGTTATCCTGTAAATGGGATGTTTTTCTTCTCCAGCAATGTTTAATGAGATCCTATCAAGGAAAAGACTTCCTTAAAAGAAAGGAAAATGCTGCTCTCCTTGTCACAGTTTTATATCAGCAATTAAAACATCTCTGGGACATGGTCCTGCTTGGCTTTTGCCTTTTCCGTGCAATTCGTGTCATGGCAATCATGAATCAGGCGAAATTTTGCTTCCTTTTCCCCGTTCTGAGTCTCCTGAGAGAAAACAAGAACCAGAGTGATTCACAGGGAAACATTTGTAGGAGTTTTTTTGGGATTCGGAATTAATTTAGGAGATGGATTTCAGAAAGATTTGGCCTTTATCTTCCTGGTTTTCCCCAAAAATGCAGCAGAGAGGGATGTGGTGGGGACAATCCATTGCTGCAAGGAGCACTGGTGACCCACCGAACAGCCAGTCCATGTATTTTAATTCCTGATGCTTTCATTCCAGACCTTTGGGTGGATTCCAACTCCGTTTGTAGAATCTGGGTTTTTTTAAGGATAAAATCCTGTGTTTGGTAGGGTTTGTCCCTCAGGGACTGGTGAGACAAGACCGTGCTGTGTGAGCAGGCCTTCCTTATTCCGTGCCTCCCTGCACAAAGCACTAGGAGAATAAATGTGTTTCCAGGGGAAAAGTTCCTCGTGCAGGAGCAGCTCTTGGTTTGGATGAGAGGGAAGAACTTTTCCTTTGGTGTGTCTGGGATCCATGTGGAGCCACCAAACCTGCCTGGCCACACCGAGACACCCTCGGCTTCCCCTCGGGCTCCTTCCAGGAAGCTGCCGGAGATTTCCTGTTCCGTGGGAAGCTCTTTTGTTGGTTCAGAATGCATGGAACACATTTGGAAAATTAATTATCTATTAATTAATCCTTCCCCGTTCTTGCCGCACTCGATGGCTTTACCATCTCCATGGAATGCTATTTTTGGGGTTTATGATTGGCTTGATGAGGCGAGGAAGGAAAACAAACTGGGATGGTTGCAAAATGGGAAAAAAAATCCAACAAAACCCCCCAAAACCTGCAAAACTAATAGACCTCTAAACAGGGATTTTTTTTTTTTCCAAGCAGCCATTCCAAGAGGAAATCAAGGAATGGGTTTATTTGTGAGTCCTTTTACCCCAGGGGTCAGGGTGGCCCTTTCCCTGGAGTGCTGCTTCCTCCTGCACCTTCGGCCTGATAATCTGGGTGGATTTGGGGAAATTCCCAGTGTGCAGTAGGGAACAGCAAACCTGTGCTCCCAGTGTCTGCCTTGGCTTCCCATGGCACCGCCTGCTCCGAGCTCTGCTCCGCTCGCACGGGGAACTGGGACAAGGAGCAAAGAGGAAATCCTTGTTTTCCACGAAAAATGCTGAAACCCATCGTTTTGTGTTTGTGCCATTTCCTTCCCAAGTTTGGGAGTCAAAAAATGGAAAGCAGGAAGCAAAATCTTCTTGTTTTTCCATCTTTGCCCAAGACGAGTCATCTCGTTCGCTTCCCTTTTTTAACCATTTCCCGGGAATCCGTGGTGGTTCTTTTTCGCCATGGATCGAGGCGAAGATTCCTGAGAGAACGAGTGGGATCCCGGTAAAACGGAGGCTTTGATTTATTTATTTGGAAAACCGGCGCCGGAGTGGGCTGGGTCTGAACTCCAACCTCCTTGTGAGGGAGCAGAGCCGAAACAAAGAGGAGGATCCTTCCCCAGGAGCTTAAAGCGGGAATCTAAAGCAAGGGAGAACAGATGGATGGACAGATTGGGGAGCCCGGGAAAACAAAGAGCCGGTATTGTTGGGCAGGAATCGCTGCGCTCGGCTCATCCCGGCGGCTCCACCAAACCGGGGCTGGAATAATGGATGGCCCGGGCAACGGGCTCTGGAGCACCGGGATGCGGGGAGGGAGCGCAGGCACCGGCCTTCCCGGCTGCGGTTGGAGTTGGGAGAGGCTGGAGAGGCAGCGGAGGAGATGAGGAGAGGGTGGATGGGATCGCTGGGAAGCCAAGGCATTCCATGATGCTGTGGTTTCATGGGAAGGCTGTGAATGGGAAATGCTGCTCCGGGGTGTTGTCATGGTATGCTCGGCTCCCAGTTTTTCTCAGGAAAAAGGGTGCCATCAGCGCGGGTTTCATCCGTCGGGAATTTCGGTGGCGTTCCGGATTGTCCCCCCCGGCCGAGCTGAGATTCCCGGAGCGGAGCGCTCCGTTAGGTGTGCCGTGATTGCCTCTCTCCTCCCGGTCCCCATGGCCACTGAAACATCCAGTGGCTCTCACCAGGCAGCACTGCCGCTTCCTGTGGGATCCTGCACGTGTTCCTCTGGCTCCCCTCTGCAGGGACAATGGATAAAATGAGCTGCAATGGAAGGGCTGTGCTTGAGGCTCAGGGCTTCTGCAGCTGCCGGTGCTGCTGCTGGAATGTTGAATAGCCTGGGATTCACAACATTCGCCCAATAACTCCGGATAAAACCACTCCAAGTGCTCCAGCACTTTTCCTTTTCCATGTGATTTCCCGCCCGGGCGCTGGAGTGGTGCTGGAGGAAAGGATTTCTGTGCTGGGAAGCAAACGAGAAATGTTCTGGTCACTGCGCTGGGATTGGAACAGAGTCCAGCAAGGAAGGCTTTATGCCTTGGCACCCTGCGGAACAGGCCTGGGAAGTGGGAATGTGCTCCCAACATCTCGGATGGCGAAAGGAAGCCACGAGTTGTGGAGGTCTTGAGTGGCCTGACAGATATTGATTAATGTTTCCTCCTTTGGATGGTGCCCTGTTTGTGTCAGGAGTCATGGAACGGTTTGGGATGGAAGGGATTTTAAGGATCATCCCGTTCCAGCCCCTGTTTGTGTCAGGAGTCACGGAAAGGTTTGGGATGGAAGGGATTTTAAGGATCATCCCGTTCCAGCCCCTGTTTGTGTCAGGAGTCACAGAAAGGTTTGGGATGGAAGGGATTTTAAGGATCATCCCGTTCCAGCCCCTGTTTGTGTCAGGAGTCGCAGAAAGGTTTGGGATGGAAGGGATTTTAAGGATCATCCCGTTCCAGCCCCTGTTTGTGTCAGGAGTCGCAGAAAGGTTTGGGATGGAAGGGATTTTAAGGATCATCCCGTTCCAGCCCCTGTTTGTGTCAGGAGTCGCAGAAAGGTTTGGGATGGAAGGGATTTTAAGGATCATCCCGTTCCAGCCCCTGTTTGTGTCAGGAGTCGCAGAAAGGTTTGGGATGGAAGGGATTTTAAGGATCATCCCGTTCCAGCCCCTGTTTGTGTCAGGAGTCGCAGAAAGGTTTGGGATGGAAGGGATTTTAAGGATCATCCCGTTCCAGCCCCTGTTTGTGTCAGGAGTCGCAGAAAGGTTTGGGATGGAAGGGATTTTAAGGATCATCCCGTTCCAGCCCCTGTTTGTGTCAGGAGTCGCAGAAAGGTTTGGGATGGAAGGGCTTTTAAGGATCATCCCGTTCCAGCCCCTCTTTGTGTCAGGAGTCAGGGAAAGGTTTGGGATGGAAGGGATTTTAAGGATCATCCCGTTCCAGCCCCTGCCAAGAACAGGTTGCTTGTTCCCTTTCAGGCTGCTCCAAGCCCCATCCAGCCTGGCCTTGGACACTTCCAGGGCAGGACATGGCTGTTCCTTTTCCCTGAGTTTTTCCCTCCTCCTTCTCCAGTTTGATTGATGGCAACGCTCCCTGGGAGTTGTTTCTTGCCATCCTTGAAAAAAGGCTGGAAGCACGAAATGTTAGAATAGTGTTAAGTCTATTTTTGACAGGAAGGCTGGAAATGTAAACCCGGGGCCGATCCGCTGGAGGGAATGATCGAGGCAGGGTTCTTAAAGCCCGGGAAATTGCTAATTTATTAGTTTTCTCACCTAATTTTGATTTCTGGTGCCACCCGGCCCCAAAGCCGAGGGAATGGCTGAGAGCTGATTTGTGTCTCACAGGAATCGGAGACTTTGTGTTTTGAACAACACAAACACAACATCAAATCCATCCCTGCCCTGCCCTGCTTCCCTTTGGAATTGAAAAGGGGCTTCCGAAGGGTTCCACTTCCAGATGTACTTTGGGAAGAGCACGAGGCAGGATCCCAGCAGGTTCTATGCTGGGGGAACGGGGTGGATTCTGTCAGCTCCGGGGATGGATCCCGTCTGCCTGAATCCCTTGGAATTGCTCCCAGGCACAAGCACGGGGAAGCGAGAGAGCGCAACATCTGCTCCTGGGCACTCTGGAGCCAGGCTGGAAATGCTGGGGGGGTTCACCTGCAGAAGGGAAGGATCCTGAGGGACCTCGGAGCCTCTTCCAGTGCCTGAAGGGGCTCCGGGAGAGCTGCAGAGGGACTTGGGGCAAGGCATGGAGGGACGGGACACAGGGAATGGCTTCCCAGAGGGCAGGGTTAGGTGAGATCTTGGGAAGGCATTCCTGGCTGTGAGGGTGCCGAGGCCGTGACACACAGTGCCCAGAGCAGCTGTGGCTGCCCCTGGATCCCTGGAATGCAAAGGTGACATTCCCTCAGCCCTTCCTGTGGCCGCCTCCGGCTGTGCTGGCAACAGCAGCAGGGTGAGGTCAGGCGAGGTGACATGGCTGTCCCCAGGCTGCTGGGTCAGCGAGGTCACGCTGCATTCCCCGTTCCTCAGGACTCGCTCCGGAGCTTCGTGGTGACAGAATCCACAGTCCTTGGCACAGCCAGGCCTGTCTTGTACCCAGCTCCCTTTCCATTCCAATCCTGCTTTTACTCCTGCGGGAATGTCAGACTTGTTGGAGATGTTCCAAACTTAAACAGATGTGAATAAGAGCCTGGAATAGGAATGTGGTTTTGGTTTTTCCCTCTTTTTTTTTTTTTTTTTCCTTTTTGGGAACACCCATCTAAGTGCACCTTGCTCTCTGTGTGCACAAGCTGATTTCACTGAGCTTTCATTCGGGGCTGGCTCCATCCTGCTCCGGTTCTGGGGAAGATCCCGTTCCCGGTGCAGGATCCAGCTCTAACAGCCGGATTTCCACGGGCGTTGGGGGCTGGGTCTACAGACAGGGATCTAATGGGATTTTGGGAAGCACAGAGCTCATTCATTGTGGGTGTGTTGGACGGTGTTTGGAGCGCCCTGGGACAGTGGGAGGTGTCCCTGGCCGCGGCAGGGGTGGCACTGGATGGCCTTTAAGGTCCCTTCCAAGCCAAAGCACCCCAGGATTCTGCGATCACTGGGAATCGGGTATCCAGGCACTTGTGGAAATCCTGCTAAACACCGACCTGCCCCTTTAAATCCCTCTTAGAGGTTTGGCTTTCAAGCCGAAATCCAGGGAAAAAACAACAAATGAAATCAGTGGCAAAAGTGACCGAAGGCAGGCGAGGGGAGCCGAAAACTCGGCTCGCTCGGATTTGATTCATCCCTGAAACAAGCTGGAGACTTGTGAATTTTCCCAAAGTGCCATGGCAACATCCAGCTCTGTTTTGCAGCTTAGGAAATGTATTTTTGGAACTCCTGACTCACCCCCTTGAATATTTCTGCTGGACTAGGAGAATGTGTTTCCTTTTGCTGTCGTGCCACGATTCAGCAGGAAAAGAGGAGCGGCTCCCTCCTGGTTTGCATCATGTGCTGCCTGGGAGTGCTGGGATGGGCTCCCTGTGGGGATGGAGCTCCGAGCTCTGGTCTCCAAGTCCCATATGGGCTGGAGAGTGGCTGGCCAGGGCTGGA
Source organism: Mohoua ochrocephala (assembly GCA_013398855.1). Taxonomy (NCBI): domain Eukaryota; kingdom Metazoa; phylum Chordata; class Aves; order Passeriformes; family Acanthizidae; genus Mohoua; species Mohoua ochrocephala. The sequence goes on along the minus strand of VZTA01018049.1, from coordinate 48,364 downwards.
AGGGAGGGATGGCCGAGGGTGGAATAAATACAGGCACCTTGTATTTAAGGCAGAACAAGGGACTGGCTTTTCCAGCACTCTTAGAGAGTCACGGAATGGTTTGGGTCGGAAGGGATTTTAAGGATCATCTCATTCCATGGGCAGGGACACTTTCCAGTAGCCCAGGCTGCTCCAAGCCCCATCCAGAGTGACCATGGAGGTGCTCCGAGGGCTGGAGCCCCTCTGCCCTGGGAGAGCTGGGGGGATCCGTGCCAGAGAAACAGCCAAGGAGATTGGGGGGATGCAGGGAATGGAACAGCAGCCAAAATTATTGGTGAAAACTGGCCTGGTCCATAGCTTTTGTCTGCTCTGTATAAATTCTGACCAGAATTCAAATTCCTTTTCTCCCCAGTGCTCCTGGTAAATGCAGTCAGGAGTATCTCAGTAGTAAACACCGAGTACTTCAGCTGCCTTTTTGCCTCGCTTATTTTCCCTGCAAAGTCTTCCCTCTTTGTCGAAATTCAAGGAAAAAAACATCTTCGGGAAGGCTGAATTTTGATTCAGAAGGAGACACTGAGCACAGCCAACAGCATTTTATAGCTCCTTCCACTTTAATTTGGGAAGCAGCCTATTTAAATATGCTAATGGTATGCACAGCCATTGGAACAGAATCCAGGCTATAAACTTCCCACTGAGAGCAGGAAAGCTGCGGCTGCCTCCCGACGTGTTTGCCAACTCCTTTATTAGGAGTTTGCTATCAAATCCTCCTGGACAAAGGTCACAGGAAAAGGAGCTGGAGGTATCAAGCGGGGTTATTTCCGACATTCCGGGTTCTTTGCCGGGTTCGGAGTCAGATTCCCTGGCTTTGTGGAGCCGTGGAATAGTTTGGGCTGGAAGGGATTTTAAGGATCATCCAGTTCCACGGACAAGGACACCTTCCGCTATCCCAGGCTGCTCCAAGCCCCGTCCAACCTGGCCTTGGGCACTGCCGGGGATGGGGCAGCCGCAGCTTCTCTGGACAAGTAAGCCTGGCCTGGGCTGAGCTTAGAACCGAGCTCAGGCTTTCCTTCACAGCCCGGCTTTTCAGCCCTTCCCGTGCCCAAGTCCCGCTCCAGTGAGCGGCACGCTCTCCCTAGCAAGGAGAGCCCTGTGATGTAGTTCCTGTCGCTCCAGAGGAGCTCCGGTAATTCCGGATTAGAGGAGTTATTATCGCAAATAGGGGTTTAATGCCGGATCAGACGGAGGCTGGGAAGAGTTTCCCTTTCTACAAGGGGGAGGCTCCCTAATTAATGAACTCTGAGGAAATCTATGGAACGCCAAGAAGGCCAAAAGGATCAATATTTGCACTCTGATCAATTTGCTCAAAAGTTGTCTTCATTTTCCCAGCACTTTATAGACAAATCTGTCATGAGCTGCCAAAGTGAGGAGTGTGCCCAGATTTGGCGCCCAATTATTTTCCAGGGGTAATTAACAGGGAAGTGGAGCTCCCTGGAAGCTGTGGTGGATCCCTGCACCGCCGCATTCCGGATTCGATGTCATTTTATCTCCGTGGAAGTGATAAAGAATCTGATTCTTTCTGTCCACATGCAGTAAAAACCCTGAGTGGGATCCTTGGAGCAGATCCCTGTCTCGGGAACCCAGCTGTGGTCAAATTCCCAATCTGCCACTGGAGCCCTTGATTTTCCCAAACAATGTGGATTTCCCTGGACTTGTTTTTGAGGGTGGCCAGGTGTATTTTGGTTGTGTTTATTTTGGGGTGGAATTTCTGGGAATTGGAGCTAACGTGGATGTACAGGGAGGGAAGTCTGGGATGGGAATGGCGGTGTGGATGTAGAGAAGATTGCCCGGAGAAGCTGTGGCCACCCCATCCCTGGAATCGTTCCAGGCCAGGTCGGATGGGCTCTGGGGCAGTGAAAAGTGTCCCTGCCCATGGCACAGGGGTGGAATGAGATGGGCTTTAAGGCCCCTTCCAGCCCAGACCATTCCATGATTCCAAGCACTCCTGTGAACCGCGGTGTGTCCCGCACTCCTGGCCAGCTCTGGTTTCTGGGAAGGAGGATGCTTTGCTCTCAGGAGTGAGTCCTGAGGCTGCCAGAGGTTTTCACACTCCCAGCTCTGGATTTGCTTCCATGAGAAGTGACAACAGGGTACCTGGCTGACTCTCCTTCCATGAGCCTAAACTGCGGTTTGCTTTCCTGATGGTGAAGTGAGAGAACAGGAAATCCCTCGGGAACGCGGCAAATGCAAGCCTGGCTCCCGAGGAACAGCCGGGGATGCAAAGAGGAGACTTTTTACTTAATCCTGGAGAGAAAGTTGGGACACGCTTTGGAAGCAGAGCAATTAGGAGTGGTTGGAGAAGAGACAGTGATTATTGGACTTTGTGACAGGAAGTCATTGAGAATTTCCTGAAAGGAGTCAAAGCCGAGTGGATTTGCATTGTGCTCGGAGGTTTGGGACTGCTGAGATATTTATAGGAAAAATCCAAGAGGTTGTGTGTGGTTTCCATTATCCAGATTTCCTATAAAAAATAAATACACAGCGAACTGGGGGCTGCCTTTGCTGCTTCTGCAGCGAAACTGTCACCCTGGGTTGGGCTGGGCTGGGCTTAAATGTGGGCCGAGCCGTGGGTTCGCTTCGCCCGATTCCTGATTTTCATAGGGTGGGAAATGGGGAAGAAAGTGTGAATTGAGAGAATTGAAGGAGGAGTGTCTGCAGGGGCACTGCCCAGTTTGGGGCAGAGCGTCTGGCCCCACAGACACTCGGGGTTTGGGGATGGCAGCTGGCCGGGCTCTGGTATCCCGAATTTCAGCCGGCTCCAGCGTGATCCCTCCGTTCCGAACGGAGAGATGGAGATGCCCGCATGATTTAGGGGCTTAAATGCTCTGTTGACACTGGGAATGGGAGCCTGGAATGCCTCAGGTCGGATCCCGGCGCAGACAGGGATTTATGATGTGGTTGTAGACAAGCCATTTAGCATGAAGACGTTGACATTTCTGTGGATGCCTAATTCCATGAGGAAATGCTGAAATACGGAGTTTGGGGAGCGATTGAGCAAGCGGCTCCACATTGTTTTGATTCCCTTCTCTTGGGAAAATCGGGGCTGATTCTGATTTTATTTACGCAGGAATTAATCAAGAGTGGCTTCCCAAAGATTATTCCTTACATTTGGGACGGGGCTTGGAGCGAGCAGGTCACAATTCCCCGAAATTGAGGGCTCAGCTGATCCCATCAATTCAATTTTCCAGTCACTTTTGGGGTTTTTTTATCCAAATCCTTCAAGTTTTGTCCCGGTATGTTTTAACAATTAATCTAAAACATATTAATTCTTGTTAATGCTCCTCTCCACACAATGGCTTTTGTTTGGCTCCCAGTTCTGCCGTGTGCGAACTTCCTTCCAAGCTCCTATTCCCAGCTCGGATTCAGCCGGAGCTGGAAAACCTCGTGTCGCCTTCGAGGACTTGGAGTTTGTTTTCCCATCCCGCAGCTTCTGAAGCTGCTGAGGGCAGGACCCGGCTCACGTCTGAGCACCCCGAACGCAGCAGAGGCTCCCTGCTCATTCCTCTGACGGGTTCGGTGTGGGTGGATGGGATTTACCACGGCATTGAATTCCAGAGGCTGGCGTGGACGGGGCTTGGAGCAGCCCGGGGCAGTGAGAGGGGTCCCTGCCCGTGGCAGGGTGGAACAGAATGAGGTTAAAGTCCTTCCACCCCAAACCATTCCGGGATTCTATGGAATCCCAGGCCCACCTCGGAGCTCTGTCGCTGCACTGTCCTTTCCAGCTGATCCCGGTGTGCACAGAGGCCCGTGCAGGGTTTTTTTGGGATTGATCCGTGCGCACATAACAGGATATTCCGAGTGCCGGGCGGCGCGCGGCGGAGAGGAAGGAAGTTCCCAAAGCCCCGGAAATGAGGCATGTCCTGCTGTTATTGTGCTCGGAGCCCCGATCCCGAGGGACACAACCGGCCCGTCCTGGGGCCTCGGCCCGGCAAAGCGGGGCTTGACTCCGGCTTTATTTGGGTTGGGTTTGGGATCGTTCCGGTCGGGTTTGTAAACGCTGCCCGGATCCCATCTGCAGCACCAAGAGGAAAACGTGGCAAAATCAGGGAATTCTGCTTCGTGCGGTTTGGATGGGATCGTGGAATGGTTTGGGATGGGAGGATCGTAAAGCTTGGCTTTAAGAGCCATGGGCAGGGACGCCTCCCACTATCCCAGGTTGCTCCGAGTCCCGTCCAGCCCGGCCTTGGGCACTTCCAGGGACCTGGAGTTCACACACCTTGCCATGGGATACATCCAGCACCTGGGATAACAGGGTCTCCCCCTTGCCAGGACTGCGAGGGGACAGGAGCAGCCCCACCCTGCACCATGGTGACCACCCCGGGGTGGGGGGGGGTCCCTGGCTTACAGAAACCGAGGCTGAGATCACCTCAGGTCCATCCCACAGCCCGGAATGCCCGAGGCTGGGAACAGTGAGTCAGCTCTTCCCATTCCCAACGCTGCTTTGCCTTTCCTCGCCGTGCTTTTTTATTCCAGTAGCTGAAGGGATTCCAGGATTAAACGCTCCTTCATGGCAGTGAAATAAAGTCGACTTTAAAGATCTCTATCCTAAATAAAAGGCTTCCCGTTGGCACGGTGATGGATCTCTCCAGCAGGTTTTAAAGCCACTGGATTAGCACTGGTGCTAAAGAATAGCCTGGGAAAAAGAGAAGGGAAGGTTAAAGTGTATCCGAAGTCTCTCGCTCATGTTTATAGCACAGTTTTATGACTGAAGGTAAGACAGATCGCTGGGCATTCCTCCAAATTCCTGGCAGTTCTCCCTTTGCAAGGCACTAATATTGGGATTAGCAGGGTGTTTGAAAGCCATTACCTTTCCTCACCTTCCTAATTGCTGGTTCTTCCGGGAGAGCACGGAAAGCTCCGGGCTCATAAAGGAGCCTCCTTATGCAGCGTCTGCAGAGCTGGATTTTGGTATCTGGTGGATTTATTGGAAGCTTTGTGTGCACAGTTTTTAGGGGCTGGATATAAATTTAGAGGATCTTCGGTTACTTAATCACGTTTAGGGTCACAGGCAGTGCCTGAAGGGGCTCCAGGAGAGCTGCAGAGGGGCTGGGGACGAGGCATGGAGGGACAGGACCCAGGGAATGGCTTCCCAGTGCCCGAGGTCAGGGTTAGGTGGGATACTGGGAAGGAATTCCTGGCTGGGAGGGTGGGGAGGCTTCCTGCTCCCAGCTGTGTCCCTGGGCTGAGCTGGGGTTTAGCCGAGGATGAGGCTGCTTCTGAGGGGTTTTTAACCTGCCGAGTGTTTCCTGGGTTCCTTTCTCTCTGCTCCCTGCAGGTCATTCCAAACCCACCCTGCCCTTTGCCGTGGGCTGGAGTTGCTCCTCCGAGGAACAAACACGGGGTGACAAAAAAAGCCTTTCATGAAGTACAAAGAAACCACAGGAGCCGCAAATTTATTGGGTGGGGGGGGGGGGTGTGTGATTTTTAGAGAGAAACCTTGAATGAATTGAGTGGGGGGGCAGAGATTTGTAATACTTGAGAGTTAATAGTGAGATTCCTGCAGTTGCACCGCAGGATCCTGGAGTGATTCGGGTTGGAAGGGACCCTAAAGCTCATCCCGCTCCACCCCTGCCACGGGCAGGGATACATTCCCCTAGCCCAGCTTGCTCCAAGCCCTCTCCAACACTTCCAGGGATGGAGAGTCCACAGCTTTAGTTGCCCGTGTGAATAAAAACCGGTCTTAGATTTCTGGCCTAGATTAAAACTGCTTTATTTGGGGATAGAAGTGACTAAAGACTGGAATAAAATAGCAATTGGGATAGAAAAAAACCCCTTCCAGCTGCTTCCATGCTGTTCGTCCCTTTTCATTAAACCCATCTCTCTTTGTTTACTCGCTTCTAAACACGGATAATTAAAATAAATTGGGCCTCTCCACGGCTCCAGCTCCGTACGTGGATTTGTGGAAATCCCCTCAAATGCTGCCAACGCCTTGGTGGGAGAGGGACCTGCCCTTTCCACGGGGGCCTGGAGGGACACAGGGAATGGCTTCCCACTGCCAGAGGGATATGGGGAAGGAATTGTTCCCTGGGAGGGTGGGGAGGCCCTGGCACAGGGTGCCCGGAGCAGCTGTGGCTGCCCCTGGAACCCTGGCAGTGTCCCAGGCCAGGCTGGAGATTGGGGCTTGGAGCAGCCTGGGACGGTGGAAGGTGTCCCTGCCCATGGCAGGGGCTGGGATGATACAATCCTTAAAATCCTTTCCAATCCAAACCGTTCCAGGATCCTAGGATTTTATTCAGGGAAATTGAGCGATGGGTTTAAGCCCTTTCCCACGTTGGGATCGGGGTGGTGTCCACGTCCACCCTCGGTGTTGCCTCTTCCCATTCTGGGCCATCCTGATGCTTTTCCTCACGGAAAGCTGCCCTCTCCTGTTCCAGCCGGACAGGGAGGGAGTGGGGATCCAGGCCGGAGTCCTTAAAGTGCCCCGAAAGCGAAAGCAGGAGGGAGCAGAGCCCCTCGTTCCCTGGAATGGGAAAGCTTTCCCTGCCATATGTTTTGAATGGAGCTGCTGTCCCAAATGCCAAGACGTGTTGAAGGATAGCTGGGTGTTTGGGGATGAGTGTCCCATATTTACAGCTCTCCGAGTTGCATTGTTGTTGAAAGTCTGCTGTGGGCTGTAAATATGTTCTGGAGCTGGGTAAAAATATCCCAATTACCATATTCCGAAGGACAACAATTGCCATGCTTGGATGCCTTCGGAAGCAGCCCAGGCTGTAAACAGGATGCGCCGGGCCCCGGTCGCGCGCGTTCTGCCGCCGCGGCCGTCGCGGGGAGCTCGGCAGCTTCCAGATAAATCCTCGGCTCCTCCGGATCCACGCTTTGGGAAGCTCTTCGGAGCTGCCCTCGGAGCTCTGGCGTGGGGTCAGGGCTGGGTTTGCTCAGCGGAGGGGAGGAAGGTTGAGAATTTCCCCCAGGTGCTGCAGGAAAGCCCCTCTGATTCAGAGTTCGCCCCTCGGGGGGCGGAGGGCGGCTGAGGAGGAACTGTCTCCAGACAGGGTGGGTGGGAAGTTTCCACCCCCTGAGCTCGGGCTCGGTTTGCGACAGGGACAAATATTCCAGCGGGCTCCTGCAGCACATTCCAGGGAGATGTGGCTGAATCTATCCTTCCTCGGCAGAGGGACATCATTTATTCCTTTCAGAAGACACTTCTAAGGATAATTTAGTTCTTAATGACCCATCGGTTGAAAAAGTACAGAACGTGCTCCAAACACCTTGGAGAGAGCCGGGGCCTTTTCCCAGCTGGAATTCCGGCGGCGTTCTCTGATTTAGGACGATGATTTGAGGGATGATCTAAAGGCGGCGGGTTTCCAGTGAAGCGCCCAAACCTGTCCTTAGGGTGGGCGTGGGCCTTGTGTCCAGCCAGGAGGGCGAGACACGGGAGCACTTCCATCTTCCCCTTCCAGGTGGCTCCTTAGGACGCTCGGTTTTAATGAGTTCCCTCAGCAAGGAATCGCTGCCTGCTCGGGAACAGGCTGGAGCTCTGGAAGTTTCTGCAGAGCATATGGGCAGGTTGAAAGGGAGCAGATGCTGCAGGGGCAAAGGGCAGAGCTCAGAGGTAGGAGATGAAGAAGCCTTCAAGGGCCCCTCGCTCCGTGAGTTTTCCGCACAGAATCAAACGCCGGCGTTGCGGAAGCGATCCCTGGCAGAGGCTTCAAGGGCCGCAGTCGTGGCTCAGCTGTTCTCGGGAGAGGGGAAGTTTTCCAAAAGCGCCGGGGAATTTCTCAGGCTTCCCTTCGAGTGAGTGCGGTGCAGTTGTGGTGCCTGAAAAGTGCCCAGGGAAAAGGCCCAAGGGTGTGGGTCCGGGGAAGGGCAAGGAGCAGCTGTGCAGGTGTTGAAGCCGGAAGAGGTTTTGCGGATCCATTTGGATCTAACCTTGGACTGGGCTGTGGATGTCCTTCCGTGCCTGGAAGTGTCCAAGGCCAGGCTGGGCAGGGCTCGGAGTAACCCGCTCTGGTGGAAGGTGTGCCCTGGCAAGGAGTGGAATGGGACGATCCCTAAAATCCCTCCCAACCCAAACCACTCTGGGACTGAAGATTCCATTTGGTATTCACTATTCTCCTGTGAGAAGAGCAGAAATCCTGGAGGAGAGGAATGAAATCCCAATGAACCCCTGAGACCGAGAGGTTCCCTCGGTGATTCCTCTAGGGAAGGAGCGGGTGTGAAGGCGCCGTGTCCCTGTTGGTGGCTGGATGCCCAGGCCAGCTCCTCCCTGGGGAGCCCGGCTCTGGCCAGCCCTACCTGTGCCCGGCTCCGTGCGTATCCCGAGGAAAGGAATCCTTTCCTCCCGGCTCTGACAGGTGGGAGCGCTTTGTGTGTCCCACGGTGATGAATTAATCCGCGTTCTCCGTGCTCGCGCCGAGCGGGATGAATTCATTTGGCATTCATGGGCATGTCAGGCTTTTTTTATCCTCCGTTCGGCTTTTCTATTACAAAGCACAATTAGCTGGGAGACACTCGGAGCATTCCACATCCCAGTCGGATGTCACCCGCACCCGTGGCTGCCTGGATGTTCCTGTTCCAGTCTTCTGTTCCTCTGCTGGAGGAGGCTGGGGGGCAGCAGGGAATTTCCACTTGGTGCAGCACCAGCTTTAGAAGTGGCCATTCCCCTTCTCCTTCCCTCTTCCTTCCCTCTTCCTCCTCTCCGTGCCTGATCCAGCTCCAAGGGTGTAACATGTGCTTGATTTTCCATTCGCTTTTCCATGGGTGTCCATGAATCTCTGCGGCTTTGCGGGGGGTGTGCGAGCAGCCATTCCCTCGGAGATCCAGGGAACCCTAAGGAGCTTTAGACGAACTTTGGGGAGAAAAATAGGGATTTTTTGTTGATGTTGGAGAAGCCCTCTGAGACCGTGGAGTGGCACCAGCACTGCCTCATGTCCCCCAGTGCCACGTGCACACAGCTTTAAATCCCTCCAGGAATGGGGACTCCACCCCTGCCTGGCCTGGACAGCCCTTCCCATGAGGAAATGTTCCCCCGTATCCGACCTGACCCTCCCCTGGCACAACTTGAAGCCCTTTGCTCTCCTCCTGTCCCTGTTCCCTGGGAGCAGAGCCCAGTCCCCACCTGGTTCCAGCCTCCTGTCAGGGAGTTGCAGGGAGCGAGGGAATAAACAGGAGAGAGGAATATGGCATTATTCCAAGCTGGAATTCTGTGGTCAAATGATTTTCTCTTCCCCATGCAGGAGTGTTTTGTTTGCAGCATCGTGCCCGTGTTCTGCAGCATCTCCCAGAACATTCCGGCTGCGTTCTGCTGTGCCTCGGAAAGCTCCTGTTTTCACAGGCTCCCCAAACCACGGGAGTTGGGGAATTTATTTATTCGGGAGCTCAGTGCGGATTTCTCCCAGCCAGGGAACAAAACGAGGCTAAAATAAGACAGTCCCCTCTGACTCCTGGGGTCACGAGCCCTCTCAGGGCACCGCAGCGTTCCACGCCAGCAGCCACGGCGTGCTTTGGGGTGGGAGGGTTTCTAGGGACACCTCCCACTCTTCCAGGGGGCTCCAAGCCCGTCCAGCGTGGCCTTGGACGCTTCCAGGAGCATCCCCAGCCTCCTGAGGGAGTTCAGAGAGCGAGGAGGTGCCTGCTGGCCTTGGGAAGGGCGGACTGAAGGCCGGGGTGGGGGCACGGGGCAGAGCTCCGTGCACACAGAGTCCATGTCCTGGAAAAGAGCCGTGCTTGGCTCCCGGGACAATGTGGGGAATTATGAGCTCAGCCCCCGGCAGCACAACGGGATCCTTTGTTGGGAGTGGGACGTGGGGAACAGCTCAGGTTTGTTTACGCTGCTGGTGTTGCAGAGTGGTGTCTCTGGCTCTCCGTGGGTATTTGTGGGAGCTTGGGAAATTCGGGCAGAAAATGAAATGCCCGTTCCATTCCAGAAGTGAATTTTCCAAGGATCTGAGGCCTTCCTCCCGTCCTTCTTCCACGTCACCTCCCTGCCCGTTGTTTTGGGCTTTTCTTCTCATGTCCCGATGATATTTAGAGCAAAACCTTCAAAAAAAGATGGGATCAATGGATGTGCATTTTAAATTTTCCAGTCCTTTAGCTTATCAAATACCCAGGTTTCTTCTTCCCTTGATCTTCCTCTTTAATCCTTCTTCTGTATTTTGTTGAGCTCGGTTTTTTCATGTAGTTTTTCAACCTAATACTCGGATAAATCCAAGTTCTTTTGAAGAGCAAAACAGCAGGAAAGGTCTCGATCCACCAACCAGGCGTGTTGAAATTAATTGGGATTAGCAGGCCCGGTTTAAGGTGTTTTGGGAAGCAGCAATCCCAGAGTGGCTGTTTATCGTGTTGGGATATGATAAATATCAGCACTCCCGGACCTCCCCCACCCTCCTTGGCTTGGACACGATTCCTGCAAATCTCACGGCGATTTTTAGGCTTGTCTTGCTCCGGGTTGCCCAGGGAAGCTGTGGCTGCCCCGTCCCTGGAAGCGCTCCGGGTCGGATGGGGCTTGGAGCAGCCTGGGATAGTGGAAGGTGTGGAATGGGATGATCCTTAAAGGCCCCTCCTGACCCGTGAGTGGCCGATTCTTTAAATCCCACCTTATTTATCTCGTGTTTCCCGAGGAGAATTCCCAAAGCTGCCCGTGGCAGTTGCTGACTGGGATATCCCATTGCCTGGTGCTCGTGGTTCAATTTCCAGGAGCCAGCGCTGGAAGTGTTGGAGTTCATTGGGATAAATCCAAGCTCCCCAAGCACTGGGGAGTTGTTGCCTTGACTTTGGTGTCCTCGGGGTTTCACTGCCTTGAATTAATCCAGCCCCGGAGAGGCCGTAAGGAATTCCTGGAGTTAGGTTTAGGAGCTTCCAAACCTTCCGGATCATCCGTTTCCACGGGCAGGGAACCTTCCACTAAAGCAGGGGCTCTGGAAGGTCTCTCCCAACCTTGACGGCGATTCCGTGACCTTGTGAAGTTCTCAGTATCCCAGCTGAAAATTTAGGAGGCTGCAAAAATCCCGCTTTTCCCTCCAGCTGGGGCTCGCTTTGTTCTGGATCCGTGTTTCCGCCTCCTTTCCCTCTGGAGCTCGGAGTGGTTGGAAGCAACAACTCCATGTTGGGCTCCGATGCAGGAATTGGATAATCCGGGTTCCTGAAGGGGGCTGGATCTTGGGGCTGTTCTCGGGAAGCATTAAAGCCGGAGCCGCCTTCTCTGCCGATCCCCAAAGATTGTTTTAATGAGAACTAAAGGGCCTTTTTCCAATTACCAGGGAATAACTGGATTAAGTTCCTGGGTTATGTCAACCTGCTTGGATTCGATTAGGGAGAAAGAAATGGATTTATCCGTCAGGGTTACTTCATTAAGGCTCCTCATTGATGCTTCGCAGAGGGTCGGGAGCAGTTGGCACTTTTCGGGTGAAATACCAGGGAAATTGGGAGGCGGCCGGGATGCGACTCCGGCTCGAGTCCCGGCTCGTCCCTTTCCTCAGGAGGGCAGGGATGGGGCAGGGATCCGTGGGGTCCTGGGACAGGACAGCGTCCCGGAGAAGCTGTGGCTGCCCCATTCCTGCCCGTGTTCCCGCCTGGAGTGTCCGGCTCTAGGGAAGGTGTCCCTGCCCACGCCGACAGCGCGCTCGGATAATCCCTGAAATCCCGTCCGGCCCCACCCATTCCGTGATCGTGCGATTTATTTCCTTCCAGCGTCACTGGACATGGACACTGGGGCCGTGTTCCCGAGGGCCGAGCCCTCCTGCTCCGGGCCGGGACGCTGCCCATCGGGATCGATGGGATGGTATCCCGTGATTTGGAGCGGGAGACTCCCCAGAGTTAATTGCCTGTTACATAACACAACTGATTTTTAAAAATCTGCCTAATTAACCTAATGGAATGGTTGATCGGATCTGTCAGGTAAATGATCCACAGTTTCTTTCCCTTTTTTTTTTTTCCTGGAGCTTAATTAAATATTTACCTCCGAGTGTCTCGTGCTATTAACGTGTTCATCTGTTACGGAGAGAATAGAATTCCTAATTGGGGGAAAGGATTAAACTCCGCCGATGTGTCGGGTTTGGAATCTCGGACATCCCCCGGATTCGGTCGCAGCACCCAGATTTTAAGTGCCCGTGACCTTCTCCGTTCCTCCGGCTGGAATTCCCGCCGACCCCAGCACCTGGATGGGTTTCACATGGAAAAAGAATGGATTTGAGCAGTGTGGCCCAGTGTTTGCCCAGGGAAGTGTTCCAGGCCAGGTGGGACAGGGCTCGGAGCAGCCTGGGACAGCTGAAGGTGTCCCTGCCCGTGGCAGGGGGTGGAGCTGGTTGATCCCTAAAATCCCTTCCATCCCAAACCGTTCAGTGAAAAACAGAGTCGGAATTCTGGGAATGGAATTCTGTTGTATCCCGGGATGCAGCCCAGCCCTCCTCGTTCCTTGGCTGGTGCTCGAGGGTCAAACACCCATCCCGTGCTTCCACTGCCAGCCTTGTCCTGTCCGAAGCCTTTGTCAATCCCCGGTTTCTGCTGGAGCCTTGGGAAGGATGGGAGCTGCTCCACTGAAGTCACTTTGGAGCCAGGCAGGAATTTCGCTGCTCAGACCTCGGGATTCCTGAGGGTCCGGCTCCTTCCCGCCGTGAATTTCAATGAGTTCATTTAAGCCGGGGGTCAGGAGCCACTTCCCGGCCTCGGCTCCTCGTGCCTGGCTCTTAATTAAAGGCACCGGGAGATTAATTTGAAGCGTTAATTTCCCAGTGCCCTCACAAAAGGCGGGAATGATTTCCACCAAGCCTAAAGAACTTTTTTGTCCCCAGATGTAGAAGACAGAACTAGCTCAGGGTCCTGGGGGAATGCAGGACATCCGAGTCCATCCCGGGTAAGTAGAATCTAATCTTTATCCCCCAGCCACGCTTCCTGCAGATGGAACCGTGCAATCCTCGGGCTGAGCCGGCCGCGGAGCGTGCGGAAAAGCCGGCCTGGGAAGTTGGATTCTCATTAAAATGGCTTTTTTTTTCATGTTTCAATATTTTAATATTCAAACCCGAGCCTGGCAGTGCGTCGGGCTCCGCGAGGAGCTGAGCGAGGGGAAGGTGGCCCTGCCCACAGAATGGGGTTGGAATCAGGTCATCCATAAGGTCCCTTCCAACCCAAACCATTCCAAGAGTCCGTGATTTCTGTGAATATTAATTAGTAATAATTCATTTATATCAGTCTATCAGCCCCCTCACCCCAAAGCACACGGGGAGCAGAGGCTGCTTCCCAGTGTTTCTGCGGTTGGATTTTTAGGGGTTTTTAGGGATCGGAGGTGTTCCCAAGCCTAAGGAGAGGGCCAGCAGCCATCCCTGTGCCGGGACGTGCATTCCATGCCTGCCCCTGGCCATTGCCTGACCAAGCTGGAGAGGGGACACCGAGGTTGTCACCGGAGCAGCCGCATCCGTGCCCTTCCCACCTCGGCTGCTGCAGTGTGGGGTTCCAGCCCCTCTCCTTATCCGTGGCCGGAATTTGGGGAATTTCGGCACATCCCCCTGAGCGCTGGAGCGTCCAAGCTCCGGGCTGGGAAGGGGGCACGGCATCTCCCGTACTCCCTGTGGGAATGCAGCCTCGGAGCCGCTCTGGGGCTCGGCGGTCGCTGGGGTTTGTGAGACAGCTGGGCCCAGTCAGTTCGATCGTGCCCATGGATGGTTATCCACATTTTTTCGACACCTCGGCTTCGGGATGCCTTGGTGGGAAGAGCAGCTATTTCCAGCAGCGCAGCTGGGTCCTTCCGAGCCGCTGCCAGCCCGGAGCGGCTCCGTGGAAGCGGCCCCACGTCCCGGCCCCACGTCCCGGCCCCACGTCCCGGCCCCACGTCCCGGCCGCCCCATTCCCAGCCGGAGCGTCCCAGCTCTGCCTTTCCTCTGGGCTGGCCACAGCTCGTGCATCAGCTCCACGGATTATTCCCCGTTCATTCCCTACAAAGGCGTGGAATACACCCAGGCCGGGCGAAAAGTGCCTTCCTCGTGCCCTTATTTACATTTGTTTCACTCGCTTCCTAATTGTTTCCCAATTAACTCGGAAGGATCCAGACCCCGGCGGCTCCAGGCCCTGGAATGGCGAGGAAGAGCAGGATCCCCGTCTCCATCCCCTCCTCGTCCCCGACCCGTGTCCTTCCCCTCACGGCAGCCGGAGGGGATCCCTCGTTTCCCCCATCCCTGCCTCCGAGGAAGGAATCCCACCACCTTTTCTTCTTCCATGCTGCTTTGCATCCCTGACGTCATTCCCGCTTCCATCTGTCAGTTTGATTTTCCTGCCCTTTTTTTTCCCCTTGACACTTGTATTGCTTCCGAGGGAAAAATGTTTTGAAAAGGAAATTGGGAATTGGCACACACCGATTATTTCTGCCTCCAAACCCCTGAATGAAGTTGGGAGATAGAAAGAAAAGGAGCACGAGCCTGGGAAGGATTCGGGAATTTGAATCGAGGCTGGGCATTAAGTCGCGGAATTATTCCGCAAACAGCCTGACCTCGCTTTTTCCTGCTGGAATGGAATTTCCACAGCGGGAGACTCGGTTCCTCCGGAGTCTTTCTTCCGTGTTTTAAGCGGGAAGACTCTTGGGAGAGGGTTTTGTGCTGATTTGCCCCACACAGGATTTCAGGAACATCGTCCCAGGCCTCCATTCAGGATTCTCTTTCTAATGAACTAAACGTTAGAGAGAGCCCTAAAAACCCTCTGGAATGTGTCATTCCAGCCAGTCAGCAGGGAAAAAACTCGAGGGAATGGTGTTCCTTAGAGCAGGCTTCGAACGGAGTAGGGAGTTCTGGACTTGGGGCTGGGAAGATGCTGTTGCAAGGTGTAAAACTGTGTTTTTTCCCGGTTTCTCGGCAGAACTATGGAGATGGGACTCACTATGACCACATGGCGAGCAGAGACCTCGGCTCACACGACAATCTCTCTCCTCCCTTTGTCAATTCCAGAATACAAAGTAAGGACATGGAATTTCCTCCCTTGTTGGGGTGGGGGAAGTGGGAGCAGTGGACTGGAAATCCAATCTGGGGGGCTTCAACCCCTCATCCTCATTCTTTGGGCTTGGCGTGAGGGTGGGAACAGGGATTTGTTTATGGACTAGAAATCCAATCCGGGGGGCTTCAACCCCTCATCCTCATTCTTTGGGCTTGGCGTGAGGGTGGGAACAGGGATTTGTTTCTATTTTCCATTTTTTGAAGGTATGAAAACTGTGCTGCGATGGCGTTTATTATTTTATATCCATTTATTTTATCTGTATTCGATGTCTATAATCGTGTTTTCCTGCTGGGTTTGTGAGGCAGAATTAGCTTTGGCTTTTTCCTCGGACACACTCGGAACGGGATTTTTAAAGCAGGACAAGCTTTTTGACATCCTAATAAATCAATCCCAAAGGGAACAGAGGAATAGGGGTGGGGGACACCGGGAATGTCGTTGGGAGTGGGAGGGAGCGTGCCTGGAGGTGACTGGTGACACGGTGGGGATCGGCTAGCGGCTGCATCGATGATCCTGGAGATCTTTCCCAACTGGAACGATCCCGGGATTCTGCGCTGAAAGGTTTGGACACCCCGTGATTATTTATGAGGGAGCCATGGCTGCGTTCTTTAATTAAGGTTGATTAATGAGTTTGATTAAAGTAAATAAATGATGTCAAAACGTTGGTCATGCTCGGGCTGGGCCAAGATCCCGCCCGTGTTCCATCCATCCACGAGCGAACCAAACGCTTCCCTTTAAAGCCTTGAGCCCGCTCCAAGAAAAACACGGAGCTGTGGCTGCGATGCATCATTCCCCAGCTCCAACATCCATCCCTCATCCCCGACTGTTGGGAAATAGCTGGGAGTTGTTGGACGCTGTCGGAGCTTGCAGCCGTCCGCGCGGATTCCCAGCCAAAGCACGGTTTGCAAAAGGCTCGGGAGAAGCCAAGGAAAGCACGGGAATTTCAGCGCTCCCTCCCGCCACGGGGCCCGGGGAAAGCCGCTGCTGCTTCCCAGTTCAGCCCCGGACCGGAGTCTGGGGAGCTGGGAAGGGCCTCTCCCTCTCCTGCCTGCCCCTGTGTTCCGGAGAAATCTCGCTCCTGCTTGTGCCAGTTTGGGGGAAAACGCTGTTTTCCCTCGCTTTGAGGAATGATTGGTTCATGAGAACACAGCCGGAGGCACCTGGGCAAGGAAACACGGATGCAGGTTTCCCAAGGTCCTGCTGGGGAATTTGGGAAGTCCCCGCTGTTTCTCCAAGGTCCCGCTCCGTGCCCTCGGAGGGGTTTTCCCAGTGGGATGGGCGCACATATCCCTCCTGCTCCAGCACCGCCCAGGGCCGAGATCGTGGTGCCATGTGGGAATGGGAATGGGAATGGGGACGGGAATGGGAATGGGAATGGGAATGGGAATGGGAATGGGGACGGGAACGGGAATGGGAATGGGAATGGGAATGGGAACGGGAACGGGAACGGGAATGGGAATGGGAACAGGAATGGGAATGGGAAGCTGTGAGCAGCCCCAGGCAGGGTGCCGTGGTTCGGGACAGTGTGTGGGAGCGTTGCTGTGTGCCGGTCGTGTCGGAATTTGGGATTTTGGGAGGAATCTAAACACCGCAGTGAGGGATGGCACGCAGGGCCCTTTGCTCAGACGGGGCTGCCGGCTCCGACTCCGCTTATTCCAAATGCATTTCATCATCTCCCTTTTCCTGGCACCGCTCCGGGCTCTCCCAGGGAAGGGTCCCTGTGAATCTGGGTGTTGGGATTTGGCACTGGCGGAGCCGCGCTGCCCTTTCCTCCCCGTCCTCCTCTTGCTGGTCCAGAGCCCCACAGTCATCCTGCTTGAACTGGTTTATACTGGTGCCTTCTCTTGGCCTGGATGGGCTTGCTCCCGATGGGAAGAGGTGGGATCATGGAATTATTAGGGCTGGAAAAGAGGCCAAGGCCACCAGTAATCCGTGTCCCCAGGTCCAGCGTGGGGTGGGGCTTCTGGCCGCCACTCCCGAGCCCAGGTGTCCTCTTTGGGAATGACCTTATCCTACTAAATCCTCTTCCCACGAGGAGGAGCTTCCTTTGAAACCCTAGGGAACTTCATGGAGCATTTTCCTGTGAGGAGGAGCTCCGGGGGCGTTGGGACATCGCTGTCAGGCCCTGGGTGGGATTGTTGGGATCGCCCTGTGCAGGGCCAGGAGCCAGGCTCGGTGATCCCTGTGGATCCCTTCCAAGTCAGCAGATTCCACAATTCTATGATTAGATGCAGGTTCTGAGTGCCACTGATTTATGGGGGTGACCTTTGGAGCTCCCCTGGGAATATTCCGCCGTGGTTGTTGTGGTCGTAGTGGGACAGCTGCCGGTTCTTCAGAATTCCATCCCTCCCCTCGCTTTGCCCACCAGGAATATTTAGGTTTGTGCTTCCAAGCGCTGCAGACACCCCAAATTTCACCCAGCGTTCCTTGGCTGCTCCGTGCCCGTGCCCATTTTTAATGGGATTTTCCCCGTCTCGGTCGGAACATCGCCACGGCCGATGCTTTTCATCCCGGCAGCTTTGATTCCGTTCCCGTTATTATGAGGAGAACTGGAATTTTTTGCAGATTAGTGAAGTTTACCCAACACAGCATTAAAAGGCCTCGCTTTCAATTGCTAAACTGTAAACATTTGGGATGAAATTTTCCATGCTGTGGATCTGACTCAGCCCGCTCCGTATTTTTTTAACCTTCTGCAGGAATGATTTCAACATTTCCTCAAATGGGATTACATTGCAGCCTGGCAGATTTGGGATTTTCTCCGTCAGTGTCTGGCACGGCGGGAACATTAATTCCTTTTCACACCACCTCTGTTATGGCAGGTGGCTCCGCTTCCCGCTCTGCAGCTGGGAGAGGGACGCGGGCACCCGGGAGGGAAAGGGCCCAGACTGTCCAGGAATTTCAGGGATGGGGCTTGGAGCAGCCTGGCGCTGCTTCCCGAGCCGTGGAATGGTGGAACGGTTTGGGGTGGAAGGGGTTTTAAGGATTGTCTCATCCCAGCCCCTTCCACCATCCCAGGCCGCTCCAAGCCCCGTCCAACCCGGCTTTGGACACTTGTGCATCCCTGGAGGTGCTCCAGACCCAAACCCCACACGATTTCCCGTGTCGAGCGGGGCCTTGAAAGATGCTTAAAAACGCTTTGTAGGAGCCACAAAGGCGGAGATGTAAAAATTCCCGTTCCCAATCAAGAGTTAATGGATTTGTAAGTGCTGCCAGTCAGGATTCCGAGCTCAGCATTCAACTGCGGTCCCGGAGAAAAGAAATGACAAGGACATCTCCATTTCTTTGGGAAGCAGCAGCAGATGTATAAATAGAAACTGTCGACTGTGGCAATTCATGTGCAGGAGCGAAGCCTTGAAATATGAGTTTGTCCTACAGACTTTTCAGGGAAGTTTACATTCCTTGGGATTTGTGCTTAAACAAGGCCAAGCATTTTTAAGGAGTTATTTTGTGTGACAGCCTGGAGTTGTCGTCTCTGGAGGCAGAAGGAGCGGCCTCCTGCCCGTAATCCCGGGCTCCCGCCTGTAATCCCAGACTCCTGCCCATATTCCCAGAGTCCTGATCCTATTCCCAGGCTCCTGCCCATATTTTCAGACTCCTGCCCATATTCCCAGGTTCCCGCCTGTATTCCCAGACTCCCGCCTGTAATCTCAGAGTCCTGATCCTATTCCCAGACTCCTGCCCATATTTCCAGGCTCCTGCCTTTATTCCCAGACTCCTGCCCATATTTCCAGGCTCCTGCCCGTATTTCCAGGCTCCCACCTGTAATCTCAGTCTTGATCCTATTCCCAGACTGCTGCCCGTATTCCCAGGCTCCTGCCCGTATTCCCAGACTCCTGCCTGTATTCCCAGGCTCCTGCCTATAATCCCAGAGTCCTGATCCTATTCCCAGGCTCCTGCCTTTATTTCCAGGCTCCTGCCCCTATTCCCAGGCTCCTGCCTGTACTCCCAGACTCCTGCCCGTATTCCCAGGCTCCTGCCCATATTCCCAGAGTCCTGCCTGTATTCCCAGACTCCTGCCCATATTTTCAGGCTCCTGCCTGTATTCCCAGGCTCCTGCCTGTATTTCCAGACTCCTGCCCCTATTCCCAGAGTCCTGCCCCTATTCCCAGACTCCTGCCTGTAACCTGGCTCTGCCTTCTCAGCGATCCAGAAATCCTGCAATTTCTAGGCTCCAGTGCTCTCTCCAGGCTCCAATGTCTCTATCTCCTGGAGAGAGAAGCAGCTTTTCCAGTGAAATCCAGTGGTTAACAAGCTCCTGCCTTTTCCAGGGATTACTGGAGCTTGGCTTTCCAAGGGGCTTTTGTTGCCGTTCTCCAGCTGAGCCGAGGCTGGGGGCAGAGGGAATTTTGACCTCCCAACTGTTTGGGTATTGAGAGAAACCTGGAAGCGACTTCCTGAAAATATTCCTGAAGAGGGAAGGACTCCATTTGTGGATCTATTGGATTTGGGGAGGGGGTTGGAATAAGACGAACTTTAAAGTCTCTTCCAACCCAAAACCGTTCCACGATTCAAAAGAATTCTTAAAAAAAAAACCAAACAAAAAAAAAACAACACAAAGAAATGCAAACCAAATTAAAACCACTCCCCCCCAAAAAAAAAAAAGGGTTTCAAAATGAATTCCTGCTTTTTGGGGTTTTCTGGCTGGAGCTGTTCCGGCTGAAGTGGCTGCAGCCCCTTAATGACTGTGCATCACCTCAAGGTCCCGACGCTCTTCGGGGGGACGCGACCGGCTGCGGGCGGAGATTTGCATTACAGCTGGAAAATGGACATGTGGGAAAATCTGGGAAACAAAACAAATTTGGTGAATTAGTGGGTCATTTCCATAGGCAGTCACGCTCCGTTAAGCAGGGAAAAACAAAGGGTTTGTTATGCTCTTAGTTAAAGCCCAGAGTGTCCAACAAAGCCGAGTTTAATTAATAAGCATTCGCAGCCCGGCCCTGAAGTCTGAACTTCCCAGCGTGGAGAGATGGGGAATTAAAGGAGGAGTTAGATAAATAAAATCAACTTTTTGGGGGAGCTTTGGCTGGATTGTGCTGGAAAAAGAGCCGGAGCTGCCGGTGCCAGGGCCGGGGGGGCCGAGCCTCGGCGCCGGACGCGCTTTAGGCCGTGCTTAAAACGCTCGGCTCCCCGCATCCCCTCCGGGCTTTCCCCTCTCCCTCCAGGACAAAAGGTGAGCCTTCCTTTCCCCTTGTCTGGAAGCAAAAAATTCCTTCGGATTTTCGGAGCCGAGGTTTTAATTCCCGCCCGGCGGCTTTTTCGGGAAGCGCTTTTCCCTGGGCCGCGCCGGGTCGGAGGCACGGAGGAGATGGGATCCGAGGGGAAGCGGCTCCGGTGGCTCGGATGAGACGGGGCTGACGGGAGGGAGGGTGCGGGAATTCTCCCCAGCCCCGTGCCAATAGATCCCTCTCGCCATATGGTCGGAATTAGGGACAGCACCGGTTCTCACACCAGACGAGGCAGCCGGGGCTGGGGCCGGGCTTTGATCCCGGGACCACGTGAAATAAAAAGCTCCGGAGCACGGGTTTAACAGGAACCAGCAGGACTTTAATTAGATTATATTCCTTCCTAACTGAAGTCAGAGTATTCCCGTTTATTCCTTTCTCCCGCAAACTTTTACCGTGCAGCTGCGGTCGGAATATTCCCGAAAAAAAGGAGGGATATTCTGGGGAGCAAACGCGGCGATTAAATGTGAGGAGGAAGAAGGAATCAGGCTGACAAAATATTCCAGTTTTGCTGTTGTGCGTGTTTGTAGTTCTCTTTGTGTTTGTGGGAATTATCCAGGAAAAACGGGTTGGGTTGAAAACGAAAGGAAATGGGGAATAAAAGACGCGAAACGCCGGATTCGGGGAAGGGAAGCGAAGGGAGAAGCAGGAGCAGGCCCGAGGTGAAGATAAACAGTCACGACGATGCAGAGAGAGGAGGAGGCCAGGACAGGGAATTTTAGGACCTCTTAGAGCAGGAAAGGGGAATTTATTGACAGATGATGTAGACACTGCTAAAAAATAAATGGATTTTTCGCCTCAGTGTTCACAAAAGAGGACGGGGAACAGATGCCAGAATCGGCTCTAAATTTCCCAGGAGAGAGGCAAGAAATATTGAAGGAAATAGGGATTATTCCAGACTGGGTGATCACACGGTGGGTGAGAACATCAGTGCGCGGATTAAACCGGAGAGGAGCCGTCCCAGAATTCCTAAATAAAGAAAGAAAGGTCTGTGTCATGTTTACAGGGAAAACCATCCCGCTCCTGTCCATCCTCCGTGCCCTCGGCTTCCCCAGGCACAACCCTGGGGGCAGCTTTTGTTCCCAAAGGGTTCCGTGGGCTTGTTTTGTGTGCGACTCTGACTAATTCAAAATCTGTTTTCCAACAAGGAACTCGGGCTCCTGGGTGGGAGACTGGATCTGGGGCCGTCCATAAGCGGTAGCTGGGATGGGTCCCCCCCGAATTTTCCTCTGAGGGAACCATCAGGATCAGCAAACACCAGGTGAACGAATTTTCCAAATGGTTTCCCAAATAAATGGGGTATTCCCAGCTGGAGCACTGTGTCCAGCTCTGCAGCCCACAGCAGCATGAGGATGTGGAGCTGCTGGAGCCGGTCCAGAGGAGGCCACGGAGATGCTCCGAGGCTGGAGCCAGCCTGGGAGAGCTGGGAATGCTCAGCCCAGAGGAGGAAAGGATCCAGGGAGAGCTCAGAGCCCCTGGCAGTGCCTAAAGGGGCTCCAGGAGAGCTGCAGAGGGACTGGGGACAAAGGCTGGAGGGACAGGACACAGGGAATGGCTTCCCAGTGCCAGAGGGCAGGGCTGGATGGGATACTGGGGAGGAATTGCTGGCTGGGAAGGTGGGCAGGCCCTGGCACAGGGTGCCCAGAGATCCCTGGCAGTGTCCCAGGCCAGGCTGGAATAACCTGGGATCAGGGAAGGTGTCCCTGCCACGGCAAGGGGCGAAACAAAACGAGTGTGAAGTCCCTTCCCACCCAAACCATTCCAGGATCTTTGAGCTTCTCCCGAGCTCGGCTGTAGAATTCCCCTGGAGTTGGGTGTGGAATTGTTCGTGCGGAACAGACCCGGGGCTGTGATGGGCCCCGAGCTCTTGGCTCCCACAAGCCGAGTGTTCCGGGGCTTGGGTCAGGCTCCCTGGCTGCCCCGTCCCGGCGGGAAGCAGGGATGGTCGGGATGTGCTCCGCGGGCCCGTCAGCGGTGCGTGGCAGCCCCAGCTGCCTCTCCCCGTTGAACCACCCCGGCCTTCCCACTCGGATTTGTGGGATTGGCTTCCCCCTCCTTGCCTGGCAGAATGCTTCTTCGCCCGACTTTGATATTTTTTTCCATGTGGAATGGTTTTGATCCGGCTCTGCGGAGCTGTCATCGCCCCCCCGAGCGGCTGCGGTTCCAGGGCCGGCTCATGTGGCGCACACCTGGAGAATGTTGGGGAGGACTCGGCTTTGAAGCCCTGCTCGTTCCCTCCTCCGAGGCCACATTTTTCCTCCGTCGTGCAATGGGATTTGCTGAGGAGACAAAACCAGGGGAACGAGCTGCACTTAAAAAGAGGGAATATCAAATCCAGCTTTGGTGGATCCGGGCAGGAGAGTCCTCGGGACAGAGCCCTGGGCTTGGCCATGGCTCTGTCCAGTTCTAAAAATCCTAAACATTTGCTATTCCCAGAATTTATTTTTTATAGAATTTGGGGTGGAAGGGATCTTAAAGGGATCTTAAAGATCATCCGGTTCCACTCCCACGGCGCTTTCAAGATGGAGTCATGGAATTGTTCACGTTGGAAAAGGGCTTTAAGGTCATCAGCCATCAACTCCGTGTTAAAGCGCGGAGTAAAGGATTCCTGGATGGGAGAGGGAGAGCGGAAGGAGAGGGGAGGAAGGGGAAGATGTGCTGGGGGGAGCATTCAGACAAAGCTGGTGGTTCAGGAGATGCCACGGGATTATTCCAGGTGAATCGTGGAATCCTAAAACGGCCCGGATCGGAAGGGATTCTCAGGACCATCCCATTCCACCCCGTGCAATGAGCAGGGCCACCGTCCTCTCTCCCAGCCTGCTCCAGCCTGGCCTGGAGCACTTCCAGGGATTGGGTATCTGCAGCTGGGGATGTGGCACAGGCCGATGCCCCTCTCCTCCCGACTGCAGGAGAGCGGCCACACACGGGTGGAGATGGGAACGAGGGGGATGTGGGATCCTGGGAAGCTCTGAACACGTCCAAAGGACTTTTCCCATGGATCAGGAGGGAAGGAGGGTGATAGGAACCTGCTCCTCTGGCGGTGGAACAGAACAGAATGGGAACCTCCCTCAGGAATACCGAGAGCCTCTTCCATGCTCCTCGTGGACTCGTGTTCCTGCGCCGGGTCTGAGTGAGGGCTGGTGGGAACCAGCACATCCCAACCTCCCCCAGCCCAGAACAGCTTTGGTCGGTCTTTTGGGGGTTTCCTTTTCCTGCCCTTCCCACCCCCCGGAGTTAAGGAGGTGAGATCCATGTGGAAAGGTTGACTCAAAGTCAAAGGGAAGTCCTCTGGCGCTCGGTGGGGACGAGGGAGGCCGCGCCCGTAATCCTGCCGCGGTCCTCGTCACCTTATTATTAGAGCTGTGTAAATCTGGCGAGGATTTGTGTTTGCCAAATATACCCTGGCCTACATCGGGGCTTATATTTGGAATTGGGGCCAGTTTTCACGCCTGTGCAGTCGGGAATTTTTGCCAGTTCGAAGCATAACAACAGGAAAGAGGATAATGAAGGACAGAGGAGTCAGGGAAGGAGAGAACTCGGGATGGGAAGAGCTAGGCAGGAAAGACAAAGGAATATGGAGCCCATTCCTCCTTTCCTTTCCTGCTCCCTCCTTCCCGAACGTATCCTTTCTTTTCCCTTTCACGCTTTGGTAAAGGAAATTCCTCTGCTCTCTCCGTGGGATGGCCACGGACGGGTCCCGGTGGGGTTTTCCTAAATTAAGGATTGTAAAGCTGGGACTTCCCAAGGCCGGCAGGAGAGTGCACGGCAGGACCGGACTAAGCCCAGTGAGGAGGTGCAGGGAGCCCGGGTGTGGGTGGGCAGAGAGCCCAGGTCCGTGTCGGCGTTCCTCAGGGATAATGATCCCTCTCCTGTGGATGCGTGGGGCAGGTGGAGCTGGGATTGCGGGGTTGGGTTCCCGTCTGCCGCGGTGATTCACCGATCGCCGGCTCGGGAGGCTTGGATGTGGCACAGGAATCACACGGGGATACGGACTGGGACAGTCACAGAGCCATGGAATGGTTTGGGTGGGAAGGGACCTTAAAACTCATCCCATTCCACCCCTGCCGTGGCAGGGACACCTCCCACTGTGCCAGGCTGCTCCAAGCCCCAGTGTCCAGCCTGGCCTTGGGCACTGCCAGGGATCCAGGGGCAGCCACGGCTGCTCCGGGCACCCTGTGCCAGGGCCTGGATCCCCGGCAGTGTCCCAGGCCAGGCTGAACACGGATGCTCCTCTCCAGCTTTGTCAGGGATCTCCAGAATCCATTCCCATCCGTGGGCAGGTGGGGCAGCAGGAGCCCAGGGAGCTCAGCACCCAGCCCTGGTTATTTATCCCATTCCGAGCCGTTCCTGGTAGAAAGGACATCGAATCCCGGTAATTATCCGGGAAGGGGGAGGAGATGGGTGTTTCAGTGCCTTTGATCTGGAGCTGGAATCGGCTCGGCTTTGGGAAATTTCCTTTGAAAGGATCCGGCACTCACATCTGCTTTTCGTGCCGCCATTCCTTTGGAGCCAAAAAAAAAAGGGGGAGTTTATCCGTGCAAACGT
This sequence comes from Mohoua ochrocephala, assembly GCA_013398855.1. NCBI lineage: Eukaryota > Metazoa > Chordata > Aves > Passeriformes > Acanthizidae > Mohoua > Mohoua ochrocephala. The sequence goes on along the minus strand of VZTA01018049.1, from coordinate 23,651 downwards.
GGGGGGAAAACAATCCCGGGCAACACCTCCGGCCAGGTGAGCGGGACGAAACCAGCTCCCAGCCTTTCTCGGGAAAACAGGGTGGTTCACCACGAGCTTGGAATTTTCCTCTCGGTGCCTTCACGTCTTCCTTGGCTCCTCTCAGAAATTCCATTTTTTCTTTATATTATTAATGCAGCAGCTGTTGCCGTTCAGACGACTTCCAAAGGACTGGCGAATTCGGGGGGAAAAAAGGGAATTCTTTCAACTTGGGAGGCTTTAGTGTTGCTTTCTGGAGCGTCTGGATGGGGAGCGGGGATCGCCGGATCCCGTTGGGATGTGGGAGTGCTCCCAAGTCTCCCCAGGGGATTTGATCCTTCCTCTCTGTGTGCCTGAAATTTCCAGAAGGTTTTCTCCCAGTTGGTTTTCCAAGCACAAGTCACGGGTGTTCCCTCTCCGGCCGCCCGGGTTTCTGTGGGCTTTCTGTGGGCTTTCTGTGGGATTTCTGTGGGATTTCTGTGGCTCTTCCCGGGTTTTGTTGGGAGGTGGGAAGGGGCTGGGGTGGCAGGAGACGCTCGGGGTGTGCTGAGTGCCCTGGCTCGGGTTCATTCCCGTTCCATCCGGGTGAGACAGGTGGAGTTGTGTCAGGGTTATCCATCCTTCCTCCTCCATGGAATCGGGGAAGATATCTTGGGTGGGATGTGGTATCCACAGGGACCGGAGCTCCAGGCTCTTCCCTAAAGTTGTCCAGCTCGGAGAAGGGGAGGATCCAAGCAAACCTCAGAGCCCCTGGCAGGGCCTGAAGGGGCTCCAGGAGAGCTGGAGAGGGACTGGGGCCAAGGCATGGAGGGACAGGAGCCAGGGAATGGCTTCCCAGTGCCAGAGGGCAGGGCTGGATGGGATCTTGGGCAGGAATTGTTCCCTGTGAGGGTGGGCAGGCCCTGGCCCAGGGTGCCCAGAGCAGCTGTGGCTGCCTCTGGATCCCTGGCAGTGTCCCAGGCCAGGCTGGAATAACCTGGGACAGTGGAAGGTGTCCCTGCCCATGGCAGGGGATGGAATGAGATGAGCCTTAAATGCCTTCCCACCCAAACCAGTCTGTGATTCCATGATTCCGTGGGCATCCTTGGCACTGTCCGAGGCTGGGCTGGCCGGGAACCTGGGATAGCAAAGGCGTCTGTGCCCCTGGCAGGGCGTGGAACGGGATGAGCTTCAACTCCCTCCGACCCCAAACCATACCGTGATCCCCCAGCGCAGCTGGGATCTGTTCCCAACCCTTGGAAGCTGCCAACCTTTGGGAAAACCTGGGAGCATCACCTCCAGGGCCGAGGCGCCGGTTATGAAGACGTCAGCGGGAGCAGGGCAGGGACGGGAAGGGAAAGGATGGTGAGGGAAGGAAAGGATGGGAAGGGAGGGAAAGGATGGCGAGGGAAGGAAAGGATGGGAAGGGAAGGATGGGAAGGAAGGGAAGGAAGGGAAGGGAGCTCCGTGCAGCTGAGGTCCTGCGGGACGGGCTGGCAGCGGGGTCAGCGGCGGCGGGCCGAGTGGCTGTGTGTGACAGACTGTGAAATGGGGCGTTGCTGCGCGGCTGCGCCGCACCTGGGCCCTTCAGCTGTGATTGATTGGCTTGGTCATGTGGAATGGGCCCATCTGCTCCCGCTCCTCGCCTGTTTGTTCCAGCCGCGGCCCCTTCCCGGCGCTGCCGGGGGATCCGCTCGCTCCGGAGCCGCGGCTCCGCTCGGACTGCGCCGAA
>VZTA01018049.1:0-21551 GCA_013398855.1 Mohoua ochrocephala | reverse complement strand
AATAATTTGAGATGAACCCGGGAGAAATCGGTGCCCGCGCTCCCGCTCCCGGCAGCGGGCTGGGAACGGGAGGAGCGACGGCCGCGGAAAGTTTGGGGGGATTCGGCGCGAGCCGTCGGGAAATTTGGGGGATTATTTCCCTTTTCCCTGTTTTTTTCCCTTTTCCCCCAAAACTGCTGATCGGCTCCTGGCATTCTGATGGCTAATTATGCATCGGAGAGCTTCGACAGCTGCATTCATCATCATAAAATGTAATAATTAATGACATTCCAACAAAGAAAAATATGCAAATGAGAACTCATTAGCATTTTCATATTCAGCTTTGATAATGCTTTTGCTGACAAGGTTGTAATTAATGAAAATTCATGTCGCAGTCAGGAGATTGGATCGGTTTCATTCCGCTCACAATTCCCAAATGCTTGCATTATGGAAAATCGGCGGCTCTGCCAACTTTTTCAGGGAAGAAAAAAACACACACACACACTAAAAGCACCAGATGCAAATGAAGGGGAGGGAGCCGTTAACTCCTTCCAGCCCTGGCCCCCTCCCAAAAAAAAAAAGCCGGGAAGAAAAACAACCCCGATTTCCACGCACCGGCGGCAGGAACACGGGAATTTCGGGAAAACTTTTTCCCCCCTCTTTCAATTCCCTTCGGTTCCCGGCGCTGCCGGGCTCCGCTCTCTCCCAGCCTTATCTGGTTCATTCCCCGATTGTTTGCGCATCCAAGGATTCCTCGTGCCCGGGCACATCCGTAGGCCCGGAGAGCGGGATCCGAGCGCGGCCGCTCCTCCCGCTCCTTCGTCCTGGCATTCCCATCCCCGCTTCTGCCCCTCGCTTTCCCAGGGGGCCTCCGAGAATTCCTCCTTTTCGGATCCGTGTCCCGGTGCCCGTGCCCGCCGCGGCCCGGCCGTTTCCCGTGGGAGAGCCCGGGCTCGGGGGGGATCCGTGGGGAGCACCCCGGGCAGCTCTGCGGTGCCGGCGCCATTCCGAAGGAAAAGCGGATGGCCTGGGATCGCAATTCCCTGCGCTGGCACCGTCCGTGTGGATCCATTTACCCCGGCCCGGGATCCAGGTGGGAACGGGAAGGTGCCGCTGCTCCGGGGATCTGTCTGATCCTGAGCAATTCCACGATTCCCAGGCCCGGGAAAAGGCTTTCCCTCTTTGCCGTGCCCACCGGCTCTTCCAGCATCCATTTTTCCCAAATTGCTGGATTTTTTAGGGACTTTGGGCAGCTCGCGCTTTAGCGCTGGATTTATCTTTCGATATAAAAGCATTGATGGGTTTGAATGATCCGGGTTTATTTTTTTGGGATAATTTCCTTTGGGATGGGCAGGATGCCCAGGCAGATGGTGTAATGGCACCTGTAAGCAATCGGAATAGATCCGTTCATCCCGACATTTCTGGGAGCTTTTTCATTCCCTGCTCTACAGAACAACTGGGATTTGGGGTTTTTTTTTTTCCCCGCACCCCCCCCAAATCCACGGATTTGGGCTCAGCGATAAAAATCTGGGATGTAAGAAAGTGTTGAAACGGCATCAACTGAAACGTCGGGATGGTTTTAATTAACAAAAAAACCTGGGAATGAGCAGGGATAAAGGAAGTGAAAACCACATTTGTTTGTTTGGACACAAAATTGTTTCATTTTTAAAAATTCCGCATTTGGATAAAGAAGCCGACGAGATTAAAAAAAAAACCCCAAATTCCCAATTTTCTAAAGAACATATTGGAATATATCGTGGCTTTTCCGTGGGGAATGTGCCTTTGGGAAGCCGGGAATATATTCCCTGTACATTCCAGCTCATCCTTGTTTTTTCCCGGTGAGGAATTCGGGCTTACCTTGGGAAGGGCTGGACAAACGGTCCCAGCCTCTTGGAGCAGGAGCGAGGTGAGAAATACTGGGATTTTATTCCCAAAAAACACTGGGAATCCATTATCGAGCTTAAATAAATCTCCCACCAGCTCCTTCCAAAAAGTCCTTCGGAATATTCCGATGGCTTTCCGTGGCAGGAAGGGAATAAAACCGTGGTCATGGATTGAATTGGAATTTCTGGGGAATGGGAAGCAATGGGATGTGGAACGGAATCAGGCCTGGGAGTGGTGCATCAGGAATTAGGGATCGTTTCCAAGGGGAAAAGGGAATTTAAGGGATGAAAGGAATAAATCCGAAGTAAGTGGAATAATGGGGGAATTTTTGCTGCGTTTGGTGAGGCCCATTCCCGACTCCCGACTCCATCCTGGGCAGACTCTGGGATCACGGAGCCTCCATGGGAATTCTCCCTGGCTTTTCCAAACCCTGGGACAGGATCAAACACCACGATTGTCTTCTTCTCCTTCTAATTTGGGATTTTGGGATGAGCCAAATTCTCATTCACATCCCCGGGAAGGACGCTGGGATCCATCTCCGTGTCCTCCTTCACTCCTGGGGCATTCCCAGGAGGAGCAGGGAGGTGGGAATGGACCCTGGTGCATCCCAGGAGCAGCAGGCAAGAGATTCCTGTTCCTTCCCGATATCCCGGGATTCCAAACCTTGTTCCCAGCTGTGGAATTGGGGCCAAGCCAGGGATGGCTCCAGGACCCGAACTCTTCCCCAGGGGGCTCACGTGGATCCAGGGGGATTTTGGGAATTGCCGCACGCCAGGCTTGGAACCGGATCGTTTTCGGCTCCGTTGGATTTTAAATCTAAAGCATTGAACTTTTTAATAGGAAAATAATTTCAAGAGTTTTAACTTTTTCCCTTTTTTGAACATCTTTTGCTTAAAATCGTGGATTAGGGAAAATAAAATTCTTTCCTAAAGTTGTTGTTCTCCTAATGGCTCAGAAAACAGGGAATTTGGGAATAAACCCAGACCAGAATTCCTGATTTTCTGACAAAATGCAGGGGACCAACCCTTGGATCCCGTTTTTGTACAGACATTTTCATTGGGAATTAGATCCCGGATCGGGATTCTGTCGTGGAATCTCTGAGGTTTTAGCTGGAGTTCTCTTTCCGCCTCCGTTTGTGCCTCGTGTGTCGAATCCATTGGATAACCAGGGGTGAAATCATGGAGCAGTGAGTTTATTCCATGATCCTGGAATGTTTAGGATGTTCCATGAGCCCGTGCAGAGAAAAGATCCACGGCCAAGGGTTTGTCTTCGCAGCCCAGAGGCTCGGCCATGGAATTTTGTCAGGAGCCATAATCTGTTTGGGATGGACCCAAGGAAACAATAAATCCTTTGGAATGGAATTCCTGGGGGATTTGTTGGGGGGAACACCGAAATCTCAGCTGAAAATAAAAGGAACTTCCATTTGTAACATCCCGAGGAAGGTTTTCCAGGAGGTTTTCCCATGGGAGAGCCGAGGATGACCATGATCCCGGATCCAAGCCAGTTGCAGGTTCCCAAAAGTTTGGGAATAGCAGTGGGATTCTTTTCCTTGGTGTGTTCCTACAAGGAATGATGACAGACAAATCCGTTAGTTTGGGATATGGAATTCTTCCTGCCAAAATTCCAACTGGAAAAATTCCTTAAGGCAGAAAAGTGATTGTTTAATTAAGCTTTTTATAAATATTTAATAATTCCTTAATAAAGCCGCTCTTATTCCTAATAATGATGTTTTAATTCCCCAATTCCTGAGATTTGGAAACAAATCCCAGCTTTGCCTTGGATTTTCATCCCAAAGCAGCAGCCGGCCATGCAGACAATGGGGTTTTGCATGGATCACCTTGGTTCTCCATGGAACAATTCCCAGTATTCCCCAGAGCCTTCCTGGTCGTGTGGCACATCCCTGGAAGGGAATCTTGGCACAAGAAATTTGGGGAATTCCTGGCTCCAGGCCCTAAAAAGGATGAGAAATTGTTCCTGAACCAGTTTATGGAAGTCCTTCCGTCCTTTTCCACAGGGAAGAGGTTTCCCACAAGGAATTCTGGCAGCACCGGCTCCTGTTTTCAGCACCAAACCATTGCAGAACCTCATTAGAGGCAGCTCATTTGCATATTTTTCCCTTCTAATTGGCCCATTTGTTATCAATGGCAGTCAGGATCCATCTTGGTAAGGGTGGGGAATCCGGAATTCCCGGTCCCTGCGGAACATTGGGAAAGCCTCATCCATACCCGGGATCTGACGGGTTCAGGCTCCTGGGAACGCCTGGGGCCCCAGTGCTGCTTCCATGGAAAGTCCTGGACCTGGAGGGAGGAGATCTTTGGGATCAGCAGGGCCGTTCTCTTTCCATGTGGGAATTCTCTGCTCAAACCCACGGACACAGAGCTGCTGCTGGGGCTCCACAGGGAATCTTCTCCACATTCCTGGGGAACTGATCCCTGAGCCTTGGGAATGGGGATTGGGGGTGACATTCCTGTGGAACTGATCCTGAACCTTTGGGAGTGGGGATTGGGGGTGACATTCCTGTGGAACTGATCCTGAACCTTTGGGAATGGGGATTGGAGGTGACATTCCCGTGGAACTGATCCCTGAGCTTTGGGAATGGGGATTGGGGGTGACATTCCTGTGGAACTGATCCCTGAGCTTTGGGAATGGGGATTGGGGGTGACATTCCTGTGGAACTGATCCTGAACCTTTGGGAATGGGGATTGGGGGTGACATTCCTGTGGAAATGATCCCTGAGCCTTTGGGAATGGGGATTGGGGGTGACATTCCTGTGGAACTGATCCCTGGGCTTTGGGAATGGGGATTGGGGGGTGACATTCCTGGTGCAACTCACTCCAAACCTTTGGGAATGGGGATTTGAGGCCTTTTCCTTCTTTTTCATCACCTCACCCTTTCCCTTGCTCTCCACGAGTAAAATTGTGGGATGGTTTGGGTTGGAAGTATCCTAGGGATCATCCAGCTCCAGCCCCATGCCGTGGGAAGGGACACGTTCCACCATCCCGTGTTGCTCCCAGATCCTTGTTAGGAATATCCCGGATTGAGCGGATTTCCGGCCACGAAAACGCCTTGAGCCAGACTCTGGCTACTTAAATCCCTCATTTTTTTTGGGAAAAGCATTCCAGGGAGCCACGTGCTCACCTGGTGGGGCAGGAAGAGGCCGCGGAAGGCCCGGGAAGCCTCGGAAGCCCACGGAAGCGAAGTCTCCAGTCAAGTCCTTAATTGTGATGCATTTGCCGAGTTTCCCGCTGCAGCGCCGGCCCTGCTCCGGTGCCATATGGTCTCCCATGGAACATTTAACTTGTCAGGGATAATGGATTGTCCTGGAAGCAGATTTTTGCTCGGAGCGTTCGGCTCCTTTCTTGCATTTCACTCGGAGCTGCGGGCTGCGGGATGAAGGATTGGGATGGAGATGGGAAGAGGAGCGGCGGCGCCCGATCCCCCCGAAGAGGGTGACCTAGATGGCACGGAATGGTCCCGGGCGTTGTCCCCGGCGCCGACCCCAGCAGGCTGCGCGTCAGATCCGCTCACATCGCTCCGCGCCTAACGGCTCGTGCCGGTGCCTGGCACCGCGGAGCTTGGGAATCGGAAATCCTCGGCATTCCCGTCCCGGCCTCCTTCCCGTCGGGTGTGGGGTTCTTGGAAGAGGCGCTGGATGTGTCTCCGTGGGGATTCGGGGAGTCGTGGAGTGCTTTGGGGTGGGATGGAGATTAAGGATCGTCCATTCCTGGCCCCTGCCATGGCAGGGACACCTTCCACTATCCCAGGGTATTCCAGCCCGGCCTGGGACACTGCCAGGGATCCAGGGGCATCTCTGAGAATTCCATTCCAGGGCCTCCCCACCCTCCCTGCCAGGAATTCCTTCCCAATATCCCACCCAAATCTCCCCTTTTCCAATTTGAAGCCATTCCCTGGGTCCTGTCCCTCCATGCCTTGTTCCCAGTCCCTCTGCAGCTCTCCTGGAGCCCCTTTAGGCCCTGCCAGGGGCTCTGAGCTCTTCTGGGATCCTTTCCTCCTCTGGGCTGAGCATTCCCAGCTCTCCCAGGCTGGCTCCAGCCCTCGGAGCGTCTCCCTGGCTTCTCGTGGGCAGGGCTTGGAGCAGCCTGGGACAGGGGAGGTGTCCCTGCCCGAGGGACTGGATGAGCCTTGAGGCTCCTTCCAACCCGGGCTGTTCCAGGATTCCATGGATTGTGCTCCTTGGCATAACATTCCTCTCAGGTGTGATGTTTTTCCTGAGGAACGGGAATGTTCTATCCTTGCTCCAGAGGTGTTGGAGAGCCCGCGTGCTGCTGCCGGGAGTTTGCGTGGATTCCCAGGCCGAAAAGATCCCCGAATATTCGGGAAGCGGCCGCTCTGGGAAGTTTGGGAAGTGCCCTCTGCTGGAATTGCCGATTGGGGATAATAGGGATTTCCACGGTATTTGGCATTAGCCCCAGAATTCCTGCTGGTTTCCCATCCTCCGGGAACCCTGGAGCTTCTCGTGTCCCCTCAGAAGATCCAGACCATCCCAAGTGTCGTTTCCTGCAGTCAAAATGAGAACAAAAATCCACGTTTTTGGGGTGGAGTTCTATGGGATGAGGAGCGTGTGGGATAATCAGAACTTGGGTAGGAATTCCTAATGGAGCCCTTAACTTCCAGGGAAGGATTGGTTGTGGTTTTTTAGGAATATTTAATGGGTGATGCTGGGCATTCCGAGGAGCGGTGGCCCCTCCGGGTGCTCCCATCCCCGGTGCCGCGGAATCCCGGAATGTGGGGATGGTTCGGGTGGAAGGGACCTCGAGGAGCACCTCATCCCGACCTCCTCCTTCCGTGGGAAAGCTCTCTGCTCCTTCTGCCCCATCCCAAACTCCTCACAGTGCCACGGGGGCCTCGTGGTGGTCCCTCTGGGGATGGACATTCCTGGGTGTTGTGTCCGGGTGTCCATTGATCCCAGATCTGCTCCGTAGGCTCTGGATCCCGTTATCCCACCTGTGGTGGGGGTTTTTATCCTCCCCTATGGATCCTCCCCGTGGCTTCAGCTCCTTCTCTCCCTCAGTTTGAGGTGATGCCGGTGCCGTCCCAGCTTTCCAGCTCCACGACAAAGACCTTGGGAAGGAGGGATCCAGGCGGGATCAACCCCGCGGGGTGTTTCCCTTTCAATCCCGCTCCGAGGCTCGGTTGGGATAAAGCGATATCCGTGCGATCCCCGGGTATTCCTGCGGGCCGGAGCGCGATTACAGCGCGCTCTTATCTGGGAGTTTTGTGGGAATCTTGTTCCCCGTTGTTGTTTTAATCCTCTCCTATTCACCGACGCCTCGGATTTTCCTTGGGTTCCATTTCCCAATGCCCCTTTTCCCTGCCCAGCCCGTTTTTCCCTGTCGTATTCCCAGAACAGGGTGAAACACGGCCAGTGTGGCGTTCCCTTGGAGTTCGTGCCCCTCTCCCAACAATATTCCAGGTGTTCAGGCTGTTCCCTCGTTATCTCCCGGAGCCTGACATTCCAGAGGAGCCGAAAGGAATCGCTCCAAGCACGGGATCGTCTCCCAGAATTGTCCTTCCCATCGCAGCATCTCCGTGCGGCCTCGGGCCCCGGGAGCATCCCACAGCTCCGAGGAATTTTCCGGCTTCCTCCCCTCGTTAAATATCCATATTCTTCCCTCAGCCTGGGAAGAAACGGGCGTTTTGTTTCCATAAATCCCTAATTTAATTAGGGAAGTTTATTATTCCGCTCGCAATTAGCGCGTGGATTTGATATCCAGCTTATTAATCCCTGGAATGTTACGGATTGTGCTGCTGCCTATGGAACGGCGGCACATGGGGCAGCTTCCCTTAATCTTTCCCTTTGGATCCACCGGTTCGGGAATGGGGGTCGGCGATGGGAGATACCCGTGCGGGATTTTCCCGGAGGGAGGAATGTGAGGGCGGGGTGGATCCCGTCCCATCCCGGACCTCCGCAGGGAGTGCGGGCCCATCCCGTGTGGGATCTCGAGGGGTGCCTGTGGACAGACACGGAGACACACGGACGGGAGGGACCTCTGGGATCTTTGGGAATGAACCTTTCCACCCCAAATTTCCCCGTTTTCCGTCGGCCAAGCCCCAGAGCTTTATTTTCCGGCGGGTTCCCGGGTGTCGTTCCCGTGGCATTCGGTGGCACCGCTGGGAACCGATCCCTCCCTTCTATTCCCGTCCCTGTCTCCTGCCTCCTTCCCGGCAAAAAGGTCCTGAGCTCCGTTTCCCTTCAAATTATCGGGATCGCCGTTTTCCCCGAGCTTTGTGGATCCGGCGGCTCGAACCCCGCGCCGCGTCCGATCTCCCGGCCCGAAATCCCCCGGATTTCTGCCGGATTCGCCGTCGGGCCTCGCCGTGGAGCACAAAGCAGCACCGGCTCATTACCATGAGACCTCCATTTCCAGGGATGAGCCGAGCTCCTTTGTGATGGAAAACGCGGAGGAGAATCGGGATATCGGGGGACAGTCGGAACCGACGGGGTTCGGGCGGCCGGCGCGGCTCCAGCCCGGCTCGGCTGAGCCCGGCTCGGCTGCGGGAGGAACACCTGGGCTCGGCGGGGCCGCCGCCCGGGGCTCCTTGTCCCCGTGCCAGCTCCGTGCCCGCGGGAGCCGCCCGGGAGCCGCCGGAGCGCTCGGAAGGCGAGCGGAGCACAAAGGGGATGAGCTCCCCGCCAGCTGTTCCTGGTGCCAGGGATCTGCTCCTGCCATCAGGAGTCCAAAAATTCCCCTTCCTGGTTAGGTCCCTTTTTTTTTTCCTCCTTTTTTTTGTTCCCTCTTTTTTTTTTTCCCCCCCTTTCCCCTCTCTTTTTTCTCCTTTCTCTTTGAAAGAGCAGAATATTCCAAAGTTGGGCAAAAATACGGGAGCGCTCTGCTGGCTGCTCCGATGGGAAGCTGGGCAGGAGGTTTTTAATTCCATTTTTCCCAGGAAAACCTCGGGATGTTGTCCGCGGAGAAAACAGGACACACGTAAATAAATATTTTCTATTTTTATGTGGATTTATTTTTCCACCACGGAGGTGCTCGTATCCGGGAGAAAACCCTCATTTATTTCCATGAGGTTTTCCTTGGATAATCGATCGTTCCCTACAAATTTTAGCTGGATTTCTCAGCTGAAACGAGGCATTTTTGGAAGCTCTGAGGGAAAAAAAAGCCCCGTTTTTTAATGGACGATCCGGCAGAGCCGATCCCGGTGCGGGGTTCGGAGCCCTTCCCTCTTCCCTTTCCCCTGCAACCCAACTGGAAGAAAATTTGGGATGCCAAGATGGGGCTCGGGGCCGAGTTTAAGGGTTCCCTCTGCTCCGGCTGGGATCACCTGCCCGGGCATTAATCGGGATTGAGGAAGTTCATCCCCTTCCCCTGCTCCATCCCGAATGCTCTCCAGCTCTGCCTTCCTCATCCCCGCCTTGCTTTGGGAATTCTCCTTGAATTTCTCCTTAAATTTGCCGTTTCTTTTGTCGCCCGGTTTGTCCTTAACGGTGAGCGGCGTCAGGCTCCTTCCCGTCGGACAATCCCCAATTACCCAAAAAAAAATCCTGGAATGAAAGAAGGGATCGAAGCAAAATTACAGCTGGAACCTGGGAGCTGTCGAAATCCCAATTCCCGATCGTTTCTCTCGTCCCCGGCCGAGTTCGCCTCGGTCTGAGCAAGCCCCAAACCCAAATATCGGGCGTGGGAAACCGGAATTAAAACATTCCGGTCGGATTCACCCCTTAAAAAAATGCTTAAATACGAAATCCAAGGAAATATCGAATTAAAAGGATTTCCAGGAATAATTTCCCTTCCTTCCCTCTGCCTCATCCCTCTCCTTCTGCTTCCCAAAAAACCGCCAAGGTGCCCTTTCTCCAGGGCAGGGAAGGAGCAGGGGGGGAACGGGGTCGCTCGCATTTCTCCTTTGGAAGTTGCTGAAATTTCCTAATTAATTTTTCCCAACTCCTCCATGGCATCTTCCTGGATGGATTCCTGGCCGTTAAATAAAGCACAAAGGGAATATTTTGGGGAGAGAGGCTTTTAGGGAAGGGGGATTTTTTTTTTTTTTTTTTTCCCCCCCGGAGGTGCTTAGAGAGCGGGGAGCTGAAATTCCACGTTTGCCAGGAAAACGGGAGCCGCATGGAGTTGTTCCTTTGTCTCTCCCGTGATTGGCATTGTGGCCGCTCGCTGCACATCCCGACATTTCCCCACGCGCTCTTCCCTCTTCCCAAGCTTTTCCTGCCTTCCCCGAAGCCCCACCGCAGCCTCCGGAGTTGTTCCCCGTGCCGGGCAACTCCGGCCACGGAGCTTTGTTCCCAAAGCCACGGGAAGGGCCGGCAAGGAGCGGCACGTCGGAAAAAAAAAGCCCTGCCAAGGCTGGTCCCTCTTTTTCCCTCGTCTTTTCCCCCCTCCTCTTCCCCGAGCTCCCCCAACGCGATATTCCAGCGGGGACTTTTCTCTTGGAAAAGGCGGCCGTGGCCGCTCCACGTGGGAAGGGAGCGGAGCGCGGAATGCTCCCCTCCTGCCTCTTTGGAGGAGTTTTAGCCATGGGGCTTGGCACTGCCACCGTTGTCTTTGTGCCAAAAAATATCCGCAGCGGCTGCCGCATTCCCGACCGCTCCGGAGGCTTGGCTCGAAAATTCCGCAGTGGATGCGGCGGGAAGCGCCGGCGCCGGAGCCGCGCTCTCTCCTTGGGGTTTTTTTTTTTTGTGTTGTTGTTTTTGAAACCTTCCAGAGGAAAAATCTCAAGGAGGGAGAATCTTGGAGCCCTGGCGAATGCCCGGGAATGGCGTTTTTAACCCGCCGGATGCGTGGGAAATGGGGGAAGTCGGGAGAAGCTTTTCTTTGGCAGCACAAATAGGTGCTTAAAGAGCCGCTCGTGGCGGCTCCTCCTGCCCGTGCGAGCGGAGGCTCGGGATTTTTCAGGGCGCGGGAAGCGGGGAAGCGGCGTCGGGAACGGCGTTCGTTAGGAACGGGCGGTTTTGAGGGGAAGGGAATTTAGGGGGAAAGATGTTCCCCCCCTGCCGAGGTGTGGAGAAGGGACGGGGGGATAATTTTATCCTTCCGGTGCCGGCACACATCTCCGTGGGGCCGGGGTTTAACGATTCCCCCAAATGGACGGGGTTCGGTCCCCGACGGATTTCTGGGGCGCAGAAATCCGGGGACAAACTCCCTCGGGAGCTCGGTGGGAAAAGTGGATGCTGGAGATGCAATCTTTTCCAAGGAGCATAATCCTAAAAAAAAAAAAAAAAAAAAGGAAAAAAAAGTCAATCTCCCGCTGGCTGCGGAGCCGCTTTGGTACCTCACAGACTTCGACAGAGTCCTGGCCGAGTGCCCATTGATGTCATGGAAACACTCAAATTACTGGGAATGATTCATGTCTCCGCTGTTCCCCATTCCTCCCCCACACAAATAGGAGTGGATCTGATCCCTGACAACTTGTAATTTGCAGGGGGTTTATTTTTGTATCGGGATAAATATTTTTTCACAACTGAAATTAAGCCGAGCCTGAGCCGATGGCAAAGGAGCTTCCGGAGCGCGGGCGGGAACGCGGGGCCGCTCGGAGCACCCCCGTGCCGGCTCGGACCCGCTCCCCTCGTCCCCGCTTTTCCTGGGGGGACTCGCTTCCCCCCGGCTTCCCTCCCCGTTGTTCCCGGCCCTCTCGGGGCGCCGGGAAGCGGCACGTGGACTTCCAGGCGTGTTTGTTTTCCCATGGATTCCCGGTTGGAATTTCGGTGCGGTTTCAGTCGGGAATCGGTTCCAGCCTTCCCGGCCTGAGGGCGATCCACGGGTTTTGGATCGCCGGGCGCGGGCGCTTCCCAAAGTTACCGCGGTGTCCCGCGAACCTCGGAGGTTCACGTGGAAAACCGTCGGGGAGACAAAAGCTCCGGGGCCTTCAGGTGGGATGAGGAGAAGGAATTTTCGATTCCAAACCCCTCGGAATAAACCCACCAACCGTGCCACCGGAAGCTGGGAGATGGATATTCCAACTGGGGAATGTGGGAACGATCGAACCAACTCCGGCATCCTTTGTCTGCGGAGCCGCCTCGCCGCGGCTCCTCCGCGGGATCGGGATGGGATTGGGAATGCCGAGGCGGGCGCGGAGCTCGGGCAGCAGCTGCTCCCTCATCCCGGTGCCGCCGAGCGCCTTTTGTGCCGCGGCCCGCCGGAAAGCCGGGAATTTTCGGAGGGATTTCTGCCCTGCCTCCCCCCCTCTTCCCGAGCTTCTCCTCTCCAGAAGGGTGGTCTTTCCCTGGCAATATGTTTGGGATCAGCCCTCTTGACTGCTCTTTGTCTGGGAGCACGTGGGGCGGTGCTGCTCAGCCATGACTTAATGCTCGGCACAAACCTCCTCTTCCCTCCTTCATTTCACCCATTCAATCCCAAAAATCCCCTTTCTTCCCTCTGGAACCACGGCACGGCCGATGCTGCGGGCCAGCCTCTGGGATGGGAGCCTCACGAGCTTCCCGGGAAACCTGAGAGGGGCAAAACCAGGCCCGAGTTTCCCGGTCGGATCCCGGCCTGGGTGCCAAATTCCCAGTTCCCAGTCCGGGCCTCCTTCCCAGGTGTCGGTTCCTCAGTCCCAGGGAATCTTCTCCTGTGAAAGAGCAGGGAAGCCCATTCCCAGCAGCTCCCGGGCGAGGCTGGGAGCTGGGACACGGAGGGCGCAGCTCCCACCTTCGCCCAGCCTCTGGAATTCCATGGAACCCCACTTCCAGGGAGCACAGCCCGGATGAGGACGGTCATATCCGGGGGAATCCTTAACCCCTCGCTGTGCCTCCCCGTATCCCAGGGTCAGCAGCTCCCGGTTCATCCGCGGGACCGGCCTTGGGAGCGCGGGGGATGAATGGCAGGGAAAAAAGCTTGGACGAGCTCCATGATCCATGTGTTGATCCGGCCTTTTCCTTTATTCCCAGGTAAAACAGAACGAGGTTCCTACTCCTCGTATGGCCGAGATTCCAACTTGCAGGGCTGCCACCAGGTAAGTGACGATCCCGCGGATCCGAGCTTTTCCAACCGGGATGCGGCTCCCCGGGCCGGCCTCGTCCCTGCCAAAATCCCGGCTTTTCCCGGGATCCCAGGGATGGAGAGGGCTGTGGAAATGGGATTCATTGTCCCTTTTATGTCGGGGAGTCGTCGCTGGCGGGAAGTCAAGGCCTTCCCGAGGGAAGCGCGGGGGCTCGGAGGAGAGGAGCCCCGGGATGAAATAACAAAACACAAAGGTGGGGCGGTCGCTCCTCTGCCTCCCTGCGCTCAGAATTTGCATCTCGGGAAAGTCTCCGGAGAAATCCCGAGCCTAAAAACCGCCATCCGCGGCCACATCCCGCGCTTTGTTCCCAGACAATTGAGTTTTTAGGGAGACGCTTTCCTCGCGCGTTCCAGGAACGACGTTAATCCCGGCCCGCCGTTCCCTCTGCTCTTCCCTTCCCTCTCCCATGCTTCAGAAAGCTGTCCCAGGAATTCCATCCCTTCCTTAGCATTCCGGGCTCTCTAGGGGTCAGATTTACCAGGAGGAATTCCGTGGGAGAGCCGGAACTCAGGTTATTTCCCCACAGGGAAGGGAAACGCTCCATCCCGGCTTTCCTCCCTCTCCTCCGTGTCCTTTGGGAATGCGGGGACAGAGCTCCGGCCTGCGGGGTGGAGGTGGAGGGGTTCGGAATGTTCACTGGAGAACAAAGTGGGAATTGGAGGGAGTTGGGAATTCCTGGTGGAAGCGGGCCCTTCCTTCCCCCCGGAGCGGTGCGGAGTGGGAACCCCTGGAATTGTTCCCGAACCGTGCGGATGTGGCGCCTGGGGACCGTGGTGGGCTCAGAGGGCTTTTCCCAGCGGAACCGTTCCTTAGGTGGGATCCCACGCCCTACGGAAAATGCCGGAAGGATGGGAGCTGCTTCCCCTGCGGAAGGGGAAGCCATTTCTAGGTTGTCTTCTTCCCGGCCTTGGAATTATGGGAGAATCGTGGGATCACTTGGAAGGGGCAGGGCCACCTCCCGCTACCCCAGGTTGCTCCGAGGCTGCTCCAGCCTGGCCTGGAACATTCCAGGGCTGGAGAAAACGCTGGGAACAGCACCGGGACACGGAAACCATTTCCTTGGGAGTTCTCCCGCTCCCCGTCCGTAATCCCAGAAAGCCTTCCCGCGGTCCGGAACGCGCCGGCGCCGCCCCGTCCCTCCCTTCCCAGCAGCTGCTGATGGATGGCGGGATCCAGGCAGCAATTCCCGGGAGCCTCCCGCTCATAATCGAGCCACATCTGCCATGGCGGCGCTGCAGGAGAACGGGGCTGCCTTGGAATTCTACCTGGCCCGGGAACATTCCGATGGCTCCTCCCGCGCTGCTCCCGTTCCCCGGCATCCGGAGGCGCGGGGTTCCTTCCGCTCTCGGGTTGGGAATCACCTGGGAAGTTCTGCTCAGTCAAACAACGCGGCCAAATTCCCGTAGGGATCGGCTTTCCTCCCGCGTTCTCCCATCCCGAGTAAAACCCGCACGGGAGGGATGCAAAGGGAGGAATTGTCGGGATTCGGGTGCCTCCGGAGGCTGTCCCAAAGCGGGGCCGGACGGGGCTCGGAGCAGCCTGGGACAGTGGCAGGGGTATGGAATGGGATTGATCCTTCAAATCCCTTCCCGCCCACGCCATTCCAGGAGGGATTTGTCCGCACGGGAATTGTAGGATGGGGTTTATTAGGATTTGAGACGCTTCCAGAATGGCAGGGATGGGGCAGCCACAGCTTCCCTGTGCCAGCCGGGAATTCCTTCCCGGTATTCCCTGTGTCCGTGGGAAGCCATTCCCCGTGTCCCTTGTCCCTCTCCGTGTGGGCCGTCGCTCCAGCCCGGCATCACCGCGGCTCTCTGGGAGCTTTTCCTCGGAAGGAGCCGCTCCGGCCGTGCTCCGCCTGTCTCGGGGTCCATCCCGGTGCTTCTCGGCTCCAAAAACCTCGGAGCAATTCCTTTGGGCAAGGAGGGATTCCAGGGAATGGTGGAGGATGTGAATCCTCCGGCTGTTCCTGCCGGGAATAATAAAAACCGGGGCTGAGTTCCGTGCTGAGCCCGGCCTCACAAAAGAGCCCCTCTGGTGCCACCCGTGATGGGGAGGGATGGAGCGTCGGGAGCATCCATGGGATCCCAAATCCCAGAGGATTTGGGGTGGGAGGGATTTTAGGATCATCCAGTCCCACCCCCTGCCGTGAGCAGGGACACCTTCCACAATCCCAGGTTATTCCAGCCCAGCCTCGGACATTCCAGGGATCCAGGGGCAGCCGCAGCTGCTCTGGGAATTCCATCCCAGCCCCTCCCCACCCTCCCAGCCAGGAATTCCTTCCCGAGACCCCATCTGGCACTGGGAAGCCATTCCCTGTGTCCTGTCCCTTCATCCCTGTCCCCAGCCCCTCTCCGGCTCTCCTGGAGCCCCTTCAGGCCCTGCCAGAAGCTCTGAGCCCTCCCTGGATCCTTCCTTTTCCCGGGATAACTTCTCCTTCCTTTTTCCCTGCCGTCAGGAAGGGATTCCTGGCTGGGAGGGCGGCAGGCCCTGGCGCAGGTTCCCGCAGCAGCTGTGGCTGCCCCTGGATCCCCGGGAACGTTTCAGGCCGGGTTGGAATATCCCGGGATGGTGGAAGCTGTTCCTGCCCTCGGCAGTCCCATCCTGGCTGCCCGCTCCCGCTCTGAAAACCTTGGAAAGCCTGGGAAAGTGCTAATTTTCCCTGAATCCCGGCCGTTCCCTTTCCAATATGTGCGTCCAGTTGAAATCAATCACTCGTGGGAGTTGATTCCGCGCTGACCAGTCTTGGACAAGCTTTGGAAAATGATTGATTCCCAGCCCAGCTTTGGAAAACTTGTGAGAAGCTCCATGTGGAGCCCGAGCGAGCGCCCGCTCTGCTCTCCTGGCAGCACCGGGAATTCGGGAGCGGCTCTTCCCTGCATCCCGGAGCCCATATGGAACCTTCCCCCTGGCTGGCACGTTCCACGGGCACGTGGTGCCTCCCCAGATCCCGGGGCTGGGATGGGATGGGGCGGCTCGGGAATGACAAACGGCTCCGGGACGGGACCCGGCTGGGAGAGTCCAGGAATTCCCGGCTCTGGGGCTGCGGAGGCGCCGCTTTTCCGGATCCCTGGGAGCGGCCGAGGCCGGGCTGGGATAACTCGGGATAGCGGAAGGAGTCCCTGCCCATGGCATGGGATGAGATGATCCTTAAGGTCCCTTCTGAGCCAAGCATTCCATGATTCCCTGATTTCCGCCTGTGTCGCTCCTGCCGGGATCTGGGCTCCTCCCGGGAATGTTTTCCCCGGATCAGCTGGAAGAGCTTGGTTTTGCCTCTTCCCGTTTGTCCTGGCAGCTGGATTTGGATATCCGTGGATTGGAACTTGTTGGTTGTCCCATCTCGAGCTGGGGGGAAATTCCCAACGGAGGCACAGAACGCCAATTCCCGTTGGGAATACTGCGGGGGTGGCGTTCTTTGGGATCTTACATTCCCTAAAAAATAAGCGGGGCTTGGGAACACTGGGAGCAGGAGCCACGGTTCTGATCCTCCAGCTGCTGGAGCTGGAATTTTCCAGGGGCCTTTTCCCGGGAAAAGCACGGTGGCTGTGCCGGGATGGCGCCTGGGTGTCATTCCCGCATCCCTGGAAGCCCATCCCGGAAATGATCCGGGGCTGGGAGAGCCGGGAGAGGGGAAGGATCCGGGGAAAGGGGCTCTGGGAGAGCTGGGCAGGGATTGATTCCATGGAATCCCACAATCCTGGGTTGGGCTGGGAGGGATTTTCGGGATCCAGGGGAATCCACGGCCTCTCGGGGCAATTCCAAATCCAAGATGCAGAGGGCGTTATCTGGGAATAACGGCTTTTTTCCTTAGGAATTCTCGCTTCCCATAAAAAAAACAGGGAAGGGCTGTTTGTCCTCCCGCGTGATGGGTGGGAAAAGGAGAAACAGAAATCCCTGGAGCATTTTGGCCTGGAAGTTTCTCCGATGTTTTCCAGCAATTTTGGGTGAAAATCTTGATGCCGGAATTCCCGGAAAACGCCGTGACCTCCTCCAAGCCTTCCCCGTGACCTCCCATTCCAAAGGGGAATTTCATTCCCCATCCTTAAAATGGGGAATTCCTCCAGGAATTCCTTTTTAGGACGGAGCCCTGGCAGGATATCCCAGCCCGGAGCCATCCAGAGCCAGGATTTCCATTGTGAGGCCTTTGGAGCCGGAGTTTTCCTTGGAAAACTCGGAACTCATTGGGTGAGCAGGGCTCTGTGTCCGGGATTTCTGGGAATGATTTCCCAGGGAAGCGAGTCCTGCTGGAACAACCTCGGCTCACCCCGAAGTGCCAAATCCAGCGAGGTTCTCGTGGATTTTTCCAGGGAAAATATTCCCAAAATATTCCTTTCTGCCTGTCCTCGATCCTCCCTCTGTCCCTGGTACCAGCCAGGTGCCCTGGGCTTGGGAAAGGTCGGAACATCGGGAATATCTGGGCACTTCCAGATGTTCTGGCGTGGGAGGTCCTGTGGAAAACAGGGATACCGGGATGTCCCATAATTTCTCATCCCTGGACCCATCCCAACAAAAATCGGGATTCTCCATCCATTCCTGTCCGTGTTTTCCCACCTCGCTCCCGGCATTCACTGGGATTTGGGGCCTCATTCGTTCAGGAGTGGGTTGGAGGTGAGCAGTGACAGGATATTCCTGGTTTTTCCATGGAAAAGTTTGGAATGCGAGGGAAAGGGCTGAGAGCACCCAAGGCAGGGAATAAATCCCAGAGTGGAGCAAATCAAACAAAGGGAGCCAAGTTCGTCCCTTTTCCTCCATGGAATCGCTCCCAAAAATGCGAATTCCAGTGGGAAATTCAATCTCGGGGAGAAAATTCCCATTTTCCCCACCGGCTCCCAATTTTCCGCAGTGATTGTAACGATCAGGGCTGGATGTGAAGGAAAAACCACATGGAGCACATGGAAGGAGTTTCTGGGATGGAATTTCCACGTGGGGTCAGGGACAGATACTGGGTGGAAATGCCACGGGGGGTTTTAAGGGAGAGCTGCCACATTCCCAACAATCCAAAGGATTTGTAGGAATCGGAGCAGCTGGAAATTTGGGATGGGAATCGAAAAGCAGGGGATTGGAATCGTGGAAGGAAAGATCCAGGGAAGGATTCAGCCCTGGATCTGCCACGATTTAAGTGGGAAAATTGGGGAATGGAGGAGAATTGGGGATGAGGAGGGGAAATGCTGGATCCCGAAGGATCTGTATCCCGAAGATTTTATTGGATGGGGGAAAAAAAAACAAACCCGGGAAATAAAATTCCCTCTCGCTCATTCGGGGCTTTATCCCAACACAAATTAAAGTTATCATTGTGAAATCCGGGATTTTCCAGCCGCGATTCCCCCGAATTCCCGGCGCTTTCTTCGGGAATTTGCTCGGGAGAAGCCGAGCAGGTTGGGAGCAGGAGCGGGGACGTGGCGGGAAGTCGGAATCCGGAGCCTCTCGGCCGCTCCAGGTGGGCACGGAGCTCATCCCGCGCTCCCGCTTTTCCTGGGAAAAGCCCCAATTAAGAGCCCCGGGCGAGCGGGAGCAGCCGGGTCAGTGGGAACGGCGGGATCGCCGCATCCCAACCCGCCTTCCCGGCCGGAGCAGCGCGAACAAAGCGGGGAAGCGGCGCTGGCAGGGGACAGCCGGAGCGGAGCGGCTGACCGGGAATAATACCGGGAATAATACCGGGAAGGAGCTTTGATCCCGCAGAATGTCAGGAATTTTAATTGAGCGGCGGCTTGGGAAAGGGCGGGAGGGAGTTGCTGGGATGTAACAGCGAAGGACGGGGTCATCCATCCGTCGGGAATGTCGTTCCGGAGGGAACTGCTGGGAAATGGGTTTATTTGGGACCAGCTCCCTGAGAAATCCACATAAAACAGGGAAAGGCCTCGGCGTTCCCCTTCCCGGCGGCTCCAGGTGTGTCCAGCGGCTCCGAGCAGGGCGGGAGCGCCGGGAGGGATTCCTGGGAGCTCCCGCTCCCTCCGGATGCTGCTTCTCCAGTCCCGGGGCTGCTCCGGCCCCGAGCCCCCGGGAATCCTTCGGGAAAGCAGCTTCATCCCTTCCCAGCTCATCCCGGTTTTCTCCTGCCTGGCTCCGGGGACTGGATCAGCGCCCAAAAAAATCCAAGCGGGGGGGAAAAAACCTTCCCCGTTTCCTGAGGGATTTTTCCCTGATCCCTGCCGTTGGATGTCGGGTTCCAGGCCCTGGAGTCCGAATGGATTTTAGCAGGAAATTCCGACTCTTCCATCCCACCTGTTCCCGGAACAAAGGGAGAACATCCCGCGTTCCGCGCGGGTCCCTCCCAGCCTCCTAAATCCCGGCCAAACACGGAAGTGGGAGAGATCCACATAATTTTCCTTTAAAAAGCGGAAGCCGAGCTCTGCGGCAGGAACAACATTTGGCTTTTTCCAGGAGGGATAATTTCATTCCCATCTGGATGGATTTCGTGCCTCCTCTCCCTCTCCGGCTCTAATTCTTTGTCTCGTTATTCCCACTTCGGAGGCGGCGGCAGGAGGAAAACGGGAGGATGTGGGAACGCACCAAAAATTCCAACAAATTACTGTGGATAAAAATTCCAGCGGCGTGGCTCCGTCCAGGGAAAATCCTGGGATTTTAGGGTTTTTGGTGTATTGTCGGCTTTTAGGATTTCGGGAATCGTTGTGAGCTCCAATCCCAAACTATTTCTGTCTCTGTGGACAGAGGCCCTTGGAAACCTCCTCCTTTTCCTGTGGAATCTGAGAGTCGGGAGCTCTGATCCCAACTAATTCCGGACCCTGCAGAGCTGGGAGGCTTCGGGAAGGTTTCCCCTGTCCCTTGGATTTGGGATTTTGCTTTCCCGTGGAAAGCTCCGCAGCTTTGTCCGGAGGGAAAACTCGGGACGAGGAAGCCAAAGCTCTGTTCCTGATGTTCACGGGAAAGCTTGGGAGGTATTCCTTGGGAAGCGGTGTGAAATGTTCCCTATAATCCCAAATATTCCCTAAAATCCCAGTGATTTCCAAGGACATTCACAGGAAACCTTGGGAAATATTCCCTAAAATCCCAAATANAGGAAATCTTGGGAAATATTTCCCAAAATCCCAATGATTTTTAAGGATATTCACAGGAAACCTTGGGAAACATTCCCTTGTGAAACGCTCCAGAATATTCCCTAAAATCCCAAATATTCCCTAAAATCCCATTGATTTTCAGCATAAACCACTTACTCTTTTGGGGACATTCCCTAGAATCCCATTGATTTTTAAGAATGTTCACAGGAAACCTTGGGAAATATTTCCCAAAATCCCAAATATTCCCTAAAATCCCATTGATTTTCAGCATAAACCACTTACTCTTTTGGGGACATTCCCTAGAATCCCATTGATTTTTAAGAATGTTCACAGGAAACCTTGGGAAATATTTCCCAAAATCCCAAATATTCCCTAAAATCCCATTGATTTTCAGCATAAACCACTTATTCTTTTGGGGACATTCCCAAAAATCCCATTGATTTTCAAGGATGTTCACAGTAAACCCTGGAAAATATTCCCTAAAATCCCAATGATTTCCAAGGATATTCACGGGAAACCTGGGAAATATTCCCTTGTGAAGCGCTTGAAGACATTCCCTAAAATCCCATTGATTTTTAAGGATATTCACAGGAAACCTTGGGAAGTATTCCTTGTGAAGTGGTCCAAAATGTTCCCTAAAATCCCAGTGATTTTTAAGGATATTCACAGCAAACCTTGGAAATATTCCCTTGTGAAATGTTCCAGAATATTCCCTAAAATCCCAATGATTTTCAGCACAAACCCCTTACTCTTTTGGGGACATTCCCTAGAATCCCATTAATTTCTGAGGATATCCACAGGAAACCTTTGAAATATTCCCTTGTGAAATGCTCCAAGACATTCCCTAAAATCTCAGTGATTTCCAAGGATATTCACACGAAACCTTGGCAAATATTCCCTAAAATCCCATTGATTTTTAAGGATATTCACAGGAAACCTTGGAAATATTCCCTTGTGACATGCTCCAAGACATTCTCAAAAATCCCAGTGATTTCCAAGGATATTCACAGGAAATCTTGGGGATATTCCCTCCTGAAGTGGTCCAAAATATTCCCTAAAACCCCAAATATTGCCTAAAATTCCACTGATTTTCATCATAAACCACTTATTCTTTTGGGGACATTCCCTAGAATCCCACTGATTTTTAAGGATGTTCACAGGAAACCTTGGGAAACATTCCCTTGTGAAACGCTCCAGAATATTCCCTAAAATCCCAAATATTCCCTAAAATCCCATTGATTTTCAGCATAAACCACTTATTCTTTTGGGGACATTCCCTAGAATCCCATTGATTTTCAAGGATGTTCACAGGAAACCTTGGGAAGTATTCCTTGTGAAGTGGTCCAAAATGTTCCCTAAAATCCCAAATATTCCCTAAAGTCCCACTGATTTTCTAGGATGTTCACAGCAAACTTTGGGAAATCTTCCCTTGTGAACTGCTCCAGAATATTCCCTAAAATCCCATTGATGTTCAGCATAAACTGCTTATTCTTTTGGGAACATTCCCTAGAATACCAGTGATTTTTAAGGATATTCACAGGAAACCTTGGGAACCATTCCCTCGTGAAATGCTCCAGAATATTCCCTAAAATCCCAAATATTCCCTAAAATCCCACTGATGTTCAGCATAAACTGCTTATTCTTTTGGGGACATTCCCTAGAACCACATTGATTTTTAAGGATGTTCACAGG
>VZTA01018042.1:8047-19875 GCA_013398855.1 Mohoua ochrocephala | reverse complement strand
GGAGTATTGATCTGCTGGAGGGCGAGAAAGTTCTGCAGAGGGATTTGGGCAGGCTGGATTGAGGGGCCAAGGCCAACTGTATGAGGTTCAAAAGCACACANGCACAAAGTGCCGGGTCCTGCACCTGGGTCACAACAACCTCATACAATGCTACAGGCTGTTGGAACAGTGGCTGGAAAACTGACTGGCAGAAAAGTGTATGTGGGGATGTTTGCAGACAGCCAGCTGAACATGAGCCAGCAGTGTGGCCAGGTGGCCAAGAAGGCCAATGGCATCTTGGCCTGCATCAGCAATAGAGTGGCCAGCAGGACCAGGGAAGTGATTTTCCCTCTGTACTTGGCATTGCTGAGACCATACCTTGAAACCTCTGTTCAGTTTTGGGCCCCTCGCTTCAAGAAAGCCATTGAGGTACTGGGGTGTGTCCAGAGAAGAGAGACAGAGCTGGTGAAGGGTCTGGAGCACAAACCTTATGAGGAGTGGCTGAGGGAGCTGGGGTTGTTTAGCTTGGAGAAGAGGAGGCTCAGGGAGGACCTTATTGCTCTCTACAAGTACCTGTAAGGAGATTGTAGTGAGACAGGTGTTCTCTTCTCCCTGATACCGAGTAATAGGATAGGAGAGAATGGACTCAAGCTGTGCCAGGGGAGGTTTCAATCGGATACTGTGAAAAATTTCTTCACTGAAAGAGTGGTCAAGCCCTGGAGCTGGCTGCCCAGGGAAATGGTTGAGTCACCAGCTCTGAAGGTATTTAAAAGATATTCTAATATGTAGGGATATCATTTAGTGGGACTTGACAGTGTTATATTAATAGTTGGACTTAATAATCTTAAAGGTCTATCCCAACTTAAATGATTCTGTGATTCCGTGGTAGATGCATCCAAAAAGTGGATGTGCAACAACTGCAAGCTAGTTCCTTCATTTACGGAGCAGCACCAGTGCTCCTTTGTAGGGGCTTGTACCATCTGTTGGAAGCACGCATATACCAACACGGCAAAATGGGAGCTGGATCATGCTCCCTGATCTGGGACAAGTAGATCTGCACACCAGAACTGCTCAGGGAGGTACTTAAGTGTGGCGGCCTTAAAACATTTGTCACTGAGGTCAGAGCTGAAGGATTCTTGAACACAGGTCCAGCTGATAAGGCTTTATGATGTTAGCAAAACTATTTTCTTCCTAGACATCAGCTGCATTGTCTGATGTCTCTGGTTTATCACTAGGGAAATAGTGAAAGTGTACAAAAATTTGGGATCTTTAATCCAGCTATCATTGGTTTAGCTTTCAGAAGGCATGTATAAACAGAAGATAAATAT
Source organism: Mohoua ochrocephala (assembly GCA_013398855.1). Lineage (NCBI taxonomy): Eukaryota > Metazoa > Chordata > Aves > Passeriformes > Acanthizidae > Mohoua > Mohoua ochrocephala. The sequence goes on along the minus strand of VZTA01018042.1, from coordinate 18,568 downwards.
GTGGACAACTGACCTGGATTACACGTCTGTACCTGAATTTCCCTGTATGGAAAGTGGAGAAAAAGACACTGACTATATTTCTAAAGCAGTTATAAGATTTGCTATCAAAAAAAAATCCAGGAATAACAGGAAGATCATTAATGACAGTTGAAACAGAATTTTAGGTAGGAAATGGTATGATGATCCAGGCTGACATTTTTATTGCTTTATAAACTCATTTTGCCTATGTGATTTGTTTTGAGAACCAAAACAAAGTGAGAAAGGAGTTTGCAGCAATCAAGGACAAAGGCTGGTACGAATATAATTTCTAGGAAAGCTGATACAAGAAAGAGCAGAGAAGCTCCACACTCTGTGAACGGGACCATCAGGAAAAAAAATCTGCAAGCAAATTATGAGTGCCTGGAAGCGCCTGTCTCTGTATATTAATTTTCATGTAGGGTTGGACACCGAAGCTTTAACAGAGAGGGTCCCTTTTCTCAGTCAGATTGCAGACTGGAGCCCCCTGGGCTGATGTGTCCCAAACACCAGGACAACCTTTGAGAGAGCCTGGCAAAGGTTTATATCTGCTGAGGTGTAGCAAGCCCCTTAATGGGGGTTTGGAGATGCAGCTCCTTCTTTATCCAGAGTAGTACTGCCTAGATTTTTGTAAAAGGTTTTGAAGTCTGACTGTACCAGACCCTTGTGTCTGATGATTATGTTTGTTTAAGTTAGACCTCTGAATTTGTAACAATGGAATTATCTATTTTTCAGGACAATTAACACAATGCTTTTGTACGAGCTGAAGGTCAGAGGATTAATGTGGTTTTATCTACAATGCATTTTTAAAAGCTAATTAAGAATCATTCAGTTTTCTCTGTACTAAAGACTGAGAACATTGCACGTTAGATGACTCTTGATCCTCTGCAGCAGCAGAAAGAGAGCAGGGGAGAGAGAGAGAGAGAGAGAGAAATGGAGGGATAGAGAATTGGAGAAAGAGTGAGCTGGCATGCAAATAAACAAATATATCACAGGTATGCAGTTAATGAAGAGCAATAAAAAAACCTCTGTTCTGGTAACAGTGGAGATAAAATTGTCTCTTGGACCAAAGGACCAATCTAAAATATTAATCTACAAATATATTCAGTATTTGCAATTACAAGCATTCCTTGTTAGAGCAAGAGAGATGGAGAGGAATATAGAGAAGTGCTTCTCTCAGAACATTATTTTAGAGATGTTTTTATTGCTTTGTGCTTACAGAGCATCTCCTCCTCTCTCTTGAGCCTGACAGCCTGTACCTGCCAACATTTCTCTATGGGGAATGCCTGGTTAATGGGCCTCCAGCCAGAAGTGTCTCTTCTGGGAGAAAGTATGCAAGGGTGTGGAGCAGAGGTGAGACTTGGGTGCCAGGAGGACCTTGGAGCAGAAGGAGCTGCTCACTGGTATGGGCATGGGTGTGGGTGGCAGTGAGAAGCCAACTTGACCTGAAAACACCTCGGCTTCATGGATTGCAAAGGTCAGGGGAAGCAAAATGAGACAAAATCAGAGACATTCAGAGGTAATGCAAGAGTTTGAAAATCAGGCGAGGAGTTTATTTTCAATGCAGTGGCCTCTGCCTAGCCTTTTAAAGGGAAAATTTTCCCAAGAAAATTGGACGCCGATCTTCGCTTTTGGATGCTTATCTATTCTGCTGATTCAAGTGCTCAGAGGTTGATTTTCTATGTCTGTCCAAATTGTGTAAACACTATCAGACATCAAGGTGCCTCATTTCAAAACTGGGCTAGGCACTACTATTCTGTTGATCAAATATGGCAATTATTTCAGGCATAACAATAGGTGCTGCCAATCAAAGGTAGAAAGTGCACATGCATTCAAAGAGCAAGCTGAAAGAGGAATAACAGCAACATGTGTAGCGAGAATATATTATGGATTACCATCCTCTTACACAAAGGCTAGTAAACTCCAAAAATGCAGCGCCCTACAGAGCTAATAAAAGGGGCAGAAATGTGCAGATATGTCTGTCTGTCTAATTTGTGTCTTTCTAGCATTGGTAGGATGACTCACTGGATTTAGCAAGTGCTTGTGAAGATGAACATATTAATAACTTTATGCTGCGGCTCTGCCATAAAATGCAATCTTTTACAATTCTGTATTCTCAAGTGAAATGCAAGCTTAGAACCTGTATGAAATTACAAAAGATATTTGAATTGTTAGCTTATGTTCTTTTAAAATCTGTGTTTATACATCAAAATATGCAACTTAACTAGGAAAAGAATATTTCCTTTCATCCCCATCCCTTCCCCAGTGTGTACAACTCCCTACCATAAAAGACATATTTAAATACGGGGCTACCAGGATAGTTGTCCGAGGTAATCTGTGTATTTGTATATTTTGCCAAACATAAATTACCATTTTTCTTCCCACCCATTAAAGCTTGAATAGGAAGGCTTATGCAGGCCACATATGATTCAGTGGCAAAGAAACCAGTTGCTTATTGAAATTTGCATCTGTAACCCACAATATTAGTAAACAATGGGATATAGATCCTTTCAGCTTTTGATAACATTCAACAGATTTAAATAATTAGAAAACAGAGCACAAGGCTTGCCTTGAGGACATAGTAAATATGGCCCTGAATATTTACATCCTATTTTGAACCTTTCTCTGTGGCTTTAGGCATTACACTAATCTACAGAAAGGTTAATCTGAGTACTTGAGGGCTTGTAGAAGGTTATATAGAAAGTGACAGATAAAGCATCAATTGGAATCAGTGTTTCTATGTATTCAGATGGTGACCAACCACTAGACTGAGCATTTTGTTTCTCCTTGATTTTAATGAGACAGTTTCGCAGGCTGTGTCACTTACTGGAGACACTTTTGCATTTCTGCATTAAACATACTTGCAAATTTACTGAAATAATGGGGAAGAAAAATTACAACATTTTTAGTGTACACAAGACCCAATTGCCAATTTGTAATCTTATTGAAATATTTATATTTTTATACGTGAAACTATCAATTAGGTTTAGGATACTCCCTAACTTTAACTTTTAAAAACTTCTTTTCTGGGCATGAATAAAAATTCAGAAAGATAACCATCTATTTTCTCCCACATTTAGTGGTTCGATATGGTGATGTTTGTATTTATTACCTAAAATGGTCTGTATTTGTAAAATAATTAATGGAATTAATATGCTCTCCATTTAGTCTTTTCCATGTAGCCTTTGAAATTAGTTATGCTCTTGATAGATTTAGTGTATGAGTGAAAGCAGTGTTTCTAATGCAAAAGTCCCAAGTTCATAGAACAGAAAATTACATGTATTATATACACAGATATGTATATAATGTAATATAATATAATCTAATCACATTGCAGATATATATATATCTAGATATAAATATACTGTGATACATCTGTATCTATCTATCTATACCTCCACTTGGATTCTTAAATAATAACGAACTCCATACACCCTTATCTCAAATGCTTAAAACTTGAAAGTGCTTACAATAAATAGTCAGATATCACTGCAGAGAAAGTTGGAGTTCAATTTCTTACCTGCTTTTTTAATTTCAGGGACAGCTGTCTTCTCATGAGCTTTCTCCTTTTTTCCTGTTTTTTCTAAGATTTAATTAAAGAGAGTAATTTGATGTGCTAGAACTCTGAATCATACACTCAAATATGCAGTCAACCAAGTCCTGGTGGGCACATACTGAAAAAAATGTGACTTATTTGGGAGTTCAGATTATTCCTTTATAGCACTTGCACCCAGCTAGACACAGAGCAATCAGCTGAAAATGAAAATTAATCAGTATGCATCAACTATGGATGATTTGGACCCTTAATAATTCATCAAAAGTTGGGCAAAAATCATCAGTGCATGAATGTGGCACCTTTTAGCTTAAGTTCCAGTAGCAATGAGATCATTAAAAAATAATGAATGACTCAAATATTTCGCATGAAGCAGCACCTTACTGGATTTTAGATGCTTGCTGGGAATGAATGATTGAAATATTATTTAGATGGATATCGTGACTTTGCAGTTTGGTCACTGTAAGTTTCAATTGTGATTCTATAAAATAAATAGTTCTACCCCACCTTCAGAAACGTCGTATACCATGAATTGAGCGATATCTTCCATGAGTTTTGTGTACTGCAGTCTAAGTATGTCCTGTTACATATGGACTTCATTAAATTGTTTAAAAAGCCCATAGTTGGCCACCAAACAGGACATTTAATTTTTCAGAAAATGAGTTTAGAAAATATTGGATACTGAATACATTAGACATCAGGTACTGAAGAAGTGGAAACATGCAAATAGTGACTAATCAACTGAGAGAAGTTAGTTGGACAATACAGCCATAAGCACAGGATTAACCTAACAGAAAACAGTGGGAAACGAGCCAGAAGTGTAAGTAAAAGCTGAATGAGGCCTGTAAGAAATGTTTCCAAACCATACCTTTCATCTTAGTTTCAGTCGTAGTCTTCTTTTCATCACTCTTTTTCTTCTCCTCTTTCTTTCTCTCTAAAAATAGAAATTGAAGTTCAGCTGGCTACTTTTACATGGAAACCCACAAACAAACATGTATGTAAGTATGTATGTATGCATACATTTGGGACGGGGAATCCACTAACTGCAATATGTTCAAGATTTGATAAGATGATCACTTATTACCAGCAGCTCAGAAATACAGCGTAATACTCAGAGAGCGAATGTGGTGCCAAGGATAAAACTGGAACAAGCATGCACACCAGATAATTACTTAAGTACTAATTCAAGAAATTATGCCCATTAACCTGGTATAACTAAGAGTTTATTGTGGTGACTCAAGAGCCATGAACCTGTTCTGCTTCTTTTGTAAAACCTGATTGAATGACAGCAAAACTTGCCTGTGGTACTTGGGAACAAGTGTAGAATGCCATGAAAAGCCTACATATACAATATACCTTTATAACACTTTTTCTGAATTGAATCTTTGAAACTGTCATTACAGGACTTCTGTTATTCCCGGGGAGCTGTTGTTAAAGCATCATCTACAAAACAACATGACATTATTTCAAAAGCATCTGCCTCTATTTTGGCAGTTATTTGGACAACAGCAGAAATAAGGAGAATATTTTTTCCTTTTTTAAAGCAAGCTACAACAATTTAATTACTTATTTAATGAATGTTTTGAATTAGAAAATTGAGAGTTCAGTAGAGGATATGAGAAAGTTATAATTTTTATTTTTCCTTTGGGAAACGAATCCCCTTTTTGATAGGAAAGAATACAAGAGTACAGGAATAGCTAATCTAAGTGCTTTTTTAGCTGCTCATCCATGAAAAGCCAAATTTGTTACCTTCAGTTTGTGCTGCATGGCTTTGGGTATTGATATAATTAGTGGAACTATAGTTTTCTTTTTGTGATCTTTTACTGATACAAATGTGGATAAGAAACCAATTATTTATTTATTATCTTACAAAAGATAGAACCATAAGCATTTAAGCAAGGGTATTTTCTTTAATTGAAAAATATTTAAGGTATAAGAATGTCTTCAAATCCAAGAAGCAAATATACTCCTGTCCCTTGCATAAAACTAACATGAAGAAAACAGAAAAATAAAAAAACCCCAACTTACTTTTCACTTCTCTAGGTACCACAATAGACTTTTCTTCTGCATGGAAAAATATATACAAACAAGGTAAAAAAGTTAAAATTCATACAGCATTTTACCTAAACCAAGTAAAATATGTGTGTTTGATTTTTGAAAAACTGAAGAATTGCTGGGTTTATAGAGTACCTGGATTCCACAGTCTGTCCATGTTGATTTCACAAATAAAGTTATTTTCCCTATCATGGGGTCAATGTATTTATCAACATTCAGGATCTCCTCAAATGGTACTTCTGCTGATTTTCTGACAATTGTTTTTAACATTAAGCATAACATAGATGTGTTCCACTTCTTTCTTGTTTTAAACAGATTAGTTCAATGTGTTTCCCTTGTTACTGTCTTCAGAAAATCCTCACATGTGTTCTACAGAATGTTTCTCTCAGAGTTTTGTGTGCTTAATTCTTCCTGCTGAAACCCTGAGCGCACTACACTTCAAGCTACAAATTTCTTTGTGTTGTGAGTGTGCTTTGTGATGCTCAGGTTTCTTAGGTATGTGTAGAGCATCAGAGTAATGTTCATCCTCCACTAACTTGTTTGGAGCTTCATATTCTTGTATACTTTAATATTCTTGTTGTCCTCACTCTTTCTCTCTCTCTCTGACACCCTGCTCCAGACACTTTGCTAGGGACTGTGGATGTCTCCTCAAAATGGAAGTCTCTTCAGCTTCAGATTTCACACAAGCAGTTCCAAAGTTCTACTTTCCAGTGCCACTTATGACTTTTCAGTGGATTATTTCCACTGAAAATAAGAGATGTAGGTCTCCTCTAATTTCTAAAATGTGGTTTAATTATTTGCTCACCCTGTCTGAATTAATCAAGACTGTTAAACATACCAAGTGGTCAGTTACTGACAGAAAAGAGCTTCCTTCTGTTTTCCTACCATGAGCCTTTACTTGTAGTAACTAGAGGCTGAAGTGCTGCTGGTACTTCTGTAATGTCCATTTTTTTTCTGAGTACCTCAGTTCTGGTGAGTTAAATTGATTTTTTTTGCTTTCTTACATTTCTGGTGTTAGGTGATGCACAAGAATAATTTGTAAGCCCAAGGTCCTTACAACAAGATTCTCTTTAATCCGAGATCATTTCTGGCTTTGAACTTGTATCATTTTGCATGCCTCTGGGGCCTAGAAAAAACACATGAAATCTGCCTTAAGTTGCATAGCAAGGTTCAGAGCCAGATGTGTCTTGAAAGACACAAGCCAAGGCATGGAGCTTTGAGAAGTGAGGCTTTGTATGGAAGATGTACAGGAAGTGGCAGGAACTTTTGCTGCCAGTAACCCAAGCAAAGATGATGACATCCCTGGCTGCAGAATCTTCATTGCCAAGTCATTCCACCAATTAATCCCACTGACATAATTTTCTTCCATCAGCCTCTCAACTTGCATTATTTAGAGTGTCCAAACAGCTTTGAGATGTCTATATTTGTTATGAAATTTCTAGGGGATGATTACATGGAAGTATTAAAGGACTGTGGCCCGTATTCCACAATTACCCTGCCTAATGCAAGATAAACCCTCTTGGTCAAGTCTGAGAAAAACAGTCACTGAGCTTCCATTCACATCCCAGCTGCATCTAGCCCTGCTAATGTCCCTCACAGACACTACTGAGAGAAATTTGTGCAAATGAGAACAATGGGCTTGGTAAAGGGGTATTATGGAAAGAGCTATTTCTGACTTAAGGAAGTAATCCCATTTCTTGAATAAATTTTTTTCCTCTCAATTTGAGCAGCTCACATTTAGAATGTTGCATATTAAGTGTGCATTTAACACCAGCAAAACTTGTAATTTCTGAAGCAGTAAATGTAGTGGGCTTTCGGCAGATATATGAACAGCTAAATTAAGAGGCAGAGCAAATAATTAAATAGGAACTCAGGCAGGTCTTTTGCTCTGTAAAATATGAACCTCATCTGTTAATTGAAAGCACTTATTTTTTTAGCTAGGAACAGTTACAGAACTAAAAAGGGCCATGGATCAACTGCATAAAGAGGGATCATAATATGCACAAATTCTGGGTTACAAGGAAACACAAGCCGCTTTTGATGATTCAGCGTTGGCCACAATATGAAAATCAAGTGCAACTAACTATTGAAAAATCTATTGTTATTGCTACTGTTTCTTGATAATGCAATTAACAGTATTTTTTCACCATTAGCACTAGTCCTGAGCCACATTTCATGGACAGTGTAAGACATATGAGTACAAAAAGACCTCACCTTTAAAAGCCTGAAATATATTTACAAGAATAAAATAGGGATATATGCAGCTGGAAGAGTACACGACAGAATCAGTCAGCAAGGCAAACAACGGACTTTTCATTTAGTCAAGTTTTTTTTCTGTAGACTCTATGCAGAAGTTGAGCTTTATGTAGTATAAGAAGGAGTCCAGTGAGCATGAGAATTATGAATTAAAGCGGTGATGTACTACTGAATGGGACATTCAGGTAAAAAATTACTCCTGGATGAAAAATAAAAAGAAGCAGCATAAATTTTCTTGGGAGGTGGCTGGATTGAAGAGAATAGCCCTTGAAGCAAGGAAACTTCTGAGATAGAATTATTTATGTTTTAATAAGGGGTGAAGGACCGAGAATGGTGGAAATCCAAGTAAGATTCGACAAAGACCAAGAAAGGGGTGTTTCAATCTGAATTTCCTTTACCCATCTTGACAATGTCTTCGTGTTATTCTCATTGGAGAGCAGCTAAGTCTTGGACAATGGTGGGAGGGGAGATAACAGAAGCACGCTAACAACGCGGCACTTGAAATCGGGCCTGGTAAGACCAGTGTGCTACTCTGCCAGTGCTGAGTGGAATCTAAATTTAGGGATGCACATGAGTTACGGGGCATAGTGTCACAGGAGTGCTGCACAGGAACTGGGAGAAGAAGGTGCTCCGAGAGCTTCTTTACCATATTGCTCCAGATGGCTCATGCGCTTACGGAAAGTCTGATTCTGGAGGGAATTGTCAGCTCAACCCATCCCCTCCGAGAAACTGAGGTAAGCAGGGAAGCAAAATAGAGCCACAGGTTCCTTCTGGTGGAGAGGCATGCATGTAACAAACACTAACTAGTGGGACTGAATGACAGAAGTTTGGAGATGTTTTGGTTCACATAAGCTTTCTAAAGTTCAGATACTTACACAAGGCTTATCTGCATTTGTCTAAAACCCTGTTGTCAGGAAATCTCAGGAGGAAAGCTCCTGTGAGAGACTTCAGATGTTGCCTGACTTAGTGAAATACCACAACAGCTTTTCTTGCCTACAGATTCTTGTCCTGGCAGAACTAAGGAGCAGCAGAGATACATGTACACTCACTGACATACAAAACAGAACAAAACAGACATTAATCTAGCTTTTCCTGAGAAACCGTAATTCAGACCGAACACAGTGCCTTCATTCCAGACAGAACTTCCTTTTTCTCCAAGCAGCTCTGTACACCTTATGCTGCCACTGGCATAATTTTAAAAGGCCATTTAAAAAACACCCAGCAAACTGTATTTTTAAAATTTTACTTCCTTATTAATTTTGAAGGGATTAGAGTTTCCCTTTGTTTTTCTTGGTGACCGAAAGCCTTTCCCTGCTGAACTCAATAAAAGTTTTGCTGTTGATTTCAGTGGGAGTTGGATATTCTTTTAAATATTAAAAGAACACGTTGCATTTCATTTTTTGATGATATTTTTTTCTTTGTCTGTTGCTTAGAGTGGAGGCTGACAATGACTGGTCAGTTGCACTTTTGATTCTAAACAATTTAACACCCATTCACAAATATAGAGTCCCCTTTGAGTTACAAAGCTTTTGAAGAAATGAAAAACAATGCAAGGAGATATTTCTGGTTAGTTTAGGATGTCATGGAAACTCATAGTTTTAAGATAAAATCTAAATTTCAAGTGAAGATTGACCATAGCTGTCTCTTTGAAAAAAATCTGTTTCTGGGGTGAGAGAGTCCTTGTTGGTCCGGGTATTTTCTCTACGAGAAATAATTCTGTCTTGATTCAGCCAAAATACTGAAAGGCCAAGAAAGATCAAAGAAACCTAAATAGTATTAATCTAAAGTTCCTAAAGTTCTTAGAATTGCTTCTTTTCACACACAAACACATATACATGCACGCACACATGCACACATGCTCTCTCCAGCTTACAGGTGAGTGCTTAGGCCAAAATGAAGTGCATTTCTTTTGCAAAGCTCTGTTTAAATGATAAAACTTTTTTCCTGCAGGATAATGAAATACAGTTTGTTTTCATATTGGGCAAGTGAAAGACTATTGGGGCACATAGATCATTGGAGATGCAGCACACCCTGAAGTCCTAGGCAATCTCTCCAGCTCGACTTTGCTTTTTGAAATTGCTTCACTGTTTTCAAATCCCAATCTGAAACACTATTTGGCAGCTGTGAAGATTGCTTGTGGAGATATTTTTGAGGTCTGCAGAATCTATGCAATAGAAATATCATGCCTGAAATTCCTAATGCTTTCATATGACCTACAGAAATGTTTCTTATTTCTTCCTGTAGTGATTATAGGCTCCTTTTTCATGGCTCTGTTGCATCAGACATCAGAACTCTTTGTTAATAGCGTGGGCCATATGTTGCCCTCACTAAACAACACAGTGTGGAGCAAAGGAATAAAGATATGAGTGTGATGAAGCCAGAGCACACACGCCAAGGAAAAAAGAGGACAGACCAACTTCCATAACAAGACCCGCAACAGAAACTCCACTGGACAATGGTCAATGGAAAATGTGATGCAAATATGATTACGATGAATACTTAAATTCCCAGGGGAGCACTGAGTTTTTATGGTACAGCCTTAACTAGTGAGAGCCAAACCAACCCAGGTAAGGCAGCTTGACTAGCCTTCTCCCTCCTTGTGACCGACATTCCTACTAGAGAACAGGAATCAACTTCAGCAC
>VZTA01018041.1:18969-40535 GCA_013398855.1 Mohoua ochrocephala | reverse complement strand
TTGGTTCAGTCACTGCAACATTCAGAGGTCATTAGTGACTTTAAAATCCTCTCCAATTGCCTTGGATCAAACCCAAATGAAATAAAAATCAGTGTGAGTGTCAAGAGGTAAAGATATCAAAATGATGTGTCCGAGGCAAGCAGCTTGTTGGTTTCAGAGTGTTTCTGGTAGCCATCTACTTGTTTGAATTTGAGGATATGATGCTTTTAGAAGTCAGAGAAAAAAACACAGTCGACCACAGTCTTCAGATATTTTACTTGATAACAGCAGTCCTTTTTTCGTGCCCATTTTCCTACAGCCTCAAGAATGTCTTGTTTTGCAATCATACTATCATCAGGTGTTTATAGTGCTGAAATACCATGATGTGCAATTCACTAATTTAAAAAAAAATCTTTTCGAAGCCTCTAAAAATTTTCTTCTCACCTCCCTTCATGAATGAGCAACATAATAGAGTGTGCTACTAAATCTTAACCACTCATTTATTTGCATGGCTAAATATTGGCCCTTTTTATCTAAAAAAGATACTTTTTTTCGTGCTATTCCTATTTCAACTCTGTGGTCTCAGCCTTTGTCCTGTGTAACAAAGAAACTGATCCTTTTATGGATGGTTTTAACTGAGACACCAGTGACTGATCACATTTAAGAGCTAAATTCCCCTTTTATTCTCAAAGGTGGTCAGGATCAAAATGCCAAGAGACCGAAGCTGGAGAGAGAAACTTGAACTCCCGGTGTATCCTTCCTGTGAACAAATAAAGACATTATAGATTCCCTTGCTGCCAATGTGACCCCTTCAATCAGCAGCATGGTTGCAGTTAAGAAGATGATATTGTCCATAAAAATCTCTGTTGTGGTCAGAGCATTATAAAGCAAATATATTAATGCTCTCCGCCCAAAGACTGTGTGACATTAAAAGATGAAGATGGGAGTTGAAAGGTTGGCAGAAGCAGGTAGACAGGAATGGGAAAAGACTTCCCAGTGTCCATCTGCACACCTCTTGTTTTTCGCGTGGCTCCGTGGGTCTGCAGGCTGGCTGAGGGTGGCCTGTTCAAAGTATCTCTTGCACAGAGACCTTTGCGCGCTTCAGGCAGCGCTGCCAGCCCCAGTCTCAGCCTGTGCCGTCCAGCACTCAGCTGACCCACGTGTGTTGGAGCGTCCACGCGTGCACTAGAGAGAGAGATGGCTCAAGGCTTAAAGTCCAAAGGTGTTTATTCGGTGAAGTCCATGTGCCAAGAGAAAGAACTTCCCTTGGGCAGGGGGTTTTAAGGGGGTCCCAAAGCAAGGCGGGGTTACACAATTCAGCCAATCAGGGGAGAAGGGGACAGGGGTTAGTTACACCTGGGATGATGCCCACCACCTTGGCATCTCTGTCTGCCCTTCCAGCTCATCCTCAGATGCAACACACACCCAGCTGTGGTCAGCAGTTACTGGGGGTGGACGCATTGCACTTGGAGAAGCCAAAACACTTCTTCATTTTTATGTTGAACTAGGACATTGTTTAATAAGACCAATGTCTTTCCACACTCCAGCTTCTCAGAGACTTGAAAGAATGCTGCAAATATTAATAAATTATGTCTCAGCATCTCTTAAAATAAATATTGCCACGCGCCCATTGGAAGCAGAGAAACTAAAGGGCAGAGAGGAAAAGTGATTCAGGTCTAGAGCAGAGATGGGAACAGATCTCCTCTTTCCTGATTTATAACAATGTCTTTTAAGCACTGGATTTCAATTAACAATCTGCCACCTTTAGTCACACTCTTTTTCTTTTCTATTGTGATGGGACATACACAGGTTGGAGAGATGGAATTTTGTCTTCAGTGCTTGGTTTCAAATAACCAAGGAGCACCTTTTTGTTTTCTTTATACTACCTCCAAAAGAAAAGGTTTCCAGACTCTGACTAGGGCTCCATTACATTGCAATATATGTGTGTTTAAAGAGCCAACAAGTTTCAATCATTATCTGAGATAAATTTTGATGGGCTTTGCTTATTTTTACCTCTACATCAGTAATCACACCAAATCTATGCATATGATGAAACAGGAATTTGCAAATAGAAACTGGGCAGTGAGGAGGTGACCTAGGCTACAATGTAAGATGTAACCAAAAGTATGTATTCTATTATCATCTTCACAAGCTGTTAAAGCAGGTGGGGCAGTGCTCATTATCTCCTACCATGACTCATCCCTGATAACTCCCTCCAGGAGCTATCTCTGTTTAATGGGTTGTCAAGGTCCCACTGCATGACTCATGGAATTACATCATCCCATTGTGAGATGCTCTGCCCAGGGGGAGGAACCAAGCATTCCCACCTGGATATAATCTGGGGTTTGGAACAGCACAAGCAGCTTTACCTACTGGATTCCCAGAGGAAAGAGCTACCACTGGACCTTCAGGTGAAGACCAGACCCTTCCACAGGATCACTGCTTCAACAGGACCACTTCATCTGGATTGCTACCACCACCCTGACTAACAGGGTGGCAGGTTGTATCCTGACTCTGTCAGTGTTCTTGTACTACTGCATTTATTTTAATTTTCCTATTAAATTATAATTCTGACTTGCCATCTCCCACTGGTTTGTTTTCAAACTAGTACAGTTATGCAGTTACCAAATCACTAACAAAAATGCAAGGTGCTGTGTGAACAAGTGTCTATTCTCTTTATTCAATTGCCATTATTTATATTATCATAGATGAGGAACCTATTGCATCTTGTACTGCACAATCAAATAACAGAAATGATAGTCCAGGTTTTTATTTTCATAGGGCTTTATCTAATACAGCCAAAGTAAAAGAATATAATTGAAAATATCTCCATATGAAAAACCTCCATGGCTCTATATAGGTGCTAGATGAAGTTAATCATCATGCAGATAATATTTCTATGATCAGCTTCCAGATACACCGAGTAACAACAGGGTTCCTGCCAATTTTCAAGCTATTTCATAATGGACATGAACAGGAGATACCTTTAAGTATAAACATCTCTCCTGGTCTTCAGTTCTGTTGTCTTACAGTGCTTTCTTCACCTCATATTTATATAAGCTGTTTTTCCTACTTCAAACTGAATACTCCTCCTGAAGGAAGAACTTGGCAACTGTTCTCTCTTCAACCATGACAGCAACTTTCGCATATCTTGTGTCTCGGTCTGAGACAAATTTAGGGGGAAATGTGCTGGAAGGAACACCTCCTCCCCAGAAGACACTTTTCAGCACTCCCTCCCCCATCAATATGAAAGGAATTTCTCAGATGAAAGTGAAAAAAACTTTATTTGACAAGCAGAGTGCCGGTAAGGCATAGGAAATAAATGAGTAATGTTAGATAATAAACCTCCTCGATGCGGAGAAAGCTGGTGGATTCAGAGTTCTTTTCTGTAGCTCGCTCGGCCCCTCCCAAGGTCCGAGGCCGGGGTGCGGTGTCCCCTCAGCCTCCCTGCCGGTCCACGGGGTCTGATGATCTGGTTCTCAGATCACAGCTAGGCCGAACAGATCCAGAAGAGGAAGAAGTTCCGGAGTATTTCGGTATGCCTGTATGGGAAAATTTCTTGCCTCAGCTAACAGGCTAGCTAAAAGCAGGAAGGTGCTCCCTCGGCTCTGCAGCGGTGAGAACGCGGGGGAGGGTGTGTGCCCTTGAACACAAACTGCGCTGAAGAATCCACCTGGCTTCTCTCCCCCCTCTTCTGGACCCAGCTTAAAGCTATGGGACCCATTTCTGGCCATAAAGCAGACAATAGGGAAATACAGTATTATCATAAAATCACCCCAAGTCATCTTGTTATCATTATGCATGTTTAAGAGCAGAATATGCTGTTATAAATGGTCCCCACCCACTGTGTGGATGACACAGTGACCTAAAAACTCTGATTGGACTCAGAGTAAGGAAGATACTGTTTTATGTGCGCATGCACACATATGTACACACTCTTCCAAATATTACTACTGCTACTAGTGATTACATTATGATTATTACTTTTTTATATACATGTTCTTTAGCACATTTATCTTTTGAGAGACTGGCTTAAATGGATGGTGAAATTATTAAGCACCTACAAGATAGAATTGGAACCTCATTGGGGTTTTTTTTATACCAACCATGCTAGAGCCTGATTCTCAAACCCTGTGCAAATTTTTTTTCCAAACTGTCCAACCAAAGCATAGACTTAGAAATGTCCACATACCTTCCCAGAGTGTTTAATGTGCTTTAGATGAAGGTCATAATAAAAGTACTAGTTTTATTATTCCACAGTTTCAGCAGATGGTCTGAACTATTAAGAATCAATTTGAGCTTCTTAAGAATGTAATCTATTTTATTTCCAGACAGTATGGCAGCAGTTTAACCTTATTTTTATCTCTCACTACGAAAAGTAGCTAAACCTTCATCCATCCTATCCATTGAATTTTTGCCCAGAATTCTCAATCTATTTTTTCCTAGATTTTTTTCTCCCGCTAAATTATTCCTCTCCTTTAAGTTCCATAGCAATGTGGGCATCTATTCCCTATTCCCCCCCACCTCCCAAATACATGTTATAAGAATGTTTAGTCTTTATTTAACACATTTTCCAAAGAATCTCAAAGTACATCATGAAGGACAAATGTATTATACTGATTTCTCAGATGAAGCATCTGAGGCATGTGATCATTTGTTTACATCATTTAAAGTATTTTGTGATCTCTGAAGATAAATAAAGAAATCAATGCTGACAGCACAAGTGCTGTTTTTTAAATCATACAGGCTCCCAAAATTCCCAGGACTACTGGCTGCTCTTTTTTTCCAGTTGCTGTTCTATCTTCTTAAGCCAATCATTTAAAAAATAATTTCCAAATAATTATTTCCAAACTTTGCTTTGGCTCAAAGCTATTTTTCCTTGGAAAATATGAATAGCATTTATGCAAATTCTGTTCACTGACTTAAAATCTAAACAAGTAAAATCTTTAGAGCATGTATTTTATTTTATTTTATTCAAGGAATGAATGATGCTTTACAGTGTATCTTAATTAGCAAAGTCATTAGTAACTTATTCTTAAGTTTTTAAAAATGCAGTCTGATCTTTGGAGACTGTTTTGAAGGATCGAGATTCAGACCCACATTACATACTCAAAACTTTATTTTATCTCTTTTATAAAATTAGACACAAACTAAGTAACTACCATTTAACTATGAGCAGGATTTAAAACTTCCAGGGCTATCCAGATACATTCATTTTAATATAATGCTTAATTACATCTAACCTGTTGAAACAAGACTATCATCAACAGCCATAACTACCATGTTTATTCATGCTTATGGACAGATGAGAAGTAATCACTTAAAGGTACTGTCACCCAACACATCCTCATGTGACTTCAGCTGTGATATACTTTATTGCATGAATTGAAAGGAGGAAAGGAAAATTTTGATTGTGATAATCACATTAGGACAAAAATATGTAACACACACCCATCTATTTTTATATGACAACATAGAGTCTTAAAAGTGATGCTTTGAATTCACTAGAGAGATATATTTGCTGGTATGCAATACAACTGCCACTTTAGATGAATGTGGCTTTTTTTGCCATCACAGACAATATCTGGAAACATGAGAAGCATCAGTCAATACCTGCAGTTGCTTGAGAGGCAGCATTAAACAAGAGAAAAGATGTCTTCCTTTTCTGCTGTGTGTTCTACTATGAGTGTCTACACTGAAGGCCTATGTTCCAGCCAAGGCAATTAACGATTAATGCAAAGCAGGCATAGCTTGTTTAGAGAAAGGGGGGCACCCATGAAACTGAGCAATGCATGATGGCTTCATTAAAAAGAAAAAGGCTGAGCACCAACTTTGGGGGGGAAAAAAAAATCCAAAGCCTTTTTCTGCACTCTTTGAACTTCCACCAAGGAATTTGCTGAACCTTTTTCCTATGGGTGTTTCATGGACTCCATGGGAGGAAAGGCCTTCGTCAGGTAGAAACCTGTAGCGAAATTGTCCATCTCTGTGGCTCTTCTCATCTCTGAGTCACCTGGGAGGGAAATGGCTTTGGAATTGGTCCCTAGAGCCGCTCCCTGAGGCTGTGGTTTAGGCCAGCCTCACCATCCTTGACACGCCGTGGCTGGGCTCTGCCATGCACCGGAGGAGGTGTCTCCCAACCTGACAGCTGCTCCTACTGCTTGTAATGTCTTAAGAGCTGTAACTGTTTAACTAATATTTACTCTGTTTCAGCTTATGGGCTGGATTCTGTCTATGGTAGCCAGCTGGAGGGGCACTTTTCCAGTGGAAAGCACAGGAGAAATTTGGTCCGGCTTGGCCAGAATTCCGCCTGTGATCCCTTGAGGAGAAGGCGTTGCCATGGCAACTTTGCTGTTCCTTCAACTGGTGCAATAGCTGCTGTTGCCACATTAAGCCAGCTCTGCTGGTCTGTGAAGGTGAGCTGCCTCTCCGGGTAATTACCAACGTACCTGCTGCCCCGCGTGCTTCTGCTGCTTGTCCCTCCATCTGCCTGAGATACACAAATATTTTGTTATCCTTTTTGCGGGAGGTGACCTACCACGGCTGTCGTGCTGTTTGTCTCTCCAGATTTTAACAGCCAGCTCGGTCGTGTGAAGGGCTGCAGCTTTTGCTGAGGGACTCAAGCCGGCCCATTAAGGTCCCTACTAGCGACGGGAGAGTGATGTCGATTCAGTTCTGAGCTCTGCAGAGTCATTCACCCTCCCCTAGGTTGTTTTGTGCTTTTTCTTGTGCCTATGGCACAGGAAGGTGCTACAAAAAAATAGCTGATACACCACTCGGGACGGATGCAGTTGAGATCTACAGCCTGGGATCTTCACCTGGTAAGGTCTCGGCCTTTCGTTTGGAGAACTGAGCAAGGCTGTCCCCTTTGCAGACACAGCCTTCACCTCTCACACAAGGCTGGATCACACAGATGAGCCAGAGTTGGAGCTCTTTGTCTCTCAAATCCACATCTCACACCTCACTGGAGAAAGCCCTAAGGCCACTGAAGACTCTGAGCAGCAGACATTCATCCATCTAGCCTGCTGAAACTATGCCAGATGAAATCAATGGGATCGTAAGCATTTAAACAGGAATTACTACTGCTCAACCAGCTAAAAACGTCCTTTATTAGGCAACAGCCTCGCTCGCACCCCTCTGCTTGAGCCATAAACAAAGCACATCAAACTGGAGGCTGCACGGTGGAGGCAGCAGCCTGCTCGAGGTAACAGCCCTTGCAGAAGAAGAAAGGAAGAGGTGTACTTTATTGCACACGGATTCCGCAGTTCTGGAAATGATACAGCCCCTGTACCCATATCACAGGGCAGGTCTGAGAGATGAACACATGATCAGGAGCTTTGAGAGCTCTGCGCTAAAAAGAGACGTAGCAATGTTGCTGTGATTTAATTCATGCATGCATGCACTTCAACCCAGACTAATTCCCCGGGGTTAAAATGAAATAGAGTTTAAATCTAACAAGGGTAGAAACTCGTAACCAATTCCTGTGCTTCTCAAAGAGAATATCAAATGACATGAAATCCTTAATTGCCCTGAATGAGACACAGACATCTGAAATGGAGTTACGTGTCTCCTATCTAAAAAAACCCCTTAAATGAATTCTTTACCTTCCTTCCACCACCCCGAGAAAATGAAACTTCTTCGGGCATAAAAATAGACTAAGCGTTACTAAAACCAAGTGCAGATTTAAGCACCTACTTTAAAAGGACAAGCTTTTTGCACAACTGATATGATATTACGAAACTTTAGACATTTCTTTCACAACTGACAAGGAACTGAATGCATTAGACAGGCCTGTTTCACATCTGAAGCCACAAAGGCTCCCAAGTCCGTATGCCTCTGGATTTTTCTCTGAACTCCATTGTTTGTGGTTAAAAACCCAAAAGGGTCTGACCCATTTTAAAAGAAGGAAATCATATTTCTTAGTCTGCAAACGATACTCACTGCTAGCAGAAAAACAACTGAAGCTTAATCCTCCTGAAGAAAGGAAATGTCCCAGGTCAAAGTCACAACACATAATCCCCCCCAGAAAGCAGGGAAAAAAATAAACTGCACCAGGTCCAGGCTGGTCGTGCAGAACCACATAGCCTTGGCAAAGTTTACAAATCGCTCTGTCAAACACAGCTGATTTTTATCTAACAAAGCAGTGATGTTTTTGGTGGAAGGTTAGCCGTCGATTTCCTGGCAGAGCAGAATTGTACCTTTATTCTGAAATATCACTTCATGGTGAGAAGTGTTGCACACAGTAATGAAAAACAATAATCTGTCTTCAAAGTCCTTTTGAAAGGTCTAGCTCATTCCAGTTCCTCGGGGCAAAGCAGGACAAAGTGAAGTGGAATTGTTTCCATTTCACAGATGGGAGAGATGAGGCAACAAAGAAAAGGATTAAATTGGGGGAGGGTTGGTGTGATGCCGTTTTGGGATGTTCAGATTGCAGTCTCAGGCAACCATCTTTTTACATTTACATTCGACTACAGGGCAAACATTTCTGTGCTTTTCACCAATGAAGTACATGAGATCACTACATCTGCAACTCATTGTGCAGCCTGAGTGCACCAATTGGCCCGAACATCAGTGAAGTAAGCCCACAAGTTTGGATGAATCTCTGGCCTTTAGCCAAGCATGCAGAGATCTTGTTTCTTAGAATAATTACTGAATTAAACTCTTTGCAGGGAGAAGAGGAAATGGCAGGAGCCAATTTTTTTGCCAAGCCTTAGCACGAGAACTCAGGACATCCTGGGTCTCTTGCCTGCTCAGATCACTGGGTTTCCTCTATGTTCCAGCAATTCCCAATGTAAATGGATTTAGCAAGGGGGAAGGCACATACCCAAGCAGGGAGTTTGCTCCTGCTGCTGAAGGAAAGAGAGACAAAGACTCTTAGCATGACTACAGACAGTCTAGCACTGAACTCTTGGACTGCTCATTTTCCCTTGGAAACTCAAGTTAATCACTTTCCTTTTTCTTGACACTCTGCAATGAGCTGCTCTCTGAGGCGCTGACCCTGTTATTACTGACTACCGATTCTAACACTTATTATCATGATGAGTCTCATTGTTTAAAGCAGCCTTTGCCTAATGGTTTTCACATATACTTTACACCTGGCTTAATTCAACAGTGCCTCACTCCAGTGCAAAAAAACAGTGAAAAACAGACACCTTACTTGCACAGTGTGTGCATTTTCTATAGTGTCCACTCTTGCAAGATGTAGGGCAATGTCCACCAGGACCCCAGTTTGTGTGGGCCAAGCTGAGGCTGAGAGGACACTGAAACGAGTCTCTCTCTGAATCACAGAGCAGAAAAGTAAGCGAGAGAGACTTCATCTATCCTCACCACCTATAGATTACACACCACAGTAGCCCTGCATCCTAGAACCATAGAATCATAAAGTCATAGGGTGTTTTGGCTTGGGAGGAACCTTAAAGCTCACCAGATTCCACCATCTGCCCTGGGCAGGGACACCTTCCACTAGACCAAATGGTTCCAAGCCCCATCCACCCTGGCCTTGGACACTTCCAGGCATGAGGGAGCCACAGCTCCTGTGGGCAACCCATGCGAGTTCCTCACCACTCTCACAACCAAGAATTTTTTCCTTGTGTCTAATCTAAACCCACTTTCTGTCAGTGTGAAGCTACTCCCCCTTGTCCTGTCACTCCAGACTCCTGTAAATTGTCCCTCTCCTTCTTTCTTGTTGGCTCCCTTCAGGTATTGGAAGGCTACAACTGGGTCACTTCAAAATCTTCTCTTCTGCAGGCTGAAGAAGCCCAATTCTCTCAGCCTTCCCCACAGCAGAGCTGCTCCATCCCTCTGATCATCTTGGTGCCTCCTCTGGCCTCTCTCCAGCAGCTCCATGTCCTTCCTGTGTTGGGGACCCCAGGGCTGGAGGCAGCTCTGCGGGTGGGGTCTCACCTGAGTGGGGCAGAGTGGCAGAATAACCTCATTCAAATCTAGTAAAATTTAAATAAATCAGATATTCCGCAAAAATCTGTAATCATGTCCCAGGACAACCAATCTCCAGGAACTATCTTGGTTTAATCTGTTGAACCTTTGCCTCTTTATTGTAACTTGTACTGGTTTTAACTTCTGGTCAGAGGGTTTGTTCTGTTTTTCTCATTGTGGTGGGTACTTTCCATGAGTAATTTTTCTTATACAGAACTCCAGAACTTGCATTTTATTGTGTGTCACTCTGAGCTGCCTGGCAGGTTAATCTGTTTCGGTGTCTGTCGTCACGAACAACCAATTTGTCCAGAGAAGGAATTGCAAAAAGGATGTGAAATCATGACAGTCCGGGTAATTTCCTTTCCAACTATAACTCTGTTGACATTAACTACAACATTAGCAGCTATGAATAAGGTTTGTCATGTACACTCCATGCAAAGAAGAAAACAAATGGAAAAGTTAAATATTTACTCTCCGACAGCTTATTTTTTTGCAAGTGTGTTTTTTAACTAAAGTTATCTAAAGCCTTCCCAAACCATTTTGCCGAGGGAACTGCTGTTTGCAGGATCAGGAGATTGTGTTTGCTTAAGCACATCTGTGGAGCCAAAAGAAAATAAATAAAAAAATTTAAAAAAAACTCTTTCACCCATTCCTCATCCATTATTTTATTAACCACAATTGCAAGGTTAGAAAAATACCCACACCATTAGCCCCTAGGGCATGAGACACAGGACTCCAAAGCCCGTTTTGTGCTCGGTATTGCTGAGTTTCAGCACCTACTGATACTGTGTGGCATCACGCAAAGTCGACTGGACTGTGAGTTTTTTAAATGGCAACTTGGTCAAATCATGCTTTCAGTTATTAACAAATGCCATACCCCAGGGTCAGCTCAAACTTTCCACTACATGCTCGAGGTGGCTGAATGATAAACAAACCATCAGTGGGAAATTTTGATGCTAGCATATGCCGTCTGGTGAGCTTTTAGAAGGAGGAAGTGAGAAGATGTATGGTTGATTTGCTAAAGTAATTTAAAATAAAAGAAAAATATTTAAAAAAAGAAAAAAAACTGCAGTCCTTCTGTCTTCACTTTCCTATGCAGATACCTATAATCAGACTTTTATTTGTACTGAAAGATGCCAAAATAAACAGGACTCGCTCTCAGAGCATCCATTAACTTCAATTTGGGTACTCGGTGTGCTAAGTCTCTCTCTAAGAAAGTTTACTTTTAAGTGCCTAAAAAGGATTGAAGTGACTGGCTAAGAAACAGTCATCCTGATTTGGACATTTCTGGCAAGGCAAAAACACGAGGATAATGGGATGTCTGAAATTGATTCATTTCCTGACTGGATAAAATTCCAGACTGATTTAATATAAGTGGCCAAAGCATAGAGAAAGGAGCTAATGTGGGACTCTTTGCTGTGGGTAGCATAAGAAATTATGTAATTAAACTGAGGTGGAGGAAATATAGATGAGACATTTAAGGAAACAAGTAAAACGTGAGGGTAGTTGCATGTTGGAGCGGGATGCTGATGGACTCAGCATGGCTGGACAGGCATAGGAGCAAATCAGACAAATGGGTTTGAGGTAGAGCTGGCCCTGCCTTAAGGAGGATGGATTCAGTGACTTCCTGAGCCTGGTCTGGCAAGAATTCTGTCATGCACAGCTCTAGAGAGGAAACATCTTGAGGTGACAACACCAGTACCAGACTCATGCTTCACTCCCTAGATGACCATACCTTTGGTACTACTGTGACCTGATATTCTTTGTAGGTGAGGATGGGATGTGTTGGATCCAATTTAGAAAATTCTGCCGAGAGGTGCGGAGAGGAGAGGTTCGGAGAGGAGAGGTTCGGAGAGGTTCGGAGAGGTTCGGAGAGGTTCGGAGAGGAGAGGTTCGGAGAGGTTCGGCGAGCTCCAGAGCTCAGGGATCTGTGTGTGAAAGGACTGCCCAGCCATCCTATTTCCTTTGGTTATTATGGGTATTGCTCTTTTTTCTGACCACAGGCGTGGCTGGCTGGCTTCTGGACGCTGAGTACTTTGACTTTTCAAAGTAAAGCTGTACTAGATTAAAGAGTAGTTTCAGGCTTCTGTGCAGCAAAGTAACTTTAAATATACTTTCTGGTGGGATGATCGAGAATGATAGAACTGTAAGAGCAGGGAGATCTTGTGTCGTGCATCCCCTGGGGCAGGTTCATCTCTGCCTTATGGTATCCTCGAAGAAAGTAAATGTCTGTTAGAGGAAGCTATCGTGTGAGATGCCTCAGTCTCACAAAGCAGTCTCTCTGGTGCCTCACTTTCTNAGAGGAGAGGAGAGATCTCTTCCCTCCACTGTGTGAGAACCTCTTTATAAAGAGCCAATGAAAGAGGAATAAATATCGTCCTTCTCTGTACAGTTGTATGGTGTCTTTCATATCAAGATCTCAAAGCATTTTTAATTAAATCCAGGAATTGAAGGGGATGCCATTAATCTGCTCACTTATAAAATCCAAAGGAAGCTAACAAGGTGAGGTGTTTTGTCCACAGGCTGTAATGGCAGAGAAGGAGCAAAGGTGGAAGTACAACCTTGGGGCCAAATTATGTATAAAGGCAGGTTCTTCCTCCTCCAAAAGCATTGTAAACAGGACACTGGTAATTCAGGGAAATTTGATTCCCAGCATTCTCATGTAACTTGACAAAGGATCCTATATCCTCACAGTCTTAAAACACCCTTTGAATCTCTTTCTTCTCTAGCCTGCTGCTGCTTGTGCCCATTGTCAGCACTGAACCACCCAAAGGAAAAGTCAGAATAAAGCAAAGCTCTCTGGATAGTGCAGCATTTCTGTCACACACATGGACAAACACTCACAGAACGCCACAGTGGCCATGGTGCTGTGTACGAGCTGCAGGACACATTGGCTATTCTAGACACCAGGTGTCTGGGACATAATGACCTCTTAATTAATGGCTAAATAATGACCACCAACAATTAAGCTGTCAGAAGGCAGAAGAAAGAATAATGGTAAGTGGGGTTCCCTGTTTTCCACGGGAGTCCGTCCCATTTCTTATGCCCTGGGCTCCTTAAACACCTTTCCTGTCCAAACAGTCTGTGGACATGTGTCTCGTTTTCTTGAATAAAAGAGAAACATAGTTTCGGTCCAAAAGAAGCCTTCCTCAAATTGTGAAATCAAGAATTTAGGAATACCTCTTTCCGCGTTCAGCTTGGGGAGCACGACGAAAAGCCTGCCTGTAATTTTAACAACTGCTGTGGAAATACCCACATACGAGCTCCAGACCCTTGCTTTTTTCAGCTATAGCAAGGTTTTCCTGCTGGGAAACTCTTGGGCCTGTCCATCTGCCATACAGTATGGTGAATACTACCACAATGGCACTTTAACAATAACTGTGCTCTTTTGAACCTCCCCATTCAAGTCACTCCATTGATTACTCAGAAGAATGCAGACTCTTGTGTTATTTGATCGGCACATATACTCTGAGCATTTAATCCCCTCAAATATTTTTCAATAACTTCCTTTAATTACAAGGAAAACACGTCGAGTGACGCATGCATTGAAGAGCTTCCCCTCATGTCTCTCTCTCTCTCTTTTTTTTTTTTTTTTCCTGTTTAATGAAGAATTTGAATCACTTTTCAACTTCTTAATCCTATAATCCTGGAAGGAATTTGCTCTCTTCCAAACCCTGGGGGTGGTAGGCTTATGCTTAGTACAGTATACCCTGGAGATCTTTCAGCAGGGTCTTTCCAGAGGAGTCCCAAATACCTGCATTCCTCAGCTGTGTGGTCACCATGTAACTCAGCCTCACCAAAAACACCTTGCCTCAGTGGTGCAGGGATCAACTTTTTCGTGGAAAGTGTGGGGATAATATGGCACAGCAGACACAAAGCGTGCAGAGAACCAAGCTTTGCCAGAAGCGATGGGCGCTCCGTGCCAAGCAGGACGGTTTTAACAACACGTTCACTCCCTTCAATGAATCCATTCTTCTGGAAAAAAAAGAAAAACTCAGAGGAAGGGCGACCTTTCTAATGCTACATCCTTGCACCTCAATGCCTCCCATTCCCTGGGGGGAGACTGGGGAATGATGGACAAGTCTGTACAACTGGCCTTGGTGGGAGGGTTGGGCTGAGCCCGTTGGCTGCACGGTCTTTGCCTGGACGGGCACTGGGCGCATTTGCAGCACGCGACACTCTCCCCCGTGAGCACGGTGAACTCCCTGCACAACAGCTTCAGACTTGCCCACTCCTGCTCCAAGAAAAGTCTTTGTTGTCACGGCAAGACAGCTCTTTTCGCAATGAAACCAAAGTCCACGATTTTCCTCCTCCTGCTTTTCCCGCAGAACCAAGGAACTCTAATGAATGTGCTCCAAAGCACAGATTTTCCACCTTGTCTTTCCAGGCTGTTGGTTCTCAAGGGGTGGCCTGTGGGTCTTTAGGGACCCGTAAAATGGGGGAAAAATGGTGCATGGAACAACTGTAAAAGAGTAAAACCACAGTAACAACCCAAAGCATTCCCTCGTAACTCCATATGTGCCAGCAAGCAGACAGGGTGAAAAAAAGGCTGTAAATACACTTTCAAAGTTTTGCAGCGTTTTTAGCTGTTTGTAAATCAAACACCTTGGGGCTCCCTTGACCAGAGCAAGTCTTGGCTTACTCTGCAAATGTCTGAGTGTTCTTTCATTACAAGCAGCAGCAAAATACTGTGCAAAGGCATCTGTTATTCACTCCTCTCCCATTCTAGGTCACGCTCCTCAGCTCTCTTTCTTTTTCTCATGCTTGTTAGTTCAAGTAACCATTGTTTTGTCAGCGGTTAGTTATCTAATCCCATTACACATAACCGTTGTCATTGTGTTTTGTGCTAAAGTAACAACACTGAGAAACAGGCTGGGAAACCTGAACAGCCCAAAGTGCATCTATCTCTGTCTTGTTGAGATAAGATGCCATCAGAAGCCTCAGCTGAAAGGTGTCTGGATGAAGAGGCACACACAGGACAGCTCGATGTGAACGTGGACACAGCATGGACACACTGCACGCAGTAAGGACATGTGGAGAACGAGGGTGTCGCTTGCACGTCACCTCCCTCCATTTGAGGGAACTGAAACTTGAAGGCAAATTCAGTGCTGGATCAGCCTGAAAGCCTGGCCTGTTTTCAAAGGCTTGCACATTTTAGTGCAGCTCCAATGATCAGTTTTATGATCTGACAATTGACAAACCTGCTAACACGTTAATCACAGCTCAGCTGGCAGAGGATGATGAAAAATTATGTCATACTGTGATGTATGACTGCTGCTTTCCATTGCTGTGATAGACTCCAGTACCTATTTCATACCCAAATATCCCATCTCATGTTGCTCCTGCTGCAGGGGCAATGACTTCCCTGCTTGCCTGACTGAAGCATCATATAATAGGCAGGAGCACGAATTAGACACCTGTCATTGATGCAAAGAAATTGTCTTCTATTTTCCAAAATTCTTGAGCTATCTCACCATCAACTTTCATTAAGACAACACAATTCTGCTATCTTCAGAAGACTGCTGACAAAAAACTGAGTGAGGGAACGCACCTCTAGGAATATTTTGCAGCATATATGGCAAGCTGCGTGTACATGACAGCAGCAGATGGGTTACACACTGATGTCCTCTTTAGGAGAAAAGTCTCATTAGAGCAGACAGGACTGACAGTTTCCATCCAGACTTGGCATGTACGCAGTGCCACCCTCACCTCCAGCTTGGAGGGGAGCTGGGCAGGTTTAATGAACAAAACCCATTAAACCCCCAGCTTTGCAGAAGGGTGAGCCAAGTCACACAACAGTTGTCACTTGCTGCAGGTCACATGTCAATTTCAGACTGGATCTGATGACAGAATTTAGGAAAAGAACTGAAGGAACAGTGTTTTTTGGGGGGAGCGAAATCTACATAAAATACCTCAGGAAGTGCATTTCCCCATCTTCTGGGAGAAAAAAAAAAAGTCCAATTCTTTTTATCTTCTCACTTATGTTTCCTCCCTTTCATCCTTCTTTTCCTCTCCATCTGTCTCAATGTACACCTTTCAATAAAAAAACTTTTTTTTTTTTTTTTTTTTCAGAATTCCACTCTCTAATTTTGGAGCCAAAATAGTTGGGTGAATTTAGTCCCAGTGTGGGATCATTTATTTGGGAAACACTCTATATTTTTTTTGCACAGATTTTGTGGTAAAAATACAAAAACCTAGATAAAAATCACCAGTTCTCACTAGGAAAGCATATACCCATGCCTTTCTAGCATTCTCACTGTCTTTGTCCTTGTAACAGTCATGTTATCAGCTGTTATCCCCACACTTACATGCACTTCAAAGCCCTGTAAGGACTATTATCCCCTCTCAAAAAGTAGAAGAAAGTGAAATTCTCTGCAACAAGGAACTGGCGAGCTTGTGGTAGGACAAAATAAACACTCTGGAGAGAGAGCCCTGGGGAGATGGCTCACCTCCAGCAGCATGGACCAAGGGCTTTTCTGCAGCAAGGGGAATTTTTTTTTGCTCAAAGGGCTGCACCCAGCAAAGACAACATGAGAAGGTGGTGCTACACCAGCTGTAATCCTGCTGGGACGAACCAGAGTCTTCAGTCTGTGGGTTTGTTGCCTCTGGAGAGGGTTTGAAGAATAGACATGGAAGGTGCACAGACGTGTACCCCTGGCACAGGTGTATTCTGAGCCAGCCCTGTGCATGGAGTGCAGGGGTGAGGAGGAAGGGGATGGCCCATGCCGTGTCTCTGCTCTCTGCAGTGCACAGACAGGTGATCTAACAAAAAGAAAGCAGTCCAGCTGCTGACATTGCCCTTCTCTGTGCTTGACATGGTTTTCATTATTGACTGACTCCTTATTTTTAATATCCAAGGTATGCCAAGTAATGATAATACTCATAATAATAAATCCAACAATTCTCACAAACACTTTTTGTTGTTGTTGTGTATTATTTATCTAAGACAAAATCCAGGGATACTCCTGGCCCACAGCAAAACCTCCTCTCAGCCCCAGCCTCCTCTCTTCATGGACAGCAGGGTCACCGTGAGCAGAGCAGCAGGAGCAAAGCCCAAGGGTGCTGGCAGGGCACAGCAGTCAGTGTGTCACTGTGATAATCTCCTTAAAGGAGGAGGCCAGGGCATCATTAAATAGCCTGGCCTGAAGTCCTAATGGAGCAGCTGGAAGATCTGATGCTCTCTCCGTAATAAACTGCAGCTCATTTATTACTGCTTTGCATACGTATCTAGAAATGAGTTCAGCCCCAAGCCCTGACTCACACCATTCTCTATCACCAGAGATATCAACCTCCTCTTTTCAGGTTATTGTTGAGAAGGTGACACCTACTTTTTTATCTAGATTTGAGAAGCCACAAAACTAGGCAAGCAGATGTTGTCACACGTTTTTCCTCTGGCAGCCACAAAACCGTGCACGGCAAAATCTCCTTAAAAAATCATTGCAAATTCACACCGAAAAACCCAAACTAAAAAACCAACAAAAAACTAAACCAAAACCAGGAGAGTAGGTCTTTCAGAACAGACTTTTCTATGGTTTTCTTTTGACATTATTGGGGAGGATGTCATGAGTTTCCAAACATTTTTTAGCAACTCAGCAGGATGAAGAGCAACCAGCTGGAAGTCATGCAGCAGATGGCCACTGGGGTCCTCAAAAGATCGAAAGACCTCACTTGGCTTGTATGAGTCCAACAAGACAGAGATATTTTCTATCTACTGATACAGCAGAGATTTAATAATGAGGAGGTGCGAAAACTCCTTAGGCTCATTTGCCCACTGAGAGCACGAGAGAAGAGGGCATTAATAAATTAGGGAGTAGACTGGAGGAAATATTGGGAGAAACAAACCAAACAAAGGTTAAGATAGAACTTTCAGAGGGGATGCACTCACTGTGAGCTGGATATGACAAATGAAGAGGTCCCATCCAGCTTTACATTGTCCTGATTCAACTTTTGAGGAACCATCATTCTGATAGCACAGAGATGATAGCCTCAGTGGTGATTGGCATGCCTAGAGGTCATGGTTCTCTCCCATTCCCAATGTTCTGTTTAGGCTACAAAGGGAACCTGGAAATCCATCTGGGACTAGATGTCCATGTTTTTCAGACACGTAGTTCTAGGGTAATAATCACTTCCTTTGCCATCCTTGTTTTCTCCACGTGCTCTTTCTCACTGTCCTGAATTTGAATGGTTTCCTTCATTCATTGGCATCGGCTGCTTCTGGATCTCTCAGAAGGTGAAATTTAACTTCTTGCTGAAGTTCATTCAAATACTCTCGCTTCCACCTGGATCTTCTCACCCTTTTGTCAGGTTAATCAAAACGTGCCTGGATGCCTTACCCCTCAAAGACCAGGCCATGTGCTTACAACTTTTGGAGCATGCAAGAGGTCAGTAATTAAATGCCAAATATTCATTAATTAGAATGGATAAACCTAAAGGCTTCCTGCAAGAAGGTTGGTTTTATGGACATAAAGAGAAAAAACATCTAATCGAAGCATTGTCCTCTAAAGCAGACAATATTTTCTTCTAACAAAAAATTCATTTTTCCTAGTAAGGCAAATTAAGTTGGCCTCAAAGACCTTATGCTGGTTTTGAATTTTTCTAAAGGGTTTTTGTGGGGTTTTTTGGTGTGTTTGTTTTGTTTTGTTTTTCTTTCCAACAGAATAAAAGTAGCTGCAAAGTAAACAAAGTGCTAATTTTCAGGGGGCTGGAATTTGGGAAGGAGCAGACATTTTTCTTAAGCAGTGGTAGTGGCATTCACCTTTAACGTTTGGATGCCGAGCTGTCAGCCAGCAACTTCAACACCACCCTTATCTCTCCTCTTTTCTATTTATACATTACACAAAGCTATTTTTTCCTGGGTTTAATTGCACATCAAAGGACCAACTGAATGGATCCGTTTCGGAGGTTGCTGATAGCAACGCTGGGGAATCCTGCAAATGGAGGTCTAAAATTTCAGTTCTTTCCAGTGCTGCATTAGATAATATGGGGAAAGCCAGTGAAACACTTAGCAAAAGCACCCTGGCTGTGCTTCTATTATTTGCAAGTTCAAGCTGGACATGGAGAAGATTAAACGACTAATTATTACATTAACTCACTCCCTCTAACCACAGGTTTCCTTCCAAAGGAGACGCCAATGGCAACGATTATTTCAGTTTTTCAGAGGTAGTGACAGGTCTCTGAAAACATTCAGGTGTCTCAGAGTCCGTGAACACGTCCTTAAAAAATGGAGAATAGCCTCTTATTCATTCAGGGATGTAAAAAAAAAGGAATCTCCCAGTTCCCTTTAGGCCAAATATATTTGCCTTGGCAAATATGGATTTTGAAGGACTGCTCTAGGATTACAGGAACGCAAAAATTACAACACTAAAATTGATTATATTGGACACAGTATCAGACTGAGGGTTTCACCGACTTGTTGAGTAAATAGAAATGCCTACACCTCTATGTTCCCATTGTAAAAGAGATGTGAACACCACAAAGTGCTTCGGCTGGCTTAAAACCATTTTCCCAGCACTAAGCCTGTCTTCTCTAAGCTTTATGCACAAGAAAGGTAAACAAGCACAGCTCCAGTCTGAGTTGAACAGCCTTTTTTGACATGTTGACTTGATTATTTCTGTCTACTTCCCCAAGCTGTCCAGCTCATACTGACTTAGCTTCTCTCAGATGAAACCTCTGGCAAAACTGCCTCTTGTGTTGCGAGATCCTTAAACCTCGCTCCTTTGTCTGTCTCAATGTCAACTATTGCTTATTTATGAAAGGAAAGGAAAAGCAAAACACACCGACCCAGACTCACGAAATAATGAATAGACAAAGTTCCGCATTCATAAATAAAACAACATACTTCCTATAGTTCTTACATAATCTTAAGGGGTTGTTTTGTTTTAAATCTGGCACCGTTTTAGTAGGTCTTTTTGTTCTACTACTCTTGTGCTACTTGTAAGTAGGAGAGGTGTTTGACAAGTGAATCCTCAGTGACGGCAACTGCAGCTTTTATTGACTTTTTTGAAAATATTGAGCTCACTCGGAATTACTGAAGTGAACAGCACTTGTGAATATAAACTAAAACAATAGGTGACTGGTACATATTGCGTGAAAATTTATTTAATTTTCAACCCAATAGGAACTGGTGGCCAAACCTAGACACACTTAAATGCTGTTGGAAAACCTTTTCCCTCCCAGGAATGGACATAATCCACCTCTGGGCTTGATTCCACCACGCACACACAAGTATAATTTACCATAGTAATTTATAATGGTGCATAAATTTGTAATGAGGCTGGTTTCCTTAAGCTGTTTCTGTTCACTTGAGGAAATGTGACTCTCTGAAGAGCGCAGCCATACAAGGAGATGGACATGGGTTTGGGGTGAGGTAGAAGAGCTGGAAGACAGCTCAGCCTTGACTGTCAGTGCATCCTCGTGCCACACAGCTCTGCATGGACCAATCCCATGAGGAATGCCTCCAAAGAGCTTGAGAGAACACACCTGTTTGCAGATACAGCAAAGTAATTACATGGAAGCAAACCTCAATGGAAATAATAATAATAAGAATTAGAATGTTCCAAACAGGACTCATCTGGGAATCTCAATTAGCTCCACAAACAGTAATTAATTTAGCTTCTTAGCTCTCTGCAAGATAGAGAATTACTAATCTTCCCATTTTATGGATGGGGATATACACATGCAGAAATGTCAATGAGACATTAGCTGGATTTAGACAGCACGTCTTCTTGCAACCTGTTCTCTACCTTGTTCTCTCCCCTGTCACATCAGCTGTTATTCTCCCTTTATTTTTGTGCAAAACTATATTCTGCTGGTTTGAGCCGAAGAAGAAATCACTCCAAAGTCTCCAAGGGCTTAACATAACCGAAGTCTGCTGTACTCACCATAAGGGCTGCATTAAATACCCTGTGCTGTGATAGAAAATGTATCCAGAGGGACCCCACAGGATTTTATTTCGCAACTCAACGGCGAAGTTTCCCTAATGAGGCTGATGACAAATTTGGCTTTATTTCTTTCACTAAATATTGCTAAAACCCAGGAGATGAGCCCATAAAAAAGTCAGATTAAATACCAGGAGAGAGACCTGCCTGCCTTTGACCTCAAACGAAGGGCAAGAATTGTTGGGGCTCTGAGGGCAGCTCTCCAGCACAGTGAGATAATGGATCCTTCCTTAAAATAAACACCAAACCGGCCATATCAACAGAGCAGCCTCTAATTTTATAATGCCTTTGCTAGTTTAAATCTCCAGATGAGTTATTATACTGCAACACATACACAATAAGTATGTCATGACCCTACAATAGCGCTCTGTAAGAATACAGAGGGCTGGGAAGAATAAAGAAAAAGGTTAGTGACTTTTCAGCCTGAAGCGAACTTGATTTTTCTGCATTCTGGAAAAGAAAATATTTGGGTACTCTCAAAATCTTAAAGAGTATTTGATTTTTTTCAGACCTTCTTGCTCTCTACAATTACCTGGAAGGAGGTTGCAGCCAGGTGGGGGCCGATCTCTCAGGCAACAAGCAACAAGACAAGAGGAAATGGCCTCAAGCTGCACCAGGGGAGGTCCAGGTTGGACATCAGGAAAAATTTCTCCACAGAAAGAGTTGATAAATATTTGAAGAGGCTGCCCAGGGTGGTGGTGGAGTCACCATCCCTGGAGG
>VZTA01018041.1:0-16002 GCA_013398855.1 Mohoua ochrocephala | reverse complement strand
TTCCCCAGGCCTAATCTTGGCTGATTGATCTGCCCTTTAGAGGACAACCAAGTCTAGGAATAACAAGCTCTTTCCTTGGCCAGGAGATGTGCTTGTAGGGTGGACAAGGCTGTGGAGGAAGGATGTTATTGCCCTCTTCCCTCTTTTTCTCTTTGTGTTGAGAGCTTCACGACCACAGGCTGCCTTTTGGAAATGCCGTGATGGCAGTGGCTCTGCAGCCATGTGAAGGGATGGTTCTTCAATTATCAGGGAGTCATTTTTGAGTTCTCCCTGGAAGCAGAGGGAATATTTCTGATTGATTCGTTCACCAGCTGATTTCACTGGGATACAACCCATTTAGGTTTACAGCTCTTTTTTCAAGGAGGAGGGAGCCCAGAGAGGCTCTTTTGTCTCATCTCCTCTCATTGCAAATCAAAGGCAGCACCATGCTGGGAGACTCCCAATGCCAACGAGAGAGGACATTTGGCAGCACGGCTCCCAGAGACTTCTGGAGCTGCTTGACACCAATCTTCCTGTTTTTCCGGAAAAGAAAAAAAACCCTCACTGCACCTGGTGTATGACAGCAAAGGACAAGTCAGAGGATCTGAAGGGACATGATGGCACTTCAACAGCAAGTGTGGCTGTACCAAAGTGTGGCTTCTCAAAGCCTGCAGTATGGCCACCTGTAATACAGCAAACTAATTTCGGAACGCTGTGGGTTCCCAACGCAGAGCCCAGAAGGATGGCTTCAGGATTAAATCCCTGCCTCAGGACTTTCAGGACATCCCCAGAAGCACAGAGTTGAAGAACTGGACCATTTTAAACAAGCAGATGCTTTTTCCCCCCCAAAAAAATTGTCTAATTTTGGGTGACTTAGTGCCACAGTTAGCTTTTGCAGGGACTTCCAGTTTTTCCCTCATGACTCTGGGCCTCCCAGATCGCTGCTGCTGCTGCTGCTGCTGCTGCCAGCACAGGACCTGGTGAGTCCTACAGAGCCTCAGAAGAAGACTGAGAAGACCCAAACTGTCCTTGAAGCAAATTTGAGACCAGAAGAAAACAAACAGGAAGCACAGAGGAGGTCTTTGCTTCTGTATGCCAAACAGGATTTACAGAAAATCCCACTAGAAAGGGCCAGTGATGAGATGAGCAATCCAGCACCACAAGAAGCCAAATGGGAGATGTCCATTCTCTTCATCACAGTTAGGTGCAAGCCTTTGATTCACATCCCATGTGACACTGCCTGCTCAGGGGTAAACCTTCCTGTTGGAGATGCAATGTACTCCTGGGATAGGATTTAGAAAATTGAGGCCTACTCTGCTCTGTGGCCACAACTGAATCACCTCACTCAGGTTTTTTTTCTGTTTTCTGAAGCAGGAATAGTGTTATGTTCTGCTTACTGAGATGCTGAAATTTATGCATGAAAAGCATGGCATCAAAACTAAGTATTGTCACATAAAGCAAAATGAAACTGTACAAAAAAAACAACAACAAGGTAATGTGCGTGTCATTAAAATCCTGACACCAGATGCTAGAAGTGGGTTGAATTTGCTGAGGTACTCCTGCTGCTCCTTTTCACCAGGCATGGGGAAATACTGCTTTGCAGATAAACATTGTGATATGGTGAATGTCCAGGATTTAATGAAGTCCATTATAACAGATGAAAATGGAGCTTTCATTAGTTTATGAATGCCTTATTCATTTTAGTTTTGGGGTTTTTAAAAAAAAAATCAAGAAAGAATGTTTTCCCTAAGCAAGTGCCAAGTAAGAGAGTAAACATCTTCTGCTCTTACACCTTCATCTCCTCCCCAAGGCTGTCACTCCTGCAAGGAAAAGGCTCTCATTACACCAGCCTTGCCCACAGTCCTGTTGCAAACCTCTCCCAGTGAGATGCACCCAACCCTAGAAACAGCTGGCTACAGCTGGCTGTACCCATGAGCTCTGCAGAGCCTTTTCCCACTCCTGCCTGCCTCTGCAGGGCTCTTCAACTCCCATCTTCGCCTTTTATTGCCACACGCACTTTGGGCCAAGAACAATAATATATTTGCTTTATGATGCTCTGGCCATGACAGGGATTTTATGGACTGCCACAATATCATCTTCATAACTGCGGCCACACTGCTGATTAAAAGGGTCACACTGGCACAAGGGAATCTATAATGTCTTTATTTGTTCACAGGAAGGATACACCGGGAGTTCAAGTTTCTCTCTCCAGCTTCGGTCTCTTGGCATTTTGATCCTGACCACCTTTGAGAATAAAAGGGGAATTTAGCTCTTAAATGTGATCAGTCACTGGTGTCTCAGTTAAAACCATCCATAAAAGGATCAGTTTCTTTGTTACACAGGACAAAGGCTGAGACCACAGAGTTGAAATAGGAGTAGAATGATAAAAACTGTCTTTTTAGCTAAAGAAGGACAATCATTAACCATGTAAATAAACGAGTGACTATTGAGTTTTAGTAACACAGTCTGCTCTGTTGCTCATTCATGAAGAGGAGTGAAGAGAAAATGCTTCAAGGCTTCAGAAAAATATATTTTTCTTTTTAGTTGGAGAATTAAACATCCTGGTATTTCAGCACTGCAAACACCTGCTGACAGTATGATTGCAAAACAGGACATTCTTGAAGTTGCAAGAACACGGGCACAAAAAAAGAGAATCCTGTTATCAAGTAAAATATCTGAAGACTGTGGGCCTGAGTGTGTGTTTTTTTCTCCGACTTCTAAAAGCGTCACATCCTCAAATTCAAATGAGCAGATGGCTGCCAGAAACACTCTGAAACCAGCAAGCTGCTTGCCTTGGACACATTATTTTGGTGTCTTGACCTCTTGACTCTCTCATGGATTTTTATTTCGTTTGGAATTGATCCAAGGCTATTGGAGAGGATTTTAAAGTCACCAATGACCTCTGAACTTCAATGATGGCATTTTGGGGCGTTTTATCTTAAAGAGGAGATAAGGGCAGAAACGGCCATACACTCACCATCGAATGGGAGCAAAACAATACAATGACATAACTTGTGGTTTCAGTCACAGCTGAGGGAAGCTGCTGAGGCTGTACAGAGAAGAGGTGATACTGGTGCGGGGAGAAATGTTTTGAGAGCTTGTGACCAGGGCATCACCTCTTTTTTCTGGCACCGCACAGCTGCAGCTGGCGACAACTTCAGCCCTACCTCCCTGCTCCTGCAAAGCACCAACCCCAAGTTATACCTGCTCCTGGCTGAGTGTCTGAATTTTAGTTCCTTGCCTCAGAAAGGGTATAGAAATGTAATCTTTGATATGAAGTCGGGTCTTAGGAATTGCCAGTAGATAAAGAGCCTTGCATTCATTTTCCCTGCAACTCTGACTGCTCTTCAATCCTGACCTTGATTGCTCCCAGTAAGAGATAATACAAATCTCATTCCTCATGTAGACTTCCCAAGATGTTGTCTTGAGCTTCATCTCACAGGTGCTAAATGGCTTTTCATTCAGGAGATAAGCCGAAGTTCTCTGATGAAGGATAAGGCTGATAAATTTGCTCCTTGGGAGCCAGGGGACAATGTGGGTAAAGGTCATCTGGAAGAGAGAACTAAGCTGGTAGCACAGCGGGTCATGAAGACACTGAATCACCATCAGGCCACCATCTCAAGGCGAGGAGCGAAGCATTGCAGAGGGTACAATTTCTCTTGATGCCCTCTTCCTAAGTCGTGCGAAAGGAAAGATTTCTTTTTCCTCCCTTACCCTGTCAGGGCCCCTCCTGGACTCCTTCCAGCCAACCGAGGCTCCCGCTTTTACCCTTCCACCAACACCCTGCACCTTTACCCAGCCACGGTGTCACGGTGTGGCCATTCCCTCTCAAATTTCTTTCTTCACCCACTTATCCTCACCAAGGGTGTGCTCTGGTCGTATCCAGGCTTCTTACTTCCCATCGTTCTTATTGAACTACAGGCACTTATTAAAGAAATGGGAGCATCATCTAGTGCACCTGCTGCTCAAACATGAGGGACTGGAACCACAGTATTCCTTTATGAAGAGATCAGTGACAACTAATTTTGGTGGCGCATAGATAAAATACTGATTTAATTTATCTAGATCCAGTAAAATCTGAAAAGAGCTTATAAGAAATCATGCCTATACCTTAGTTAATGAAATTCTGGGCTGCTTCTGGGAAGGCTGACAATTGTAAAACCCATCTGCCAAACTTTCATTCACAGCTTCATTGCAAAGTCATTACAGATATGACAAAACCCACCAAACTCACAGAGGTGTGTGTGAACACACATGTGAGAACGAGGAGCACCACACTGAGTATTGCTGGCAGCTTGGAGGGGACAGTAGAACAAGGAACAGATGCTCTTGATGCTGCCAGCAATACCCAATGTTGCAGGACCTTTTTTTATTCCCACCTGAGAACCTGAGCTTGACATCACCTCTGCAAGCAAACCATATGAGCTTTCACTACTGGTGGGGCTCCCAAATGCTTGGAGAAGGCTGCCAGAGGCCTCAGGACATTCATCCATGGACCATCTCACCCTTCCCATACCACCACAGAATGGTTTGAGTTGAAAGGGACCTTAAAGATCCTTTAGTCCGGCCCCTCTGCCATGGGCAGGGACAACTCTCACTAGACCAGGGTGCTCCAAGCCTGGGAACACTTCCAGGGGTGGGGCAGCCACAGCTTCTCTGGGCAACCTGTGCCAGGGCCTCCCCACCCTCACAGCCAGGAATTTCTTCCCAATATCCCATCTAACCCTGCCCTCTGGCAGTGGGAAGCCATTCCTTGTTGTCCTGTCACTCCAGGGCCTTGTCCCAAGTCCCTCTCCAGCTCTCCTGGAGCCCCTTTAGGCACTCGAAAGGGTTCTAAGATCCAGGACATTGATTATTTTGGCAGGCCAGGCTTTGTGCTGTGCCCTTAGAGACGGATACTGGGGCTGATGCAGATTGTTTTTACTGGTGCTCTTTGCACTTGTTTTGCTGCACCCAGAAACCACAGAAGGCTGAAATAAATCCATAAGCGCCCTATCTGCTGGTCACCTGTGCCCCGATCTCCTCGTGTTTATATTTGTGCTCGTTATGAGGCAGGGAATGAGAGTGAGCATAAAACATTGGTCCCTGGGGAACAGCGATTTTCAAGCGGTTACTCTGCAGGCGAAACGCAGGGTGCCGGCAAGTAATGCCTGCAAACTTTGATGCCTTGATTTCTGTTGCGTGGATCAATATTAATAGCAATATTGTGTTTTCAGAGCTGGCAGAACTATTGATTATTTGGTATGTAGCGGTTCATTTATACTTGAGAGCAAACTGGGACACTGAAACAACAAATGTGCAGCTGTTAACAAGCAGCACAGGACATTGAGTTTCAGTGACACAACTAGGATATCACTTCCTTTGTCTAAAATGGAACATCTTTAACATGTGAAAAATATAATTTACTTATCTGACTTATGTAATACCTGGGGAAAATACCTTTTTCCCTGGAACCTGAAGATTAAGGTCATGTTTCCAAATATGTGCCAAATTCAACCAATAATTTCATCCCCACTGTGACCAAACACTTGAGGTATTCTTGAAAGGAAAATATTTTGTTTGATATGTTTAAACAAGTATTAAATCAGATCACCTTGTGCATGAGAAGATTTCAATGAAAGAAAAGATAATGAAACATTACACTGTGGTTGCAGGAGCTGAGCCAGAGTTATTTTTTTTCAATGAGGTTTTTAACTCAGTGAGGAAAAATTGATACCTGTATCTAGATATGTTTGTAATTATGTTTTGATAGGGTGAACCCAAAATAAAACTTTCTATATCAAACAAAGGGTGTGCTTACATCTGAAAGACATGATGCTGTATCCTTCCATGAGCTGCTTTATTATGTGTAAGTCTACAATTGCCTCCTAGGGACATATTTAACTATCAAGGACCAAACTGTTGAATGGAGACTATCTAGAACACCCGTCTTATGGCTGAAACTTCTGAAAAAGGAACCTCCCCACGGTGAGGGAAAAAAAAAATTAAAAATAATGGGTGACACTCCCTGCTGCAGGAAAGAACACCTCAATGACCAACAATCTTTTTACTTGAGCTTCAAGAGGCTGGGGAGGTGACCAGTAAACATGCAGGAAATGTACCTGTACTATACATTGCCTTTTAGGGGGATCATATAGCCTTTCCTCTGCTCTCAGCATGTTAAACCCCACAGGCTTAGCTGCCTTAGCAACTGTCTACAGTTTGGACAGGTCAGGATCAAGGGAGGCTGAATCAGCCTCTGTCGGTGGCTCCGCTCTCCCACTGCTGACAAATGGAGTTCAGAGTGAAGGAGTCCAGTTTCTCAGTTGGGCCTGAGCCTCTTCAGCCAGTAGCAATTAAACGTGCCCAGAAATATTCCCAGGCATGGAGGCCAACTGGCACGGAGAGGTTTGTACCTCTGCTCACAACCATGTCTTAACTTTCCTAACACAGCAGCTAAGTGCAAACAGCTCACAGGGATGAACCCTGATCCATGCTTAAGAATGATTTAGGAGCTTGCTAGCTGGACCAAAAGTGTGCCGAGAACTGGTTTAGTACTTTGAGTATACCCAGTTACGTTCCCGTGAACGTTCCCAGATACCGCTTAGCGTGCTTAAGTTATTGTTATGACATATTTCTTTTCCTGATCAAGATTACTTCTTTACAGCCAGGAGAAGGGAATTGTATGGCTGTAAATTTGGTTATGACAATAATCCTTTTGCTGGTTCGTGAAATCACTCTTACTCAAGAGGAGGCGTGTTTACTGCTGTCTGCAATCTAAGAATATTTGCAAGGAACCAGATGTGGTGTGTTTAAAGTGAAAAAAATGTTCTGCGTGGACAGATGAAAGTCATAAACAAATCACTGTCCTCCTTATCCCATTGCACATCACTGACATCTGCCTGATACTACATTTTCAAAGTTTGCTACTTTAAATGGCTTACCCCCAAAAAAGCATCCCTCAAGCACTTGCCATACGCTCTACCTGTGCTACATCGATGTGCTGGTTTTGTCTGGGGCAGGGTTCATTTTCTTCCCAGGGGCTGTTTTGGGGCTGTGGTTTGGGTTTGTGCTGAGCACAGGGTCGATAACGCAGAGATGTTTTTGTTATTGCTGAGCAGGGCTTGCACAGAGCCAAGGCCTTTGCTGCTTTTTGCACTGCCAGGCTGGGGAGGGGCTGGGGGTGCTGGGGAGGTTGGGAGGAGACACAGCCAGGGCAGGTGAGCCCAAGTGACCAAAGGGATATTCCGGACCATGTGACATCATGCTCAGTGTATAAAGTGGGGGGAAGAAGGAGGGAGGGGGGATGGTTGGAGTGATGGAGTCTGTCTTCCCAAGCCACTGTTACATGTGATGGGTTCTGGCTCTCCGGAGATGGCTGAACACCTGCCTGACCATGGAAAGCAGGGAATTATCTCCTTGCTTTGGTTTGCTTGTGTGCATGGCTTTTGCTGTCCCTATTAAACTGTCTTTATGCCAACCCATGAGTTTTCCAGCTTTTATCCTCCAATTCTCTCCCTGATCCTGCTGGTGGGGGAGTGAGTGAGGGACTCAGAGGGGCCTGATGGGGTTAAACCATGACAGCTGGGATGCCATTAGATGTCCCATAGCAACTTTCTGTCCTGACCTGAGAAAGGCAGAGCAAGTCTGTTTTCATGGATTTCTCTGAGCTACAAGAAGCTGAATGCAAGATCTTTACTTCAAGAAGAATTGATTTTATCAAGGCAGGGCCATCTGGCAGAAGGTGGAGCAGGATTAATGCAATCTCAAACCAAGAGGGAAGATCTTGGTACTGTGTCACCTAAATCTTGGCACCCTCCACCACCCCACAGAGACTCAAGGCAGAACAGGGAGGCAGAGGAAATACTTCGTGCCTACAGTCTCTTCACCACACACACCACAAACCCTTCTCAGAGAAAAGGTTTCAAAGCTGCCATCAGAAGCTCTCACTCTGATATGGGACCTGTTCAGAGGAACACATCCCTTTGAATGGTTTAGCTCATGACACTTCTAACAATCACCTGTGCAGCAACCTACTCAGGGTTTGCAGATGGAGCTTGGGAGGAAGCTCCTTATCCTGGTGAGCTGGCTGTATTTCAGCAGTGGCACTTTCTTTGTGGACAGCACCAGGGTTGCCATTCACCTTTCACAGTTTTTCCCAAGGAAAAGATGGTGCAGACCTGTGTCAGGAGTTGGTGTCACCTCCCAGCTCCCGTTGGGATACCTCTGTGGCCCTGGCAGAAGCAGCTAAAGGCACCTTGTGGGCTCACAGCCTCGGTATTTCATGGTGGCTTCCTGACTCAGGAAACTACAACACCAGAAGGATGGCAGAATCCTTCATGCCAGCAGAATCTAATGCCTTGTGATCCTGTGATCTAGTGCAAAAGGCAGGAGGAATGGAAAGTCCAGCAGGCACCTGATTGAAGAGGCTGGGGGAGATGAGAGGAGATGGTGTCCTGCTGTGCTCTTCTCCCACCCCCATAGCCTCCTTATTTTCAAAGAGTTTCCACAGGGCTGTGGCAGCTATTGTTCTCCAGACCTGGTGCATCAGCATCCCCACTGCACTGACAGTTTGGGATTCTCACACTGCCAGCCCTTCTCGTTCCTGGCAGAGAAAGGAGCAGCTTGTTTGGCTTCAGGGGGAAGCAAGACGTGCAACTCAGACGCCCCTGTGCTAACCCTGTACAGGGTGATGCTGCATAGTCCATAGCTAGCATGGGCTGCCTGAGCGTGTGGTCACGCTCAGACAGGCCCAGAGGCATCCCACAAACATGTTTCTGTCCCTTTTCCTTCCAAAAGTGACCACAGCACCTGGGTCAAGCTGTGGCACAGCTGCTATCGATGTGCAGTCAGCAGTGAAGGAGTGATTCTTTATGTTTGATTTTCAAGGAGGCTGCAGATTCCTCTTGGCCATTAAGATGAAAAGGAGGCTAATTCAAAGCTAGAGCAAAGTTTAAGGAGTAATTCTGCACAAGCAGGCAGGTAAGATAATGTAAAAGTCATTCTTTTCTCTGTTTGGCCCTGTAAAATGAGAAATACTGTCAGGGCTGTGCATTTTTTGAAACCTGCATTATTTCTTTTTTCCTAGGAAAGGTTGAAATAGGTTTAAGCACTGCTGTTATTATCTCTAAAATGACAGAGACATTTTCATGTGAGTTTCCCTTCACAGTCAGATATCCATATTCACCGTGTGCATTCCTTTGATTCGGGGACTGCAGCTCCCCTGTGGTCCAAGGACTCAAGGTTCATTTTGTGTTGCTCTTTCTGCCAAAATGGGGTTATTAGAGACAGAAAAAAATCACAAGGTCACCCACAGCCTTGATAGAAACAGGAGGGTAGGAGAATATTAGGAAGAAACTATTAGCTGTAATATCCAGCTGCATTTGGCAAACCTGAGTGTATTTGGATTGCCTGCACCAGCATTTCACTCCCCTGTTTCCAGATGATTGCCCTGGCCCTAGTGATTAACCACCTGAATACACCCAAGAAGGATATTCACAGAAAGGATCTCATGATAAAAAGGCTATTCCTGGCCTTCTTTCCATCACATCATAATCTGTCCACTAATATGGCTTGAGATCTCAGCTGATCAAAAGGTCATAAGATGCTACTGCTAAGTATCACTCTGTCTCTGTTCAGCCAAAGGCATTTTTACTCCATTCAACAGGCAGAGGAATGTAATAGCAAAGCCTTCAAATCTGTTTGTATAATAGATGAAGTCTTTGCTATATGGCATTTATCTTCCTTCAGGGAGTGACACCTGATAAATAAATCTCTAGTTGCCAGTAAATTTAAATAAAACAAAGGCAAATCGTATCCCTGTGCACTGTAAATATAAAACTGCAGAGAACATAAGAGTTCCCAACCTTCCACCATCTCCTCTGCTAGAAAAGCTATAAAGTGCTGACCATCCACAGGTTCTGCCAAAATCAAGGGTGCTCAGATCCCTGGGTACATTACAAAAAGCATGGAAACAACACGGGAGGGACTTAAAGACACGTAACTCATTTAGTCTAATGACACGCTAAAACTTACACCTTTTTGTCTTCATGCTAGAAGAAACCAAAAACATAAGAAAGGGGGGTTATCAGCACTTTGATAGCAATAATGGAGTGAAAAGGGGGGAAATCTGATAAATGGGTCAATGTGTTTCCCAGGGAATAACACTAGGGGGGACAATTTTCAAACATCCTGGGACGAATAAAATACTGAACCACATCCTACTCAACACCACGACTTGGGCCAGCTGGTCACCGCTGCGGCAACTTGTCTATGAGATGCCAGCCATTGCCTCCAGCAGCAACTGCAGCCACTTCTCCGGCCATCCTGCTTCCAAGCCTCTCAACATGGGCAGGGATCACTGCCCAAAACAGCAGGGAGAGAGGGCACCACTGCCAAGCGCCACCTGCCACCTGAAACCCGCGTCTAGCAGGTCTGCAGAGGTAGTTCCTGTGAGCATTACCATTGGGAAATTCACTGTTTAGTGTGTCTCCAGCACACCTGAAGTGTTGTCACAACCAAATTAAACCCCTCAGCATTTCCCAGACTGTCCGCCCACTCTTTGGCTTTCCAGAGCTCTGTACAAGGACCAACAGACAGTTTCTTTAACTGCAACTGGCAGTCATTTTGCTCCTCTCCATGCTTTCAAAGCTGAGAGCCATCAAAGATTAGCAGAAAAAATCATGACTATTTTTCCCTAAGAAGCAGCACTGGTAATAGGCTTCAGGAAAAATCCTCCTAAATGCAAGTGATAAGCGTAGACTGTGTGAAGGCTGACAGGTCTGATTATAATTATCACTGCGAGGGGACTAGCACTAACCTCCCTTCTGGAAGGCAATGACAATTCCTGGAAGGGAACATGCAAGTGAATTATCATAAACAAAATCATTGCAAGTAGAGTTGTCTTTCACCGGGAAACTAAACAAGACCTAGATTTGGGGGGTAAAAAAAAAAAAACACAACAAACCTTTAGAATTTATCAAAGTTTATCCTGTTAGAAAATGGCACTTAATCATACATTTAAGTTTAGCTGACTTCTGAATGATGAGAGTCAAAGAATCAAGCAGGACACACGAAGTGTAAGATGGAGTCATGCATGCAAGAGGTGTTTGGAAATAAAGGATATATTCTCAAAGTATACTTGAAGAACACACCCTGCGTTTAAACATGGGCAAGGAGTCCCAGGGAGGAAGTTGGTTCAGACTGAGATAAATATTCAAAACTGCGACAAATCCCAGGCCACTCTGCCCCAACCTTTCCCCCTTCCTCACATCCTAGCAGGAAGAAAGCCAAACACAACCAATGCAGATCTCTTCAAATTGGTTCTCTCCGTTGAAATCCTAACTTTGCATCTGTGCATTAACTGAAATACTACAGCGTCAGCTTTCATCAGGGTTGTGAGGAAGATAGGATAGGTGGTATTTCTTCAAGATCATCCCGCCCCAACCTTTCTGCTTTCTTTGATGGTATTCCGTTTTTCTTAGTCTGCACGTTTTTTTGGCATTTCTCACTCCATTTCCATTGGAAACTTGGAAATAGAGAAGATTGGGCAATCTGGACTGAGTGTAGCAGTACCCTAGCTTTTTCTTTCTGGAAACAGGGAAACAGATATTATCTTCTTAATAGGGGCTATAACTGCAGAGGAGATGAAGAGAAGAGCCTCAGAGTCAAAAGCAGTTCTAAGAAT
Organism: Mohoua ochrocephala; assembly: GCA_013398855.1. Taxonomy (NCBI): domain Eukaryota; kingdom Metazoa; phylum Chordata; class Aves; order Passeriformes; family Acanthizidae; genus Mohoua; species Mohoua ochrocephala. Next base: position 4,358 of record VZTA01018041.1, on the reverse strand, counting down.
TTCATTCTCATTATATCTCAATGGAGTGGAGCAAATAAATTGTGCAAGGAGACATATGGAAGCTCACTACGCAAATGGCCTATTTAAGGCTCTTACTTCCTAATTAGGTCCTGGTGTCAGGAGGTTGGTAACAATTATTCACACATAGATCATTTGGATACAATACAAACTGTTCTAAAACCCAAACCATCATAATGGCATGCATTAAAAAGAAACTCAAATTAACGTTTTAGACTCATTTGTTTAGTGCTTGGACTATCGGTTTCTGTGCTACACACACCTAAATTTTGTGTCCAACATTGCAAAATTGTGTTTGGAAAGGGAAAAGGAGGAAGCAAAAATCGTCACAGCCATATCCCCTTGTTCTTACCTTGTTCACAGATTTCGTCACTGGACTCTGCACAGGGAACCCACACTCTCTTCCCAAATTCTTCATCTGACTCTGTGGTGTTTCCCAGAGCAAAGAGAAAAAAGAAAACCTTGATTTTAGGGGTGACTGTGTAGAAAACGGTCACAAGCATCCAGAGTTTTGCTCTGCCCTTTCGATTTCCTTACATGTTTCAGTATGACCACCACCACTTGCCAGCTGGGGCCCTCTGAGCACCCAGTGGTGGGGTCCATGCTCATTCCCACACTGTTTTGTTAGGCCCCCCAAGCCTCCCCTTATCCCACAGAGATGTGTAGGTTTCCCCTCCCAAGCATCCCTTGTCAGCATGTTGGCATCACAGAGCCACCACAGCTTTCCCCAGCAGCCGTGGGGCACGCAATGAGCCGTGATCTCAGGGAGCGATGCCATGGATTCCTCTGACAACCTGTGTTAGAAAAGCTTGGGGAGAGAGCAGGAAGGCGTCACAAGAAGCCAACCCGCCTGGTTTGTATAAGAGTTAAAGTAGGGAGCCGAAGCCAAGGATTACCACATTGCAAAACCATTTAAAACAGAGTAAGTGCTCGTGATTCAGCATCGTGACTACGGCAAACCCGCTCTGCACTGCGCTTCAGCACTTCTAGTATGAAAATGAGGTCTTCCTCTCCCCTTCCTGCCCTCCCATCTCCTCTCCTCTTTGTCTACCTCTCCAGCCCTTCACACAGGGGTGAAATATTTCACATTTTCACCTGTGGTGTTGCAGATCAGAGAGTGTTTGCTTTGCTCTGCTTTGCTTTTCACTGATTTTGCCAAAGGCATCCTTTTAAGCATCAGCCTGTGCAAAGATAATAGGTGACACAATTCTCTATAACTGGAATCAGCAACAAATCAGCCATCTGCCACTCCAGGGGTCTGAGATTAACCCAGCCACTGGACCGTGACTGCAAAGCATTTGCACATTTAGATTACAGAAATGCGAGGTTACAGGTCCAAAAAAATAAGACTGGGAGTGGGGAGAGTGCAGGAAGAAGGAGTGGAAGACAGCCTCAGAAGAGCCCTTTAGATTAAACCTTCCTGACACAAGTCACCTCATAACAACTCCAAGCAGACAGTGTTTCTCATTATAAAGTGCTAAAAGGATGAAGGATTTGAAGGAAGCAACTTGAGACACATTTGACATCATGTTTCTGGAGAACGCGTCCAGAGACACTTCTTTCACACAGGGAGAAATAAAGACGAAAACCGAACAGCTGCCTTGTCAAAGCCTTCCCTCCTCAGGAAGCATGACCAAGCTGCCCAGAAGGCTTACTTGAGCATTTGGAAAGCACCAGAGTGTAATTTTTGCCCCAAGATGGATAAGATCCACAAGCTCCCCTATGGTAAAGATTTCAAGAAAAGAAAGAGGTCTGCCCACTGAAATAACAAGGTTTGTGAAGGTCTCTTCATTTTTTGCTCCCAGTTTACCTTCTTGAATAACAAACACTATTTTGCTACCATGCACACATGGATGCTGCCACTCCACATCAATACCTGTCCATGTCTTTAGGATTCTCTCTATAATTCTGTTGGGAATTGTTATTTGATAACTGAAGTATTTGAAAACCAATGAAGTTTAAATCAGTAGTAAACACAAGCTGGGTGCAGATCTAAAAGCATGAGCAATGGTCTGTACAGGGTGTGGTGGGTCAGGAGAGACACCAGGGTCTCCTCTGGTCATGTTGATAGGTTTTAATCCCTACTCCTGCCACTTTCTCTTGCAGGTTAGAATCCTACGGATCCCTGAGATTCCCATCCTCAAAGATCTCAGGTTAAAAAGAGGAGGTTCTGCCCAGAGGAACAGGTGTAGCTGCAGCCAAAAGTGTCGGCGAGAACATCCGGAAAATTCTGGAACATCTCACCTGTGAGAAAAGACTGAAGCATCAGAACTGTTCAGTCTGGAAGAGAGAAGATTCCAGGGAGATCTTGAGCATCTTCCCATACCTAAAAAGATTCCAGGAGAGCTGGAGAGGGACTTTGGACAAGGCCCTGGAGTGACAGGACAAGAGGGAATGGCTTCCCACTGCCAGAGAGCAGGGATGGATGGGATATTGGGAAGGAATTCCTGGCTGTGAGGGTGGTGAGGCCCTGGCACAGGGTGCCCAGAGAAGCTGTGGCTGCCCCATGTCTGGAAGTGTTCCCAGGCTGGACAGGGCTTGGAGCAATCTGGTGTAGTAGGAGGTGTCCCTGCCCATGGCAGGGGGTGGAACTGCATCAGCTGTAAGCTTCATTTCAACCTAAACCATGCTAGGCTTCTGTGATTCTATCAAATTCAGGCAAGGTCTGCATGGCGTGTGCCCTGGGTGGGGATGTCATTTCAAACAGCTCAACTCATGACATCTGAAGAGACAACTGAAAACCAAATGTGTTTATATAAACCTATGTGTTTTATGCATGTCATTTATTCAGAGAAAACAGGTAGGGTCGGATGGAAGGTACGAGAACAAACTCCAGGTTCTTTGGCCAGCCCTCTTGTTGATATTTCCATGGTGAAGAAGAAACCAAGGTTTCCTGGGCCAAGCACTGCACGCCCTGCAGTTGCAACAAAGGAAAAGAGCAAGAAGAAATGGCAGCACCTTCTCTGTGCAAGCCCAAGTTGAACTGCAGCAAAGACAGGGTACAAAGCACAGCTGAGAGGTGAGGAAGAGCAAGGGATCAGCTGCTGTAGTCATCCTACTCCATACAAAACCTGCTGGCATCCACTCAGAAATGAGTGCCACTCCCAACAGCGTTAATTTGGGACAGAGCATTTGATCCTCCACAGAGGAAGGACTATTGATCTGTGAGGAGCTGTGAAAAGAAGAGGGTGAGGGGAGCATGCTAGACAACACCTTTAAGTCTGCCTGAACTCCCCCCTATTTATCACAGCATTTCCAAAAGGCCTTGCCTGGGCAGGGGTAGGTGCTCCCAAGCCAGGCCTACATGTCTGAGACCAAAGGTGAAGTTTGAAGTGGTTTGGATGTGTACTAGGGCATGGTTTTCAGGTGAGAAAGAGGTCACGGGGATCATCCCACGCCTGAGACTACAAAATGGGCCAAGCTAACAACCCAATAATCCACAAGCTTCTGAGATGCAGCAAGCTAATGAGGCTCTGCCCGTGCTTTAGAAAGGTCTCCTTGAACTTGACCTGCTGACTATGTGAGGGCTAAAACTGCTGTTATAACAGGATCTAGACCTGTTTTCAAAACCAGAGACTGGGGTTTTCCCTTTCTCCAGTCTCTAGTTTCTGTAATGGAAACCTAAAACTTCAAATACAAATTCCAAAATGATCTGAAAAGGAACATCTGTGGAACGGGAAGGAAAAATCTTTAACTTCAACTACTGAACTACTGCAAGGTTATAATTTTTTAAAATGTTTTAAAAAAATCAAAACTCTGTTAAAAAAAAAAAAAAAAGAGCTGGTTTGGTTTGGTTTGGGTTTTTAAGAATCTTTTCCTTGCCTGCAAATGGAAGGACACGGGCATTAGCACAGGGCAAATCCTTCCCTTTCAGACAGAAATCACCACAAAACTCCAGTCCATTTCTTGCAAATGAACCAACATCACGAACTGATGCAGTTTCAGCCCTACATGCTTGTTTGTTTGTTTGTTTGTTTGTTCGCTTGCTTGTTTTATCCAGACAGGTTTTTTGCAGGAAGGGGCTTTTTGCAACCCAAACAGCGCCACTGCATCAGCCAGGCGTTGAGCTGAGCCGTGGAGCCGCTTGGAAGTTGCCTCATCCCCCAGCAAATGAGAAACGGAGGGAAACACCGACGCAGGCGACGNGCACCTTGCAGCAGAGACTCGTGTCCTACAAGTAACCTTGCATCAAGACACAGACCCACAACAGCAGCCTTACGGGTACAGTGAGATGAGGAGGAGGAGGAGGAGGGCAGCGACTAGGAGGGGAAGGGCAACAGGGAAACAGTCAGAAAACTCCCTGAGAGTCTTCTCTGCCTTCTTAGGGAAAAAAAAAAAAA
>VZTA01018037.1:90773-103710 GCA_013398855.1 Mohoua ochrocephala | reverse complement strand
TTTTTGGTAAACAACAAATAGGGTGGTGCACAAAGGGTCATGCTCCTTTCAGCATCAACTTTCAAGAAGGTAAGTCCACTGAACGTGAAAAGCTGTGTGTCACTGCTGGTCCGGATGAGGGTAAATGCATTCAGCAAGTTAGTCACTGTTAAAATTAAGATTAGTACAACTGAGGTAATTTAAGCAATTCACTCATCCACTCACTCCTCCAGCTGTAAGCACTTTATACAGTAAGAACAACTTAAAAAAAAAAAAAGACAAAAATCTACCAACTAGGCTGAGCCGCCATCCTCTCCATGTAATCCTTGGCCATATTGATGGCCTCGATGTTTTCAGGGTAGAGCACACAGAACATTGCCAGGGCCCCAAGGTTGTTGCCATAAATTTCATTCCAGCGAGCGCTGAACTCCTTTGGGTCCCAGGGAGGAAGGTACTCCAGGGGATTTGACAGCATGGTTTGCACTGCTTCAATCAGACGAGCCGCAATGTGCTGGTGCGTGGTGCTGGCCTGGAGACGCAGAGTCCCCACGTCCCCCTTGGAGAAGTAGAGCATGGGGTAGCTGTCGTAGTTGGCATTGACAAAAGGAACCATCGCGTCTCGGTCCTCCCTGGCGCCGCAGGCAAAGGCAAAGCAAACCGCGTGTATGAAAAACACACTTGGGGCTCCCCGTGTGTGAGTCCTCATTGTGGCATCAGATCTCCAGGTCTCAGTGGCAGCCAAACCATCTTTGAAATGTCCTGTGGCAGATGGACATGGAAGAATGGGTTAGAAAACGAATCTGTGAGACACTGTAATTCAGGAGCCTCTCTAGGAAATATGATTCCATCTAAAGAACACAGTGCATTGTCCAGGTAACTATCAAATAATTTCTATATGAATACTTCAGTTGAAACATCTACTGAGCAATTCATCCGAGAGAAAAAGCTGTACACTTTGAAGAAAGCCCCTTCCTTCCCACACCTTTCCCTCCCGTAGCTGATACCAGCTGAAGGGACACCACAGCAGCTCTTGTACTCGAGATTTGAAATAATTGCAAGGGTGCCTAATATGAAGCAGCACTGACTGTACTGGCAAGCGGAGAAGGGCGGGAAGGGAGGAGGAAGGGGGAGAGCCAGGGAGCTGGCAGCAGCCAAGCCTGCGTGCTGCCTTGGCTGATGTTAGCAGCTGGAGAGGGAAAGATGAGGAATGCTGGAGGTTTGCGCCGGGGTCACTTTATACAGTGCTTAAGGCCTCCGGTTCTGACACGTCCTCATTTTAAAAAAAGAAAAGAAAGTGCAAGTCAGGAGTCAAAAAGGGAAACAGTAAGTGGCAGGGTCTTAGAAAAACAGCTGAAATGCTTTGCCTTCCGGGCATTTAGGGGTTTGCATTATTAGTATTTTTTTCCAAGGGGCTTTCCATTTCACATGTGGAGATTTACTGCCAGTTACCAAGAAGGCTGAACACTGAATTAAAATGCATATTCTTCTACATACATGACTTCCTGAAACGTGCTCAGATGGGAAATCTATGCAGAGGTAAATGCACCTATTTAAACATAGTAAGTTCCTTTGTAGAAATTACCAACTATCTGGCCTAAAGTCACAGATAAAACATGGCCAAGATCCCCCTGAGGAAAGCCAGCAAATTCCTAGAATTCTTATGAGGGAAAAGGTTACGGAAAGCAGACTCAAGTGAGACAGTTTTATGTAAATAATGAACAGTAGTTTTCAATTATTAAAAGGAGAAATAGAAGGAAAGAAAACCTAAAAACAGATACAATTTTTTGTCCCATGGAAAACCCGTTTCATAGGATTCAGTCATAAAATTTGTAGGAAGTTAAAGTACAAAAGCAACCTTTTATTTCTCCCCACAGGTACCTATTCCATAGCCAAAATTTTCTAATAGAAACTGAGGCTGCTAAAACCTTATTTAGAGACCCATATCCTGTTTCAACAAAGTCATTAATACGAGAAAACTTTGACAGACAAGGACCTTTCATGACTGTAGGGTGCCCAGACTCTCTAGATTTTTGTGCTCAGCTCCTAAAATTAATTTGGGAGCAAACATCTTTGGCCAAGAAGTCCATCATTTTTTGTGCTTTCCTACCCAGGGCACAAATAATATTGCATCCTGTAACTGTTTAAATTTATCTATTACAGCGAGCAGCATAATTGCTTAACCAGAGCGCAATGGAAGATGACACTTTCAGAGTATTTTAATGCATTTTGCAAGTACATTTTGCCCTCTTTTGGATGTAAACCAATTGTTTCAGGACACATTATCACAGGCTGGCGTATTTGGTAACACTTTTACTTTATCATAGTCTCTCACCACATACACACATACAAAAAGACACATGCACCACAGTTTATCCAGACATACTCAAATCTCCTTGCACTCTTCTCTATGATGAAGGAAACTATACAACAGTATATTTTGACAGGAAGGAGGTAGAAACCAGCCAAACCAATACATTATGGTTGAAACATGATGTCATTTTTTTAATTGACGAGAAAACTGCTTTGTCATAATAATAAAAAGCCCGCTACCGTTTTTCTTTTTAAAGCCTCTGTGATCCTTTAGAACTGTGGGCAGAGGAAAGACCCTAAAAAATACCCCCAAAAAAGATAAAAATGCTTGTAGTTTTTTCTGTGTTAAACACATGTTGAAAAAGTTTCCTGGCCTACACGAACAGAAAAAAAATCTCAGCTAGCAGTAAGGACTTCATGCATTCTTTCCTTTGGCTTGATTTCTGTAAGCACTTCTGCACATCAGTGAGAATTAAGAACATGCATAAATTTTGGGATAGTTTTAAGAGTTCCCTAAATTAAGGTATTTCTGACCAACGATTAGGGAATATACAGTAAGGTTTCCCAGAACTCTTCCTTTTCAAATCTGAACACCTATTTCCCAGCATTACACCACCATCAAATACTTCCAGTGTTGCCAAAAAGTCATCATCTGTACTCTTAAGTATTCAATAGCCTCCCTCATTTTCACCCTTCATTCATGTGCACATTTCACAGAGAAGGTAAACCCTTTTTTTTAACCTTTACATGAGAAGGAACCACTGCACCACATTGTTTAGGCTAACAACAGAATAACTGGAAAACCAACCTATTGTATATTCATAAACAGCTTATTCAGTCAAGATCTGGAAGAAAGTCAACAGGCAGTGACAAAAGCAGGAGTACAAGATCATTTATTCTTGGTTAAATTACACTGACACCCTTCCTCTGATATGAAGACATTAACTCACAGCAGCCAGGACTCAGTAAGGACAGTGAGCCCTGTCCCATAACTTTGCGGGGCTCAGACCAGCGTCACTGATGGATGGGAGGAGGCAGCTGGAAAGGAGTACACCTTCCTTTCCATACAAACCTCTGAACCTTGATTATCAGCATAGCTTAGGGGAAGCTGGATCTGTGCAAGTCACTGTCCTCCAGCTTACCAGTTGTGAGGGAACCCGCTACAAGTTTGCTTGATACACAGGGCTTGGAAGAACAGGAGTCTGGGCCTTCTGATCATTAAACGAGCACTCACAATACCATTTTTTAAAGCTAAAAGGAATTTCTTACTCTCATGTTACACTGCATCATTACCAGCCACATCTTCCAAGAAAAACTTTACCAAGCAACTCAACCTTTTCTGAAAACGAGGGGGTTTTATTCAGTTGGGAAACCACGACCTGATAAAGTATTAAAAATTAAAAGGAGAAGGAACGATGCTTGCCCATGGAAGAAAATGCTCATATACAACGTGCTTTGAAAGTGTTGTCACTTAGTCCTAGATTGAAAGAGCATTTTGCATGATTCCCACTCCACTGCCAGCAGAAACAAACAGTAAAAAATATCAATTATTCCAGAAAAAAAACACCCAAAACGGATTAAATCTTAACTACTTTAGTTCTCTCTCTCTGCATCAACTGGTAGATTTTCAACTGTAGGCGAAACAAAAAGTATTGTAAAACTGAAACCACAAACTAAACTAAACATTGGTTTATACAGATAAATTTACCAAATAAACTATTTAAAAGAAATGGGAGGCCCATTTACTCCTGCCACATGTGCACAGAAACGTTGCTTCATCAGTGAGAGCAGAGGGGTGAGAAAAGGGCAGAGGAGGGGGGAGAGGAAATGATGGCACTGTTAGAATCACCAGCTTGCACAGCTGTCTTCCTTTGAAGCAATCTGACCTTCTTGTGGGTGATTAAAAATTAAAAACAAGTAAAGAACTGTGGCTTTCTGTAGTATCAGTTCTGAAGAGCCACTTGCTTTGTCGCTGCTTTTTACCGGGACCCCACTTCTGTCACTTCTCAAAAAGCAGAAGCTGCAGGTGTCTCTGTTGGCATCTCTCACGGCAGCCGTGACTCACCTCTGACGTGGGCACCTTGTCAACATTTACAGTCAGGAACAGAAACGGTGGGATTTCAGGTGACTAAAACTTCCTCAAACTGGAGGCATTTCGACACCACAGATTACTCAAGTTTCTGAATAAAAGATATACCCAGAGCCCAGCGCTGGGACATGGACACATCAGACTCTTTGTCTTCTTTTGGGAAGCTACTCTTTTCCACAAAGGCTACAGTTCTTGTTACCTGAGATACCTGAGAAACAAATGTTGGTGTAAGAAATGTGTTCAAATATTTAAAGGAAAATCTGTTCCACCATACTGACAAAAGTCAAATCTTCAGGTTCAGTGTGCAAACTTTGACTTTAGACAATGACCTCTGAGTCGGCATGGATTTAAATGTCATAATTTCTTTGCACTTCATAAATTATTGACAGTGAAAATGAACTTTTTTACTCAACTTTTTTTCAATGCTTGTAATATTATAACATGCAGTTTCATTTTGAACAACAGTGTCACTACAGTTTTGTCCCAAATTACATTACAAGAACTGGTATTAAAACCAAAATAAGCAATTTTAGCACCCAGTGCTAAAATAGGTAAGAAAGTCATAGATATTTTAACAATAAATGGTCAACCACCAGAAACAGCTGCTGTCCTACCAAAACTGTGAAATTAATAGGTAACGTTGCAAAGAGATGCGTGTGGAATCTTGTTCTATTAAATGGAGAGGGATGTGCAACTTTTTGTCCCAGTGCGGACAACTGCCAAAATGTAACACAAGGAGCAGTAGGTTAGATCACAGCAGAGAAAAGCAAACTTCTGTAGGAACTCCTTTATTCTGCACTTTGTCCAAATATCTGACATATCTTTTCACACACATTGCAATTGACTTTGCTGCTGATGAGAGGAGCAGAATCTATAACATGGAATCTATCAGTCGGAAATTTTGGTAACATTATATAATGGTAACGTTCTAAAATCATGACAGTTACATCAGCTGAAGAGCTATTTTGTTCAACAAAGCCGGTTTTACCACCAATTTAAATATTTTGCAAACATATTTTAAAATGGGAGAGCAGTTAAGTCTTCTAACTGAATCCAATGACATTTCAGTAAAAAATGCAGGGTAAGTCCATGAAAACAGAGCGGTGAAAGGGTCAATAGAGACTAATTCCCATTTAGATATTGCCATTTGGTTCCAGAGAAGCATATGCAATACAGCATAATTAGGTGGCATATGGAGCAGAACCAATAAAACTATAAGCTTATCTTTGTGCTGTAATAATCACAATAAATCTATTGAGCAAAGTCCCAAGCTGTCCCAAGTCTGTACAGCGTCTACACTAACGTGCAGTACTGCTGAGACCCTTTCAAAGCTGTGGGGCAAGACACCAAGGCGGGAAACTCCCATGTCCCACGAGTCAGGAGCAGTCAGGAGTCCTTCACCCACCTTTTGGTTGGTGAGCTAAAACCAGTGACTACCTGGCTCTCCAATAAAAATACTGGAAAGGTGTAAAAACCACTGCTTAAAACTTGAAAAATACCTATTACGACCTTAGCCACAAGGGGACATTACTTCATTTCTTCCTCTGATTTTTTCACTATGAAAAACATGCTACATCACAATTATATAACTTCAAAGGTATTTCAAAACTTAAATACTGAAATCCCAAACATAATTCAGAATTACATCTGCCATAAATAAAGTATAGCTCAGGTACCCAGGTGTTAGTATTGCACTTGTTCTGAAACCATCTGAAGTACCTTGAAAGAAGCTTTTTGTATCAACTTTTACGTCTGACTAACAGCTGTGCTATGAAAATCCTAATGGCAACCAGAAACAGCCAGTTCCTATAGAGATTATCAGTATATGACATCATGTCAGCAGTAAAGATTTGAACTTGTGTCTGTCCTTTGATCTAACACAAAATTAAACGGATCTGTGTAGAGCAGTACACAGCCGTGTCAGACCATAATCCTGGGAGAATGGAGGGCTGCATTCATTCTCCACCATGCTACAGGTAAGACAGCAACTGCAAAATATTTTTGTAAGCTCACAGTAGGATGTGCAAGACAGCTGTGATGGAAGTTTCATCTGTTAATTCCTTTCAGTTAAAAGCTTATTTGTCTATTTTATCACTGTATATATAAATTAGCAGGGCATACACACACACACACTGAATGCGTAACCTTCTCTCTGCCTCAAGCGAAAACATGGTTTAAATCATCTGCATGTCCAAACTACAATTTGGGAATTTAGAATTTCCTTCTGTTTTACAGTTTATCCTCCTGTAAAAATGCTTTCTCAGTAATTTTTTGGTTGCACTAACACTAGTATTCCTAACCCTCACTGGGATCTTTTATTCCATACTTCACTCTATAGAATGAGTAAGGAAGTAATTTTGATATCTAGAATCCTGCAGACGATCATTCCCGACCAGTACAGACATGCCTGTGAAGGCATCCACATTCAGTGAATGAAAGCCCAGTCACTTTTACCATCAAAGGCTTAAACCTATAAGCTACCACAGAAAGACTTCCTCTAGAACACCAGCACTGTATCCTGTGCTGACATAATTTCAAAAGGCTATTTCAGTAATTAAAATTAGGTTTTGTTTTTTACTTCAGAAATGTTTTCACGGTTGTTAACACTATAGGAAGGCAGTCTGAGACTTTTCATCTCAGCCAAGAGGATATACTCCCTACCTCTAATGTCCCAGAAGTCAATCAAGCCACTCATCCACGTGTTACACTGTTACAGCACATAGGGCACCTCTGGGGCTTAGGACTACGACAGTAACAGGCACTTCAGAAACACAGAAAAAAGGCTCCTGCACAATCCGGGTGGTGAAACAACATTCCTTTGGCAGCTACCAGAAGTAACTTGTCTTCTGATCCTCGCACAGAGACCCACTCGGGGTGGGTAAGGCTGTGAACCCTTTGGTGGAGGGTACCAGGAACGATGTGTAGGGTTTCCTCTGACAGCAGCCCACAGCCCTAAGGCACAGCCACCCGTCACAAGAAGGGAGCAAGGGAACAGAATGCCTGGGGCAGACTGGAGCCTCTGTGTGGATCCAGCGGTACAATCATGGAGCTCAGGAAGAACTGGAAAAACTGCACAGGGTGATGGCAATGCCCAGGAGGTGCAAATAAAGGACAGGAACAAATAATCATACATGCAAAAGGGGAGAGCCAATTACTGCTGTCTGAATTCCTCCTCGTGCCTAACCCGCCCCAGGGAGTTGCATGCCATCCATCTTCCCTCACTTCTGAGGACTTGATTACAACACCAGAAACTTCTGATATCAAAACAAATGTTTTCATTTCAGACTTTAACTTTTATCCTCTTTCCAACTAACTCTTCTTTGCTGGCCTTGACCTTTACTCGTCCAAATACTTGTAAATATTTTAAGTCCCCTCATTTGTTGTTCTTGAGTATGTATAATTAACAGTTTTAATATTCCCTGCTTATTGTTTTAATTGTCCTTCATTCAATTGTCTTCAAGACGTTGTAAACAAATGATGTGATTCTGCTGGAGTTTTACAAGGCCAGTTCTCACTCTCTGTATATTTATATCTATCTACAAACTTGAGTAGCTGAAGACATCAAATATTTTTATTTGTAAAGCATTTCCACAGAACTTCATATTAATAGACAGGAATTCTAAAATGCATCATATCCTTCAGTTGCTATGGGATCAAAACTCATTTTAACTACGTTTCCACATCCTGTTTATGACTTAGTGTTGCATACAAAACTGGATTAATATTTTATTGTTATTTTTATTGTGATGGTTTTGGCTAGGGTAGAGTTAATTTTCTTCATAGTAGCTGGTACAGGGCTATGTTTTGGATTTGTGCTGGAAACAGTGTTGATAATTTAGGGATGCTTTAGTTACTGCTGAGCAACATTTATACAGTCAAGGACTTTTCTGCCTCTCCCCCCACTCCAACAGCAAGGGGCCAAGGATGCACAAGGAGTTGGGAAGAGACAGCCAGGACAACTGATCCCAACTGACTACAGGGATATTCCACAACATATGATGTCATGCTTAGCATATAATATTGGGAAAGAAGAAGAAAGACAGGTGCATTCAAAGTTGCAGCATTTGTCTTCCCAAGTATACGTGATGGAGCCCTGCTTTCCTGGGGATGACTGAACACCTGCCTGCCCACAGGAAGTGGTGAATGAATTCTCCGTTTTGTGTGGCTTTTATCTATTAAACTGACTGTAACTCAACCCACGAGTGTTCTCATTTTTATTCTTCCAATTCTCTTCCTCATCCCACTGAGGCAGATGAACAAGTGGCTGTGTGGGGCTGAGTTGCCAGCTGGGATTAAACCATGGCGACCATCTATGTTAAATTATTGTGACAGCATACAGGAGCACCAGCAAAGTCCAAAGATGCTGATGCTAGTCAATTTATGAACCTAAGGAGTTTGCAATCTAAGCAATTTAAACCAACACTTGCTTTTATATTATCTACAGGTAATCTTGAGAGTGTGAGTATGCAGATCCCAAATGCGTACTCACACAGAAGTGAGGATTACAGGATAAATGTCACTGTGTTCGTAGTTTGGCACCCACAGTTCGTAAATTGTACCACCCTACGTCTACTGATGAGTACGTTGGTCATTATTATTGATACAATTCTGTTGTTGCCTCTGCTGCTATCTCACTATCTAGGGTTTCTCCACAGAGAGATAGAGCATACAGCTCCTCTCTGTCCCCACAGATATAATATACACGTACCCAGATGCAACTGCTTTGTTCAGGGTACAGACTTGGAGAGACAATAAAATGTATTGTCCTGTAGTTCCTTCAGGGCTATTATTGTCCTCAGTGCTCCCCAGAATACCCTCAACAAAAGCCTCGATAAAAGTGATGATTGCATTTTCAAGGACAGAAGCCTCGACTGCAGGTGGAGTTAAACTGCTACATCATTCCTGCAAGATGTAGGTACTCACAGCGTGCATGAGCAATCCATGAGCAGGTGTCAACACAACCATTAAATTATGGGTTAATTTTGAAATTTAGAATCTAATGATCTCATTTCTGATTGCAAGTTGTGCAGGCTTGGCTCTCATAGCAGAACTGAAACCGGACAGATCATTTTGGTAAAAAGTGTGATGAACCATGATTGCAAGGATATGATTAAAAGGCTTTAAAGGAACACGATATCCACAGAAACGCCTGTGAACAACTTTGCAAAATACTTCAACAACTCTAGGCAGCCACTTGATTAGAAAGCTGAAGGCAGCATACCAGGTTTATATAAAATGTTCAGCAGTTTTAATATTTCTGATAAAAACCCCCACAAAATAAAAGCATAAACCAGGCCAACGGTGCTGAAAGAACTTATATGTTAAAATTACATTTCTCTTGTACTGAGATACAACACCTACCAGAATCAAGTGACCAGGGTCCCTACAATCCTTCATCTACTCTAAATAATGCTACTGCTGATTCCTCCTGTATACTCTGAGTCTAAGCAAGGGGAAAAACAGAAAGAAAGACCAAACAAAGGTGATTTCAGACTGTGTACATAATAGTCACATTGTGCCTGTGTTTTCACACCTGACCACGTCCCAGGAGTCGATGAAAGTGTCATGCCAGCACCTGATGTGAGAAATTATTTCCAGTGCTCTGTCCTTCACGTGATTCCCAAAATGACCAGACCCCTTTGGTCAGCTCTCCGTTACCAACACTTCAGTTCTGCTAAACTTTTACTGACAAAGCATTCATGACAGAGATCTCTGGTGGCAATTTGCTAAATTTCCTTTTTCCTAGCAGGCTTCTCTGCCCAGTTCTCATCCTGCACACGTAACCAAATCTGCTCAAAGTGCAGTGCACAAGTCTTTGGGGTTTTACTCATGCAGCACTGTCACACCCCAACATATCCCAGCTGGGCTTAGCTGGGCTAAGAGACATCAGTACGAAGTTTACCCATATAAACAGAAAAGTGGCTCAAAGGGAGTCAAATGCAAAATCTATTAAATTATTTATGTTAAGTATGTGGCTACGGTCTTGAACACCAACCGGCACCATGGCTTAACAGCTTTAGGAGACTCCACTGCTGTAACTACGCTCTTTAATCTACCTCAGCTGAAAGGAGACAGCAAAGAAGGTGAGAACAGCCAGGACAAACTTGCTGCTGAGATACCGCATTTACCGATTAAATACAACTTGCTAAGAAAAAGTCATAATCTCTTTCACTCACCAGACACTTGGATTACCAAGTCTAAGCAAGAAAACAATGGTTACAGAAAGTTAGTTTTTTTCTTTATTTTTTAATTCCTTCAGCGTCTCCCTCTCCCAACCCCTCCCCCCCAAAGGGCTTTATTTCTTGCAAAATATCCAGGAACAATAGCAATAGTAACTAGATTTATTTCTGCTCATTGCTATAGTGTGCTGTGGGTGCCAGATGTGCAAGTTTCCATACACAAGCCTAAGAATGTGACTGAATTTTAGTTAAATGCAATCACTTCTGAGAGAAGGGACACTTCAGTTTTATGGACAACTACCTCGTCATTTAACCCTAGTTTTCACTGCTCAAACTGCTGGGTACTGATGGATGTGACCATTTCTCTACTTGGATATAAACTTCCTAAGTTCATTCACAACCCAACAGCTGCGTAGTGATATGAATGACTTTTTACCACCACTGATCTAGGTTTTATTTGAATTCAGTTTTAAAAAAGCTTATGTACTTGGTGTCATTGTCCTTGAGGAAAAGAAATGGTACACACAGACCTCATGAACCTTTAAAAAGTACCAAACCCAAGATGTCACTCTAAGACCAGCTTTCAGCTACTCCTTTTTACTTATAACTGTATGCAACCTATAAAAATCACATCTAACATTTAGCCAGGTAATTAAATGCATTTTCCTCTCCATTGTAGTGCAGATATTTACTCAGTATCTAGTTACAATAACTGATATACACTCCGATAAAAACTGAGCTTGCCTAGGCAACCAAAATCTATTAACTTTTAGCATAGGCAATCAATGGTTCAGTTCATGCATTTCTTCCTTGCAACATTCTCTATAACCAAAGAATAGGTTGTAAAGGACACTGTATATCAATGTATAGTGGGAAATTAGCACCAAGTGTCTTCTGAGGTCAGTGTCCACAGTCGACAGCACAGACATGTTTAGAAACTATTCTCACACCTTTCTCTTTTATTATCTAAAGAGCACTCAGGTGTTTCTCACGGCAATTCACATCTCAATACTTCAAACAAAACCACAAATGCAAGCTCTTTGAATAACAAGAAAATGACACTTTTTTAAAGGACCAGTAGCTCTGCCCCATTAAAATACACCGTGGTTAGTATATTTTGGTTTCAAATCTCAGTGAAGTTTACACAGAGTCAAGAGAATCCCAATACAGAACTGCTACTTTGTTGACTTCCCCATAATACTTAACTGATTCAGGTTTCTGAAAAAAACACATATAAGCAATGAGACACAGTGAGGAAACTCTCCCTTGAAATAGTACTTAGCACTTCTGTAGAAAGATGCACCCAAGGAACTACAAGTAGTTATGAAACAAATTAATTAATAAAACTTCTCAACACCCCTGTGAAGCAAGCAAGCACATTAATCTCTTTTACAAGGAAGAAAACTGAGCCATGGAGAGGTGGAGTGACTTGCCCAAGGCTACCCAGCTAGAGTCCTTCAGAGTAATAAACAGCATCTGAATTATTGACTCCCACTGCTGCCCTTCAGCTGAATTGTTCGCTTTTTGAAATACTGCAATGAGTTATAATAATAGTTGGCATGATAAACATAATGTGGCAATATTTAGGCTGAGATTTTCTTTGTCTTTGTTTAGACTATATTAAAATTTTAGTGTTATTTAAATTGCAGTTGATCTTCTTAGTGTGACTGAAAAATCTCCAAGTTGAGCAATATTTCTTGTATTTCATTCACAGCTGTGTCTACTTTTTATGTTGCCATTCCTTATGGCTAAAAACCAAGCCACTCCAACTTGAAAATGCAGGAAAATGTCATAGTTTTATATTGCTTCAAGAGGGAACAACAGAAGAAGAGAGAGGGTGGTTACTTTCATTCATACCAAATTGAATTTTAAGAGTTGGCATGAGACGCCAAGTGATGATGCACTGCTTTCATGCAATACTAGCTGCAGGAATTGCAACTCAGTGCCTGGGGCTGAGAAGACTGAGCTCCCCGAGTTGACAGCTCTGGCCCCCGGTCACTAAAAGCTTTCCAAATTAAAAAAAAAATAAATAAAAAAAGAAGTGGCAGGAAGTTGCATCGGGCAAGTCGCTCTGTTCCTGTCTCTCAGCGTGCCTAGGTGCAGGACAAGGATGCTACCGCTTACCTTTCACACACGCATGTTTGGGAGGCTGAACTCAGTAGCAAAAGGCTCGGAGGCGGTCGCGGTCGCGGTGCTGCGGAGGAGCAGAGCTGTTACCCACGGCGCCCACAGGTGAAGCTCCGCACAGAAAGCGCCACGCCCCCCCGCACGCACCCACCTCCCTCGGACACGCGGGGCCCGTCCTGCGGGTGCCCCAACGGGGCAGAGCCGGGAAAAGCCCGTGCCTGCCGGGGGCTGCTCCCCGCGGGACGCCCCGGCC
>VZTA01018037.1:14563-90260 GCA_013398855.1 Mohoua ochrocephala | reverse complement strand
CCCTTGTGTTTGTTTATCCCTGGCGCGCACACGGCTTTTCCTCCCCCGCCCGTTCCTCCCCGGCTCGAACTTCACGGAAATGCCCTAATTCTCCCTTTTAGCGGGAGGACTCGTTTCTCCGCAGGGAATGTTTTGGTTCCAACATCGGCGTGTTGGCACAGGATTCCCTGGAGCTGGAGAGTACGGCAGCGGTACCACGGACCGGGCAGGGTGGCTGTGGAGGTGACAACATCCCGGGTGTCCCATTCATATTCATTGTCCATCCCTAGTGCTGTCACCATACTGCGTGACAGGAATAGGACCTCCCACCCAAAAGTCTCCTCAAGCCAGCAAAGAAACAAAAAGCCGCTCGATCTGCTCTTTTAGTTTTGGTATGGCTACTCACATAAGCGTTTCCCATGTAAAAGAAGAAAAAAATACAAGTGAAACGCCGTGACTCTTCAAGTCAGCCATCCCGACATTTTTTGCAGCCAGACAATTGCAGATACTTCAGAAAGTAATATAAAAGAGGATCAAATAAATGATCCTTTGGAACATTCTCTTTTCTTTCTCAGTCACTATAGCCAAGACAAAGTTTGAAGTGAAGAATTCCGAATGTTTGTTGGGTTTTGAAAGCTGAGCATGTTTTATCGACTACATAATGAAAATAAAAATGTTTACATGGGATAGATCAGGATGGTCTCCAACTACCTGAAGTTTGCATGTCACAAAGCGTATTTCTCATTTTAGTAATGTGTTTACTGATGTTATTGAATCAGTCAGCAGGCTCCTAAGTGCTCAGTTCCCTGTTTCAAAGTGCAAAATCTGTTTTTTTCTGAGGATGGTTTTGAACAGGTCCTTTGTGTTTTAAAGTGTGATTTCCTACTGTTCTATCAGCACTAATAAACTTGTGGAAGCTAGGCAAAACTAGAAACTATTAATTTCCCTTCACCCTTTCATTCCTGTTATATTTCTCAGCAATATCTATTGACAATCTCAGCCCTAAAGACCAGGGATCTACATGTTTCTGCTGCTAACTCCAAGAGCAATGCCAGAACCTGGAATGAAGCCTTGCTTTTTTACCAGTAATGACATGCCTAAAAGCACTAAGTGCTTCAGTTTCAGTCATGCAAACACTAGATTAATCATTAGAACATATCTTTCTGAACACCTATTTGAATGGTATTAGGCTCTACTGAATTGACAGTAGAGTTGTAAAATATTGATGTTGTGATACAAATGAACCTGTGAAGAGCTGCAGACCTCACAGTCAGAGCAGATACGACAGATAGGCTGATTCTACTGGAATTTCTAAAATTACGGGGGTGCCTAAAGTGATCGGGAGGAAAGTGTTTAAGTACTTGTCACATGCCTGCATCATTAGGTATGTAAGTACCTGACTCTAAGTTAAATGGAATTAGCCCTTAAAATTCTGAAAAGCATAATGTCTGAATGGCTTTTGAAATCCTGTCCTTGGTCTGTGCACGGATCTCTCTGTATTGCAGAAAAACTGCCCTGTGATGAGGAATACCCAGGCAAAGCACACCATGGCTCCCTCACAGCATGGGCTCTTGGCTTTCTGCCTCCTAAGGGATGAGATTGGATGTGCTGCTTGGATCTTGCTCTGGTGCACAGTTGGAACGTGGTGGAGATACCAACAGGGTGGAGAGACACAAATCCTCTCTGCCTCATGCCCTCTTGTGTAAAACAGGGCTCATTTTACTTCCCAGTAACTCAGAGTGATTGTCAGGATAAACAGATAAATTAAAATGTAGGATAAATAGATAAATTAAAATTTATAGAATGATTCAGCAATATCTAAGAGAGGCAAGATCTGTCCACACTAGATTAATTTCAGCATTGCCGCTAGTTATTTTGAAATGAGAATGGCCCCAGCTTTAGCAATCATCATGTACAGTGAAAGACTGAAAAAAATTAGCCTCAGGAATAGAAATTGGAGGAAGATTGCCTTCAGCTATGTAAAAGTTGCTAAAAGGAGATAATAATCTCTTATCCTCATCCTCTGAAAACAGCATGTAAATTGCAGGAAGAGAAATTTAGGCTAGTTAGGATAAAAAAAAGTATTTGTAAGAGTAAATAAAGGAGAAGTGAACAGCACCTCTCTCCTTGGAGGCTTTTAAAGTGCAAGTTGGACGTATATTTGACAAGAACGGTTCAGATCTAGAAAGCCTGATGAATATTGCCTTAGAGCAAGGGGTGGACCCGATGACCTGTCAAGGTCCTGTTTTGTGTGATTATGTTTAAAATGCTACTTGCACAGGCAAGATTACGGATTGTCTTTGATCTCCTTCTGCCCTTCGCTTCTTTAGCCATGGGTATAACTCCTCTTGCTGAGGCTGAGTTTCTCTCAGTGGTTTGCTAGCCTTGCTGCATGCCAGTGAATTCAGTGCTGACAGCAAGAAGAAAACAATTAAACAATGAAACAATGTCAATTTGGAGCAGCAACGTTGGGTGGGATCCATCTAACCTCTGAACATGTCATGAACTTTTGTTCTATACTTGACTGGCAACTACCTCTGATCTAGTCACGTTAGACTCTTGTTTATAACACTACAGAGAAAAGTAAACTCCTTTGCAGCAGAATTCATCTGACCTGTTTTAGACGTCTTCATTAGGATGTGATGAATCATTTCCCCAGGCTATCTATTCTTGCCACCAACCATAAAGTTGGTTTAAATGACTGACTCAGTAACATACCATAATATGTTTTCCGTTCCCCTGGTGCTTCTGTCCCTGAAATCTCTCACTCTCTCTCTCCTTTCAAGTATCAAACACCTAGTTTATTTGTTACTTTTTTCTTTTCATTATTTTTAAATTTAATTTAATTTTATTGGAAAAGTCCCACTGAGGTTAATAGTTTTTGGAGCTGTCATTTCCTTCAATTGCACCACGTGGCACTGAAACATACAGCAACCTGACCTTTTGGGTGGCATTGCTCCAGAATGGATTTGGGAAAGGAGCTAAATTTACCTATTGGAGCTAAGACCATTGACTTGGCCAGTTGTGCAGAGTATGTTTCATGGAAATTGTTTGAAAACTGTTCAGGTCAGACACTGTTCTGCTCCTACGTCACATGCTCATTATTTTTCCTTGGTCTTTATGGCAAGCCACATTACATGCAATGTCTGGTGTCTGTGTGACTGAGCCAAACGTGTGGGAAATGCTGCTCTTTTCCAACGATGCCAAGTTTTTTAGGTCACGCTCATAAAAATCACTGTACACCTAGGTACCGTGCATGTCTTGAAAACGTCTGTGGCATCAGAGACACTGTGAGCAGCCACCTCTTGGTAGCATCCATCCTTTCTTCTTTGAGAAGGAAAATCTTCCAAGAAAGCCCAGTAGTTACCTGGCTTGCAGGGAAGGGAAACAGAGTTTATTTTCCTCCTGCACTGGCAAGCTGGATTACGAGGATGTGAAGAGGGAACAGACCTCGGTTGCCTCAGTAGGGCAGGGAGCAAGGAAGGCAGCAGGGCCACATGGAGCAAGTGATGTAGGGCTCGTTCTGGGGGAGACACCGTGTCTGCTGATGCTTCATACATTTGAAAGTCTTTGGTTCTCACTTTTTGGAGTTTGGATGTTTGAAGTTTGTTTCTCTTTCTTCCTGACTGAAGATGTTAGCCTAAAGAGGGAAGCTGTGTAGCGTTCTACCTGTTCCACATATGCAGCCTTGGCTATCCCTTTCTTTCTTCCTGCCCAGTCTATGCAACAGCATTTTTTTCTTCTTTGAATTTTCCTCTGTGTGCTTGGTTTTTTTTTTTTTTTTTGTTTGATTGGTTTTGTTTGTTTTGGTTTGTTGTTTTTTTTTTGTTTTAAGTACCTGCCTCTCACTAAAGACCCCTGTGTTCTCTGTGTGATCTGTTTGGTCTCTAATTTCCATGTAAGAAACACTTCTACATCTGTCATTAAGCGACAAAACTCTTCAAATGAAAAGGGAGAGAAACAAAAAATACTCCAGATTCTTTCACGAATTCTTCAAAACAATTGATTTGGCTATGACCATAACCCGTGTATTTTCTGGGCCTTTTGTGTCCAGCTGTGATGATTTCTGATCTTAGTGCTGTGAGCTGAAACCTGTAGGACAAGAGCACTAGGGCAGTCTCTTTTTGTAGCTGAACAGCAGAGCTGCAGATCTGGATACTTGCATCGGAGATGCTCTGCCCAGCTCTTCTCCTTGGACTTATTAGTGCCACATGAAGGCAGCTTTAATTTTCCAATCTTATCCCAGTTCCAGACACATATGGGAGAATGTTGGCTATCTCCTATTTTCCATCCAGGGTGTGGACCAGACAGTGTCCTAACCGTTGTTCCTACTACATCCTTAAAGTTTATGAGGCTGTTGCATGATTCATTCCATTTAATACTTGGGCATTGGGGGTTCTGGCTCACTGCAGGCAATGGACAGAAACAGTCACAGCTCCAAAGCTAGGATGAAAAGGAGTTGCCTGAAATCAGCCTGATTCTTAGGGCTGATTTCCATCAAATTTCAGAAATTTGGAAATCGTGCCTAAGCTCATCAGGATACCTGTCTGGTTGGGGCACATTCCGTGTGGCACAAAGCAGTTTCTCTCACAGGAAAATCCTTTGTCTGCTTCTACATCTACAGGCTGGAAATGCTTCTCTCTTTCCCCACAGATGCAGCCTTTTTACTCTTCTCCTTTGTGGTAGCCAAAGTATCAGTAGGGTAGCTGGAAGGGGAAAACAGGAGATGTTTCCTAAACAGCTCTTCTTTGTATGTAAATGGGACATCTTTCTCTGCTTTACATTTCCTTTCTTTCCCTCTTTCTTGCTCTCACCATGTGTTCAGCCTGGTTTAGCCTGAGGCCAGCAGACAGAAAGGCAGATGAAAAAAAATTCCTGCAGATTTCTTAAGGAATGGGAAGCTGCAGCATCAGTAATCAGAGGTAAAACATTTGTGAGTGGAGTCCTCATGGTCCTCAGATATGTCAGGAAGACAGCAACCATAAAGCAGGTACACAGGCATTTAAATGAGAAATGCCCAGAAATACCTTGATCCAATAAAAAATTTCTTCCATCATCTGTTCTGTGCCGTTTAACAGCAGAATCCATGCTACTGCTTTTACATTGCTGTAGACGTCAACAGGGTTTAGGTTTATCTTCTTCTAGCAGCTGTCCGTCTGCCTAACTGGTCTGCTTATTCTTTAGCACAATTCCCTTCTTTTCTCTGCTGATGATCAAAACAGGTTGGAGAGGGGCAGCTCTCCAGCAGCACGTGGCTTTTTTATTTATTTGAATTGGTTTTTACTTTATGTTTTCAAATGCGTGACCTTTCTCAACATGTATGATGAGTGTCAACTTCTTTCCTTCCAAATTTCTTTGATGCTATAAGCCAAGCATCATCCTCTGGGAGCACAAACTGTTAATGTTCACACCAAGAGGAACCTTCCAAAGCCAGACTTCATCAGTGCTCTCTTAGAGCTGACTGCCACAACCTCCCTCTCTGGATGCCAGACACGTCACAATAATGTTTTCCATTTGTAGAATGCTGGTTTCAGTGAGAGGCATTTTTAAGGCTAGAACCCACCTATTTTATGGAGTCGCTTGGTATGTGGAAAGCCAAGCAGACAACTAAACAACTGCCGGAATTCATGAAAATTTTTACGAGTTGCTTACTTATCCCCACCCCAGTTCTAGACTTTCATAGTCCCATGTCTCTCTCCTCTTCCTTACAGTAGAGACATGTACATGGAAAAGGTTTGTCTCAGAGACTGCATTCGAACTTGTCACTGATTCTCCATTTCTCTTTGTAATCTTCTCCCTCTGATTTACTGCATCCTATTCACTGCAGCCAAGACTCAAGGGTGAGGTATTAGATCAAATACAAAGAAAGGCATTACAAATTAATTTCTACTTAAGTACAATACTTACCTATGCCTACCTATCACTAGAGTGAACTGTAGTGATCAATTCTTCACACTTGACTCTAAAGCAGTGGTGCTCAACAACTGGTGGCTCTTGTTGCAGCCATACATACTCCCTAAGGGCAGCTCCACCACTGCTCTTAGTTTTAGGGCCTTCATGAGATTGTTGCACTAGTCTGCATCAATAACTGGTTATTGTGTCTCTTGTTCTGGGGCTTTTGGGGCACTGCTGCTGAGTATTTCAGGGGCCCCCGTAACCACCTCGTGATGGGTCACTCGTACACACAACCCATATTTGCTGAGCTCCTGGCAGCGTGCTCTGCACAGCAGGGGTTTTTAAATGTGCACCCAAATACCTGTTACGTACATACAAATACTTTTGCAGTTACATTTAAGAATATCTATCTCACAATGGTCATATGAATGGTTATTAAGTCTATTTTCTTAAATTCATGTAATCATCTTCAGGTTACCTTTTTTTTCCCCCCTCATTTTGTGTATGGATTAATATCAATAATGTACCAGCTATCTCCAAGTCCCACACGATAACGGGAGAAAGATTAGATGAAAGAGGAAAGTCCCACACAATAGATAAATTTTGGTAATTATTATTTTCTGAGATGTATGTGAACTCCTTTCCCTGATACCCTCTAGCCATCTATTGCCCTGTTGATCTATTATGGTCAGCTCATGGTGACCCTCAGCCTTTTTGTCCTTGAGCTCCATCTATACTCCATTTTCCATCACCCGTCTAATACTGATCTAGAGATTTCCCTGGTTACTGCCTAAGAGTGCTTAGTTTATTTCATTGACCTAAAACTCCACATATCCTGTGAAATGCAGATAATTCCCTCATTCCCTTAGTCTCTGGGTTCCCATGCCATGGTGTCCTACCATTTAATTGCTCACTGTTCATGTGTATACATTTTCTGGGCAGCTTTGAGGGAAAAAACAGGGATAGAAGTTCACTGCTGCTGTCTCCAGCACTGCTGTCTCCAACATTGCTGCAGCTGCTTCAACAGCAGCCCTCCAGTAGGTATTTTTGAGGCCTCTGTCAGACTAAGATAAAGAATTTTTTATCTCTTAATTTCATAACATATTGTTCCTTTTCACAAAATTTACAGTAGCGTCTTCTTTCTCTGGATTAATATAATTTGCAGGCTGCTTAGCACCCAGGAGTGCACATTTAATTTCGCATTGTGGGCTGAGGTTACATGGGGATGATAGAGAAATAAAACTGAAACTCTCAGGTATTATTTTGAGATAAGGCAAGAAAAGAATTGCTATATTCACCTGTACTTTTATTCCTCAGAGATGGTGGAGGCTTTAGAAAGTAATCTTTTACTGTAAATTTATTAGGCACACAGAGTCCCAATTTTTAGAGTTCTTTTAGTGCTGTAACAGAACAAGGTCTACTGAAAGTTAATGGACTTCTTTCCTAAAATACACCCTGAAAATGCCACTCTTATAAGTTTTGAACAAGAACACCTATATTTTTTCCTCCTGTATACAGTGTAAGATAGTTTATGATTTTCTTCGCTCTTAAAAGGATTATAAGTTCCCAGCCTTGTAAGGGGGAATCAAATTGAGTGTTTAAGTACTTTTACTCATCATTTAGTAGCCAGTGGAAAGCAGAAATACCTTTCTGGCTAGAGAATCTGCTCCGGCCGGGCTGTTGAAGCTGCTGTGCAGGGTGCTGCTCCATTTTTGCTGCTGCCATTTTGTGTCTTGCAACCTCTAATTTGCAGAAGGGGCTGGAAGCCATCACATCATTTTGAAGTGGCTGCGATGGTTTCTCACCCCTGTGCAAGTACTTAAAAGTCGTCATGGCCATGTGTGAGAGAGCCACGTGTGTGCTGCGGCAGCGGGAGTGGGAGGCGTGAGGGATTTTTAGCACAGCTCTGATTAAATCAGTTTAGCTGCAGCGGGGCAGAAGTTAAATGTGCTGCTTCAGATGTTTGCCCTTCTGTGAACTGTGACATCTGGCCAGCTGTAAAACCTCTGTGGTCTTGCCACGGCTGCCAGAGAACGGCCGTGGGTACCCGCTTCATGCTGGAAAGATTTGCCTAACACCTTTGTCCCATATTCAGGAAAGTGATCGGTCATGCTGGCCACAGCACTAGTCCTGTAGACAGGAATCCCCAGTTTGCCCTGTAAAGATGCTAGCAAGCTTTTAGGGCTGGAAATGTCCGAGTCTGTTTAACTTCCTGGATTCCATGTTATTTTGGCCCTAATCCAGGCTCCGTTTTCCAGTTAAACATTTCTATTTATAATGCTAACTGAAAACCAGGATTTGTTTCTTGCACCAAAAACATTCAGAAAAAAACCTCTTTTAAATTTTTTTTTCTCTCCTGTGACTCACCAAGGGGGTTTGATGTTCCACTCACTTAGAATTGCAGAAAACAAAATTACAGGCAACTGGATTTATAATGGGATTTAGCCTTTCCCCTGGGGGTTCTGGATCAGCTATGTGCTTGCTGGAAGGGCTGGTTCGTGGCCAATTGTTAACAATAGATGTCTGTGGCTACACCATTTTTGCCATTATACCATTACAGGGGGCACTCTCTGCAGAGGTAAGGTTCCTGTAGCTTAGCCATGTGCTTTTCCTCCTAAATCTGATGCCATGAGTCAGCTGAAATGCTATTTGCCTCCAGGCATGTGTACAGAAAGAGGCATATTTTTTTTTTAAAGTCAGTCGCTTAAATGTACTGTAAAACTTGTCTTGCTCCTTCCATGATGCTGAGGAGCAGCAGGCTGCCCCATGCCGTGCTCCCTTCCCAGGGAAGTCAGAAGCAACATCTTCCCATCAGATCCCTCTGGTGAAGTGTGTGAGACTTTTACCTTCTTGCACAGAGGTGACTTTATTTCTAAACCTGACTTTCTGAGAAACTGTGCTGTAAAACACCGAGTTTGTGTACAAAAGCGTGTTTTACACTTACTGCGTTTTTGTTCCCTGTGGTGGCAAAAGGGAAGCTCAGATGTCACCTTCCCGCTGGTGGCATCTCTGCTAATTAACATATTCTTACACTCCGCTGTTGTTTACCTTGGTATGGCTTAATGCATGCTTGGCCTCAGGAGGAAAGACTTAAACTAGTTTTAGGAATGCCGGTTCCTGGTGCCTGTCATCAGACAAATCTTCCTGGGAATTTCCTTAAGAATCGCTACTGCACTACCACAGACCTGGGACTCGGGCAAGCTGGAGAGCCCTGTCAGCCTGGGGAAGGAGCAGTCTCAGAAAATCCTGTGTCCAGCAGTGCCCCGTGTCTGCCACGGATAATCTGCCCGCGCTTGTTTATTTAACTTCTCACTGGGGATGAAGAAGCCTTCAGTTCCCAGGAAGAAGCCCAATTCAGGAAACCCGCACTGAGCTCTGCTGTGCATCAAAGATGACTTCCATATCAGTATTAAAGATATTAATTTATTAAAGTTTTTGGTTGTTTTGTATGTCTTATGCTGAGCAGGTCAAGTTTTGTTTTGATGGAGGCTGTAGCAAAACCTCTTCTTGCACGACTTTGAGACAAGCTTATCTCCCCTTTCTCATATTGCTACTTAGCTGTAAAGTAAATTCAGAGAACATTTTTTTTTTTCAGAAATAAATCCTCTTTATTTTAAAATCCAGACACATGTGCTTTATACCAAAACAGACACCAAAGCAGACTTGGTATTCATCTCTGGTTTTAAGCAAAACTGTGGCTTTCAGGGCTGTCTAACCAGACACAGTGATTTTAATGAAACTTTACAACTTCGTGTCTCCCTGCCGATGCTCAAGGTAGTTTTGCAGGCACTTCAGCAATCTTTCTGTCAATGGCCTCTCACAAGAGAATCCAAGAAATTTCAGAGATTTCCAGGGGTTAAAAAAAACAAAGAAGAGAGACAGAAACAAGGAAAAAGCAAAGATGGTGTCTTTACAGTGTGATATTAAATATGGCCAGTTCTTTACCAATTTTCTGCCATGTGCATTTCTTCTCCCTGGTTCTTCTTGCCATTTCCAACAGCTCTCCTCTTGCCACAGCACCAACTGCCTCCTCATTCCTCCATTGCCAATCTCTACTTTGTAATAAGACCTGTATAATTTTCACAGATTCTTGAACAGAAGAGTCTTTAGCAAGAGGAACTCTACTTTTCGGGCAACCACTTCAGTTATTTTTTCCCAGGTTTTCCTGCAGCCACAGACTATGGTGGCACATGGAGTTGTGCTTACAGTAGCTTTCTGTTGTCCTCTTCTTTCTCTGCTGCTGTGAGGTCCTTCTGGCAGCAAGTGCCAAAGATGGGCATATGCATTTTTTCTGGTGAGCTTTGTGTCCAGGCTGTCCTTAGAGACTGCCACCTTTCCATTAAAAAAAATACTGCTTCTCCACTGAGACACCAGGACCCAAGGACTTAGAAGATTTTCAGTCTGATTTTCTGTAACAATTCAATCAGTTTTCTTTAAAAAGTCAAGGAAAAAAGTCCCCAACCTAAAATAATCAGTTCCAAATTCATAACAACAGAAGTGTGAGGGTACACAATATGGGTTTGCACCATAAATTAGTTTGAAATTTTTTTGCAGAAGATTACTTGATTCAGGCTAGAATTTCAATGATGCTGTAATCAGGAATCTGAGATTTTATTCTGGGTATCTCTCTCCTTAATACAAATCATAGCACTGTCATGAGCCAGATTTGCTGTTGAAGACACTGATGCTAATTAAAAAATTTCCAAATAAACTCAACTGTTACCATCTTAAGTCAAATATTTTCAGCCTATAATTTATGAGGAGGAGAATGGCACTTTCATTTTCCTTCCTCCTCCACCTTGTCTTAAAGGAAGTTTTTCTCAATTTTGTCCCCATTTGTTTTATGTTTCCCTTTCAATAAACCAACGCTTAATGCTAATTTGGAAATGTTTATTACTTGCAAGTATGCTGGTCCACAAGAATGTAAAAATAACATTCTATATAAAGGCAGGAAAAAGATATGCAGACAGAGGCTGGTATCTGTGAAATGAGGCGGAATGTTTGTGTCTGATTCTGACACAAAATATTTTAACCGGTGAAGCCGCGAAGATACAGAGCGAGCTGTGGTGACACAAGCTAAGTGTTAATACAAGCTAAATCCATTCTGGTAATTGTCTAGGCCTAACAAAGTGAGTTATTTTCCTCGGAAATAAGAAAATTAAGTTTCTGTTTCTTGTTCTTTAAACTTTGAGGGCAATTTATCCAAAATTCTGCCATCCTAGTGTGACAAAACTGCTGCCTAAACAAATATTTGACATGTTTTTGCATCTGCTCACCTGTGTTAGTTACTGAGGGCTCCCTGTCCTAAGTGCTGGAGAACAGGTCTTTGGACCTGAATCCACAGATAACAGGATTCCTGTTTGCTTAAATAAGCAGGTAAAGAAGTACATATTTTCAGTTCATGCCTTCAGTCCTGCTCCTCTTCTGCCTGAGGCTGTCCTTGGCAAAGATGGCTGATTGCTAGATCTTTCCTACTCTTGGGAGGTTTTCCCAGGGAGGAGGAGAATGTGTGTTTGAATCCACTCCAACAGAGAAGGGAACTGTGTACAGGTTTCCCTCCTTCTGCAGAAGAGCTCTGATGCTTGAGGTATTGAAGACTAAAGGAGGAAAAGGCACGTAGGGAACCTTCTGGCTGAAGAGTGGTCAGGCATTTTCAGGAATACAAAGCATGTGAGAAAGGCTTTCAGAATTATCAGTCTGCGTTTAGTTTGCCTAAATCCCATTCAGGACCCTCTTTGAGTATGATGCATCTTTCTCGTTGGGACTCAGTCTTTCTCTATCTCCAAGATAGAGTTCTCTAAAGAACAGTGGGAGAATAAATTCCTCAGAGCCTGCAAAACATTGGTCTATGATGATAACCTGGGCTGTCCAAGGTAACTCTTAATTGAAATATGGCTGAGGGTCTGGTTTGTCTCTTTCCTGGGGCGTATGGTAGCAACAGCATCACCTTACGTGGGAATAGTAGCTAAAATGTCCTCAAAAATGTAGAATGTAACTTGGGATGAGCTATTACTATCACATTTCTCCTGAAGGCTGTGGGCAGCACATGGAAAAAGCCAACTGCACTTTGTGAAAGGTAGTGGTGGGCAGAAGACTTGGAGAGAAGGATGCATCGCTCACCTGTTCCGGCTAGACTAGAGAAACGAGTGAAACACGAGTCTACACAGGAGTCTGCTTTAATCCATCACTCTATTTTATGAAGCATCACACAGCATTTTCACCAATTAGCATTTGATAGCAGTTTAAGTAAGGGCCACAGGGTTATTTAAGGAAAAAGCCGACAACCTATTTCATCGTCACTGAGTCCTCATTTGGCAGCAGTGCTCTTGGGGGGCTTGGGTAGTACCCAGCAGTTGCTGAACTATTTGAGGAAAATCGTGTAAATCTATAATCCAGCGGTAAATCTGCAAGACAGAAACATACCACATCTGATTAGCAACACAGCCTGTATTACATAAAAAATAAGCCTGTGGTGAATAGCAGTACTTCTTAAAACCTTGAGCTGTTTGCTCACCAGCATCAGAATTCAATCAGATTGCATGATTACACATTTATTTGACATCTTCAGCTGTTCAAGGGATTGACTTTCAGAGTTTATTCAACTGCAGTAAAGGATATTCAGTTCCTTGATTGCTGAAATAATGCTAGTCAGAGAATATTATTTAACTAATGCTTAAATACTAATAAAAAAATCGTCATTGAGCCTAGATGCAGTTTTTCTCCCAGTACACCTTTGAGTTCATTCTTCAATTTCTTACCCTTCTCTATCTCAGCAATCTACTCATAAGAGGGCTATGTTTAAAACAAAGAATCAGTTCCTTTTTTGTTTTTCATGGCTGTTGAAGCGAGATTCCCCAAGGGCACCCGCTCTTAGAACCTTCTTGCAGTCCAGTGTTAACAACATCATTTTGTATCAAGCATTCTTAGAAATCTGCACTTGTAACTTGATGTACTCATCACTTCCAGTCTGTAAAGAACACTGAATGCATTAAAATAGCTCTGAACAGTCAAAGCTTTCTTTTCTGTAACTTTTTAAAAAGTCTTTGCTGCCAACAGTGACCCGCCCACCCTCACAGCCAGAAAACTGATACTTCCCGTGCTCACCTCGTACTCAAAGTTCAAGAAACCAAATTAAAAAAACATATAAATAAAACTTAGTTCAATGAACAATTCCCTTTCCAATAAACACAAAAACCCCCCAACCTCCCCCCAAACAGGGTTAGCTCCTTTCCAGGTTGTCTGCTTAGAACCAAAATAAAGCAAAAAAAGCTATTACTCAGCTCATCTGTACAATAAGTTATTAATTGCAAATTTTTTTTAAAATTTGGAGTAAATTTGAGGAGGTGACATCCTGTCACTACATGCTGCAATTTTTTTTTTTTTTTCACTCAGCAGCTTTTATGAAACAGAAACCCACAATTTTAGTAGTTTCGGTACAAACAACAGGAAGCCCGGTTCTGTCTCAGAAACGATTCACAGGCAGGCACCAGGACAGCATCCAGGTCTGCAGCTTTAAACCCATACTAAACATAATACAGCAAGCAAATGAGTACTTAGATCAAGCTGAAAAATCAGATAGAGGCTGGAACGAAGTAGGAATAGGAGGAAAGTTAATTGGAAGAGAATTATTTAAGTGGGTGATTTTAGCTTGTCAAAGAAGTTAATTTTCTCATTTTGTCTGAGTCAGGGAAATCTCTGGAGCTTGTTGTGAGCACGGCAGAACAGGCAGATGTTTTCCTAATATGCAGAAGGCCCAATGGATTTACTTGCTGCTGAGTCTATTTATGACACTCAGTTTAACACAAAGGTTTCAAAAATTACAGAATAAATTGAAAAAGAAAGCAAATAGTTCCAGATATCTTTACAAGCTATAAAAATCAAATGCCATACAGTTACTTTCATAAAAAAGCTTTTACTAGCTTAATAGTCCAGCAGAATGGAATCTCCCAAGAGTAGTTTAATCAAAGAGCAGCACAAATGGGGCAGACTTGCTACAGAGTTGCTTATTGCTGAGGAGGTGAACCAGCTGGATCAAAATGGTAATTTCATTGATATTTCCTGGTAAACTAGCTTTACATAATCAGCTTAAACACCCAAACCATTCTATATACAATGCAAAACGCTCCAAAAAAGAATAATCACATTTTTATTTATTCACATCCCAGTCTATCAATTTAAATATTGCTTTTGTCTCAGCAAGCTGACTTTGGACGATGACTAGAAGATACCCATATCCATTTTGCAAAAGCATGAAAGATAAAAAAGAGGCAGTATTTTATAATAAAGCCAATCTTGGGGGAAAAAATTAGTTGCTTATTTCCAAGTTGTTGTTTTCCTAGTGGTTTTTTTCCCAGTAAATTCTTCAGGGTTTGCTATTGTGCATGCTCACAGCTGCTGCTGTGGTGGGAGATCTTTGCATCTTGGCACCCACTTCTCATCTAACCCTGATGGAGAGTCATAAATTTTAGGCAGGGGGCAGATATGAACTCTCTGAGTTACAATTTGACAGCAAGGCTGTAATGAGTGTTAACCTACACTAATAATGAACAGAACTCATCCAATATTGCCACTATCCTAAAAAAACCCAAACAAACTCAAACAAACTAAACATCTTGAGACAGGAAGAAGGAACTAGCTGACTCTACCCAATTGCTTGAGAATCACAGTCCCAGAATTTTTTAATCATTCTTAGGTAATTCCACCCAGATTAATTTTTTTTTTTTACCCAAGACAAATAGGATATTCACTTTAAGAGCCAAAGATTCCAAGGAATCAGACATGGAGGGTCCCAAGTGGGTCCCAGAGGATTATAGAGGGTCCTAGATCTACAGAAATGCCAGTTATTAGATGTATTGCCCTGAATCCCTGTCCCGCTCCTTTCCTTGCTCCCACACCAGCCTGAGTGCAAATGAGCGATGAAAACTGGTTTCCTTTATGGTGACCATTCAGTGTTTTTAGCATTTCCCAATGGCTTGGGCAACCCTCACAGGTTACATGCCTTAGCCTGAGCTCAGAAGCTCTCCTGCCTTGCCCTACCTCCCTTACAGGACTCCAGCAGTCCTGGTGTGAACAAAATAATGACGATATTTGAACAGTAGCTACCATCAGTTACTGTGTTCCAGTTATCCAGAGCCAGGTATTAACAGACATTAATTATAACACTGTGTTCTGATGCTCATGTATACCCACATCCATGCATGTACTTAGGAGTTATGGATGGATTTATATCATAGTTACCAAGCAGACAACATCTCACTGTCTCGTGTGCTGTGCTCTTAGTGTAGGCCAGCTAAATGAATGCCACAAGGTTTTATCGGAGGAAAACTTGGAGTTCCACCCACAAGCAAGGAAGAGAAACCACAAGAAGAAGGGAAAATGTAATATTCTCAATGAGTGATCAGGAAAATATTTGAGTAACTGAATGGAAGACAATTTTAATCTAATCCAGACACAGGCCTGCTTGATAAACTTACTCCTCTATTTTTTTTTAAATTTCCTTGAACAAACCAATACATTAAACAAATAAAATCTTAACTAAGTACTTTAGATGGATGGCATTGTTTTTCAATTAAAAGCACAGTCCAAGATTGAAACATTTCTCCCAAAATACACAGGAGAAATGTCAGGAATCATTTTTCAGTATTGACCAACAAAAGCAAAGCCAACATTTTTTCATCATGACACCACAGCAGCATCCCCATGACGAGTGAGAAGCTCTACAGAAAGCAGAACTCCCCCTCCCGCCCCGAGGTCTGCTCCCTGCCAGTGAGCAGGGCTGGTGCCAGATGCTGCAGAAGCCTCCTAGTAAACAGCAGGGTTGTGTTCTTAAGTGAATCCAAATATATCCTCCTGATTATCACCAAGGAAAAGGCACAAGGAAGAGAATTAAAACCTTGTTAGTGATACCCAAGTTTGAAAAAATCTTTAAACTGCTTAATTGTAGCAAACTTCAGAAAACAGAGCTCAATCTTGCATCTCATCATCCAGGCGAGGTTTTATAGGGGCACAGGAAAAACCATCAGCTAGTATAAATTCTTTTGCTTTCACAAGATTTTCTATAAGTAATGCCAGCTTAGAAGCTTTATCATAAATCTTTCATTGTATTTCAAAGTTGCTGTTGAAAGAAAATATTAATTTCTTAATGATAACAACTTCTAATAATTATTTCTTAGCAGTGGAGTAAGCACAGTTGCTGTAGGGGAGCTCACCAGTTTGGCTGTGCCTTCAAGTGACCTGACTTGCCAGTCTGTGGGTAACCTGTAATAGGTGTTGCTTTTTCTTAAATATTAAATGTTTTTATGTCCTGACTCATCTCTATTTTGTAACAGTCAAAGCAGCACTTGCACTAAAAGCTCAGGATGTGAGAGAGCGTATTAGAGGCAAAAAGAAAAAACCCCAAGGTCACAAGTGGATTTATCTGATAGCAGTTATTTTTAGAAAAACTTCTAAGGCTGATTTTCCTAAACAGGAGGTCAGATGTTTGCTGTACTAGAGCAAAGCTCCCAAAAGAGTGAAGTCAGCACAAGGAAAGCATTCCTTCTGTCAATTAC
Source organism: Mohoua ochrocephala (assembly GCA_013398855.1). Lineage (NCBI taxonomy): Eukaryota > Metazoa > Chordata > Aves > Passeriformes > Acanthizidae > Mohoua > Mohoua ochrocephala. Next base: position 73,836 of record VZTA01018037.1, on the reverse strand, counting down.
ATGAAAGTCATTGCTGCTGTCTGCATACTCCATAACTCAAAAGTTGGAGAGGAGGAGAGTATCTGTGTGGTGTCGTACGGGAAAGGGGGGACTCCTCAGTATAGGTGTGCTCCGTAGGGGAAAGCTTCTGAGTTTGGATATGAGCCATTGCAGCTTACCCTTGGGCATGCAGAAATACAGACTAAAACTAGTCTCAGTAGAAGTGCAGGTTTCCTGCTTTAATTGCACTTAGATAAGAGTTTTTGCCAACACAGGTGTATTGGTTGGAGATCATGCCTGTGGCACTGCCAGCAGACATTTGTGGCCTGAGCTTGGCCAGAGCAAGAGCTTCAGTGCCACTGAGGTTTGTCACCGGTTACTCTTCTGTCGTATCTAAAACAGAAGACAGTGCCACTGGAAAAATCCCAAGTGGCAAACTGCAGGGATACGTGCAGCAGCAGCAGCTTCACTACCAGGGTTTTGCAGATGGACGAGTGCCTGGGGAAGTGGAATGACTCTGTCCCATCGTGGCTGCTGCGATTGCTCGTGGCGTGCAGTTTTACCGCACTCACCTTGGGAATAACAAGTCACATTACTTTGGGGTCTACGCTACGGCCAAGGGACCGCTGATCCCTGCCTGAACAAAACAGCTGTGCACAAGGCGTGCGCTAACTCGCAGCTGAGCCTGATAAGAGTCTGCAGTGAAGGAAAGCCTTAGAAATTCTTTTGCTGTTTTGGGTTTATATGAGAAAACTCATTATTTCTACGTGAGGGAAATTTCTCTCATTTTTGTTTTAGTTTAAACAGTGGTTTCTGAAGACCTTGTAAGAAAATAGCTCCGTGTGGTTCTTTGCTTGATCTGGAACCGATCAAAAGAAAATATTGAACTATGTAATATTTTTAAATATCTAGATGAAGACTTAATTTAAAAAAAATCTTGAGACAATGCCAAGATCCTACTAGGAGGTGTTAGTCTTTCAGAGATCTGTTAATTAATTTCTCTGTGAATGTCTCATTCTGGATCTTAGGGCAGGAGGAAGTGCTTCTGAGGTAGGTTGAAGAAGTTAGCTGGGAAACAAGCAATTGTTTGAGCTGACAGACAGATTTCTGATTGATTAAAAAAAAAAAAGGAGCTGCATTTTGAGACTGTGAAGGAGCTGTATTAAGACGAATGCAGAGATGATACACAAAATGATGACTTTCATTTTGAGGTAAACTCACCAAGATCAACCTTCCTCTCCAAACTCATGAGATGGGTTAATCTCATCATGTTCCCCTCTCCTGTAAAACAAATGTTTTCTTTCCCTTTCCCTGTTCTTTTCTCTGGATGGGTGACAAATATTGTTTACCTTAAAATAAAAATCCACACATGGACACACATGAAGACAAGGCCTACATAGTTTTTTGTGCATGTGTGACCATCTTAATGCAGAGGGAATATGGTAGGCACCAATCCAGAGTACATAAATGCTTCCAGCAATGTTTTTTGTACATGTGAGGTTGCAGGTTATGTAAAATTTCAACCTGGTCAGACAAGTATTTTCAATACTTGGTGATTTACCTATTTCCACTATTTTTCGCACTCAAAAATTCTCAACACTTTGTATTACAACCAGGGTTTTTAAAGTGTCAATCTAAACCCACCCCATAAACCTGCGATCCAGTCAAAACCCAATTATAGCTTTAATTACAGCCTGCAAATGAAATTATGCTGCCTGAGTTGAAGGATAACTTTAAAGCAGAAATGACTGAGTGGTTCCCCCTTTCTTAATGAGTTGCTCATGAGTTCTCCCTTTAATCTTTTCGAGGTGGCTGTACTTTGACATCTCATAGAGCAGAATAACGATGGCAGGAACATTTCTGTCAGCTATTGGCTAGGAAGTAATCTTTTGGGTTCTGCATGATTTGACACGGTCTTCAGGGGCACAAGTCAATACACCTTTCTGGAGGAGGAAGGAAAGCCTGAACAAACTGTAATACACTGAATACTGTCCTTTCTACATGGAAAATTACTATGAAGTAGTCAAATCCTGTGGTAAAGATGAGGTCCCAGACCATTTGGGAAGTAACTAGGTCCTGAAGACTTTTTATAAACTAGTCCTGATTTATTGAACAATAATTTGTTATGGTTAAAATGCTGTTTATTGTTGGTTTCAGCTGTATCTTTTAGCTGAAAAAATAAATGGATTATATTTGTTGGTTGTGTTGGTCATGTTTTTCTTTTTTTTTTTTCTTAAAAGAAGAACATCGAAACTAGTTTCCTGGAACAGATGAATCAGATTTACATTATCTGATGCTTTTCAACTGACACATCGATCAAGATGCTGCTTATACATACAGAACACATATCTTCTCTCCAGTCAGTTATTTTTATTATCTGTTTTTTTTCCTTCTGTGAAACCTCAGGGCCAGAAAACCTCGGAAATGTTGCTGTTCTATATTTTCACCAATTTTTCACCAGGTGTTAAGAATACTTTTTTTGCATAAAAGTTTAATTATAAAAATGACCTCTTTGGCCTTGTAGTAGCAACCATTATTTGTAGCAGCAAATTCCCAAAGCAGTTTAAATCCTCAAAGCATTTTGGTAAACTTAAGTCTTCAGATGTTATTGTATAGATACAGTCTTACACTGAAGCTGGCAGGTAAAAGCACAGTTGTAAGATAAGGCATTAAATACAAAAGGTTACTGCTAACTAGCAATGCATAATATAGATAGTTCTATGTGTTTAATGAAATTATATATTATCATATTACTTGAATAAGAGCACAATTATCAGTCTGGTTACAGCAAGGACTAATTTAATTTTAAAAGTAGTTGGATTTGATATAAGTGATGTAATGTCAATGAAAAAAATAGACCAAATGTGCTAAAACATGAGGGGTTTTTTTTGTTTGACTTCGTCAGTAATTACAAATGATGCTGTTCAGGATATAGAAATCAGTATATGGCTACATGCTTAGTGAAATTCACGTCTTCCATGATAACAGTTGATTCCTCCAGGGCATTCACCTTTAAAATACATGTGGAAGATGGGGTGCGAAGTTTGCAATTTGTAGTTGATCTCTGCTGGGCAGAGCCGTGTATCTGCGACCCGCACATTGCCAGTTCTGGAGCCCCAGCCACGGCTGCCTTGAGCTTTCCATTGTGCAGATAATTTGCAGCTCTAAGCAGAAACATGAACTTCTTTGTCATGGTTCACTGGCAATTTTATCATTATATTTATACAGCAAGCAGGCTGACGACTCCAACTCCTGCAGAAAGTGGCAGGGTACAGATCTGTAGGCATCTTTAAAGAGACAGCTTTGGTAAATCATAGTGGAGGTTTTTCTCTTGTTCTAGCTAATTGAAATAACAATAAGGCATGAAGAAAAACTTATGCAGCCATATGGGCAAACCCTGATACGATTTCATATTGCACGCAAGATTTAAAAAAATGCATTATCCTCATGCATGACACAAGCTTGGTTATCAAATCTCCAAAGTGTGAAATGAGCTCTGTCTCCATAAAACATTTACATGTGCACTAATTCGTCTCTGAAATGAAATTCTCTTGAGTTGCAACACCACTCAATCTCCTACTCTTGCTTGCAGTAGTTTTTAATCCTGTGACAAACTTCACCATTCAGAGGTTATGAGACAAGTTTAGAACATTAGGTTAAAAATCATGAAATTAGAAAAAAAGTTTTTTATGTTCTCCTTATTATGATTTAGAGTCCACATTCTTAACCTTTTCTTTGCAATGAAGAAGAAAAACCCCAACTTACCAAAATTCCCCCCATAGCTCTAAAACTCCTCATGGAATTTTTTGAAGTGTGACTTTTATAAAAATACCAAACAGAGTGAGATTGAAAGGTGAAGAATTAAGCTTGAAATACGCATATCATATTTTGGGATCAAAGAACTGTTAATCAAAAAACCTGTCTGAAATGGTACTTTTGAAATTGTTGAAATGATTGTTGGAATACCTATGTGATGCAGGAAATACAATTATTAATATGGGGCTCTGGAAATGCAATCACATGGTAGTAGTGGTCACTGCCTTTGAAGGTAAAGGTCAGATTATTCAGGCAGGAAAGAGTAATCCTTCTCTACTTGGCTCATGCCTAACCTTCTGAAGGGGAGAAGGACATCCTAGAAACTGTGGTTTACGCAAAACTTCATTTTTCAGAGAGACCCCTACACCTTTTAATTTCCATGTGGGAGCTCTAAAGTAACATTCCCACAGTAATGGATCCCGGTTTGGAAAATCTGTCTTATGATATCATTGTACTTTAAAATGGTCAAAATCTGCAAGGGAGCTGTAAATGAGGAGAGACTCAATAGCAGAAAAGTGGAGAAACAGATGGATTTGTGAATGAGGCACGTAGAATATGAGTAGGAACATTGGCCTCTACTATTTTATTAACCATGTACTGTCAGTATAACCTTTATCTGATTTCCACTCCGAACTGAGGGAAGTACACAGAAGGTATTGTAGAAGGTCTCCATTGGGCAATTTTAACAATAAATGAAATACACTTTTTCATGCACAAGGAAAATGCCAATTTCTCTTCAGGGACTCTCAGGGGAGTTAGATGACGAACTGTGGTGCAGTAGTCTGCAATTCCAGTAATACCTTCTTTGCCAGAGGCGAGATTGAAGTTCAGAACTTCTAATGCATCTTTTAACTCTTTGGACAAAAACTCCAACAGCAGCATTCCCTGTGAAACCCTTTTCCTACAATGCTCTTTGGTAACTCTCGGATCGTTCCCTTTAGTTTCAGGTATAAATTGTTCAGGCGAAACTATCAGAAGGCGCTTGCACCAAACTTACAACAGGTTGGTGAAAAAAAGAACTGTCAAAGTTGTTTCTATGCCAACTTCTCAATTCAGTTCTACAGCTTATTTTTAATTTTTTTACATATTTCCTCAATTTAAAAAAAAAAAAAGGAAACGGGCTTGAAGGGTTTTATTACCCAGTTAATTTCTGATAATGCTCTGAAAAGATTGTCATATGAATTTTGATGAAAACGGAGTTATTTTTGTAAAACATTGCTATTGAATAGTTTTTGGAATAATGTTTTTCAATGTGTCTCGAGAAGTAAACCAAGCTGTTTTTTATGCACAGATAGCCGTTGCAGCCAAACGACAAGAATCAATCTTAAAGTCAGCAGTGCAGCAATCCTCTGCATTTCACCAAATATTTTTGCAGATCACAAGATGTTGGGATCCTGACTTGTACGTGGCACTTACTACTGCTCATGTAGGTGTACAAAAGCCAGGTCAGACACTGTTTATAGGGAAGCCCTTGGTCAACCCCCAGCTCACAGGAGGCTGCAGCGCACCTCCAGTGAAGTGGCAGCTTGTTTGGCTGGGTCAGGCTGAGCCAGCCGCTGCCGAGGCTGAGCCAGCCGGACTCGAGCTCACACAGTCAGCACATCGCCGGCTGGGAGCTGGGTTCATGTGGTCAGCATGGTGGCAATTTGGCTGCATGCTTGGGCTCAGGGGATCTTGAGGAAAGGCCTGTGTTTTTGCAGCTTGGCAGTGGAAAGTCCTCTGCTGGTAATTAAAGCAGATGAATAGGAAAGGAAAAGCTGGAGCGCATCAAACTCGCATAACCCGTTTCAATCTCTTCTAGCTAGCTATTCCCAAATAGCTGCAGCTAAGATATGACTTACAAGTGCAGCCAAAAACTTCAGGGCTTGGCAAAGCAGGGGTTCTCACGGCTTGCTGTGACAGGAGTCAGACAAGGTATTCAAGAGGAGTCAGGAATTCCTCAACATCCATAATAATGAACATCTGCTCTTCCGCACAAACAAACAAGAAATACCGCTCTCTGTAAGAGAGCAGAGATGCTCTCGTACCTTCGAGTCTACTGTCCGGCGCACAGCTGCAAGTTTAAAACATTATTTCTTCCCTGTCCTTTAGCACTGGGGTTTAACTTTCACAGACACGTGAAAGCCCCTGCCCCAGCACTGGTTCAATGCAGCGAGGGACAGCACACCGTGTCCCTCTTAATGGAGAAACAGGCTTTGCAAGAGCTCCACTGCTGATGACAGGCAGCTATCCTACTCACTAACTGCCCAGATATGCCTTTCTGGTTCTCACCCTTTCATCGGTAGCTGGAAAGCTGGTGCTACATTTGTGGTTGAGAGCCCTTGTTTGCCCTTTAAACTGAGCTGTGGTTGGGGGGGAGCTGGCTGCGAGGCAGACTTTCAGACTGTGGCTGACCGATGTGTTTTCTCTTGGCCAACACTTCCAAAGCAAGCCACAGTATGACCCTGGAAAAGGTATTAGATGGGAGTTTTACAAAAGTTATCTTTCTGTTGGCATTTTCCCTTGGTATATTTGGGCTTTGTGCCTTTAGGCTGACATAGACTGCAAAAAGACAAACACCAGAGGCATAAATAAATTGTAGCACTCCATGATTGTTCTGTTTTGAGATATCCATACCATGTAAGCACACGTGTAAAATACGGTTGCAAAGAAAAGGTCTATTAGGTCTCCTGCTGTAGGAGTCACTGCTGGGCAAGCCTGAAATGCTCTCTTGCAACAAACCTTTTATTGCCTTGTCTTATGCACGAAGCAGGCAACAGACGCTGAACGGAGGGGTTAGTAAAGGAAATGCTTTCTGTGTTCTTCATTCATTTAATAACTTGTTTGTTCCTTTAGGTATGGGTATCGACAAAGTTCTCAATTTCAAAATGATAGATTGAATGCATAGAGGTCTTCACCACCACTCTGTCATCCACTGGTACGTACTGCAGTTGCAAAGTTACAGTGAGCTGATAGGGGAAGTGTAACAAGCCAGATCATATCTGTAAGTATAACACTCCCAAGGAACTTTGCATGTTGTTTGTTTCGAATGTAACTCACCACTGAAAGTAAAATCAGCAAAACACAGTGGGGAAGTCCAGACCAAGTTCAGGAACTAATCTACAGTCTGGTAAATGTTGCACCTTATGTCTAACAGAGAATCAATTAAACATCTAGTATTTGCAGACACAAACAAAAACCCTGATATATCAGGTAACAATTAAAAGCATAAACATCAAAGTAATCAATGGCCGCTAGTGCTAAGTGTTGCATCATATGAACAGAGTATTTTGAACGTATTTCAGATACATGTAATCTCAAAACCAGATCTACAGCACTACAAATTTACTGTGAATACTACATGCTCATTAGAAAAAAAAAAAAAACAACCATCTTCCTTACCTGCTATTTCTTCCAGACTAGGGATTGCAATAGTGCTGTAAGTGCTAATACATTTACAGGACCATGTGTGAACTAAGGTTTCCTCTGCATTTTCCAAGCCTGGCAATCTGTCCATGAAGAAAGAGCCCCACTGTTTAGACACAAAGTAAGGAACTTTGAGCTGATCTCCCTGGAAGAAAAATAAATAAATATGTAAGCTTACAAAAACCCAAAAAACTTCTTTATTCATCCACAAGCATTAGTTTAAGGAACTCTAGTGTTTATCTGATTTTCTGGGAAACCTATATTGTATCTCAAGAGCAACGTGGCTTTAAAATAAAAAGACAATAGCAATCTTCTTCCCATAAGTCCCCATGTTCCTGTTTATACAATTTATGGATTCCCTAGGACATAAAAAGTTAACTTTATGCATTTTTTTGAAGCCTTGTAAGAAAACCCCTTCTATTTTCCCTGTTTTTCATGGGGTGTATTGCTTGCTGCCCTTCACTGCTGGAGAGGCTGTGATACAGCTGGGACCTCCTCCTGGGGGAAAAGGAGCTTCCTGTTGCTGGGTGGAGTAACTGCAAAGAATGCATCATGCCACCTGTGTTATCTGTTTCTGAGCTGAGGAATGAGTGAAAACAGAATCCATGGAGAGACATTCAGTTGCCTAGAAAATTGTAGAATATTATTTTTTTTAAAATGTATATTTTCAGACAACGACATCTAGACTAATTCTGTTTTAAAGAAAGCATTAAAGGTGCATTGGGAAAACTGATTTTTTACCAGTTGAAACCTGCTATATGCTACCATGAGCAATCAGAAAAAAAATGCCAGGACACATCTACAGAAAGATGAAAAAATGGGAAACAAAACTACACTACAGAAAAACTGTTAAAGTCATTTGTGTCCAAAGTAACTTCTGAGATCTGCAGAGCACAGAACAGATACTGTAGCGTGTGCCTCCAGGTTTGTGAACTTTTGTACTTTATTCTCCATTTAACCCCTCTCCTAACAGTTTTGAGAATCTGCTGGAATCATTTGTGTTTATGACAGAGGCCTGTATCTTTTGATCACAAGGAAGCTGTTGGTGCAGCCGAACAGATGACACCAGTAAACATAGAGCCACTCTTTCCCTGAGTCTGCTTCGCAGTTTTTCCTCTGAGTACAGCTGGGGGTGGGGGAGGAAGTACTGATTTCAACAAATGTAGATATTAATTTCTGTCTCCTGATGTAAATAAGTTGGAAAAAAACCTCCTATCTTTTGTTTCAAAATAAGCATTTAACTGAAGTCCTGGGCTTTTCTTGTGGGGTTTTGGGGGCTTTTTTTTGTGCCTTACGTAAAGGGACAGCATCTTACTTTCTTTTTTTTTACACCAGACCTTATCTTTCCATGCAAATCCCAGGACTTTACATCAGTTATAATTAAGTGTAGATGCTCTGATGAATTAAAATCTGTTTGCCAGCTGGATGAAACATGCAGAAAACTCTTAAGGCTGTTACAGCTGTTCAGGTGATTAATCAAAACAACAACCCCAGTACTGGCCCACATAAGCATTTGCACGAAAGACAGGGCCCTGTTTATTGACAAGAGAAAAAATGTGAGGGTTCTGCTTTCTGAAATAGAGGGTTAGTTCAGTAGACAATTAAAAATGCAACCTGAGGAAATGAACTGCTTTTTCAAGAAGTTTGATTCTACAGTGGGAATTTCTTCCTAATTAAGGAGGAGGGAGTTACATTTTGGATTTACAGTCCAAGCCCTTGGTAAAACCAAACCCAGTTAGATATGAGACTTGTCATCAAGTCACTTGATAGAGAGCTCCCATCATTTTGTTACTGGCTTATCTCCACATGACAGGGCAGGTCTGGCAGGCTAAATCTTGACTTCAAACCTGGAAAGAGCAGTCAAAACTTTGACCACATCCCTAGGAAATATCAGACATTGATCCCCCTTCCATCACTAACCGATGCCCTGAAGATGTCCTTATCTCACCTGCAGCACACATCATGGCCTGCAATGAAGGACAGACCACATACCATGAATCTGTACATCTGTGAAATGAGGCAAAACTCTCCTCTTTCTGGGGCTACTAACATGCCTGGAGGCACATGCCCAGCTACGGGGCTGAGGAGCTCTGGAAGATGCATCAGCCACTCCTGCAGTCCCCAGACACAGAATTTGCTCTCACAGCAGGACAGTAGATCCTGGAAAGTGCTGAGCAATCCCTCTTTCTCATGCAAATCCCCCCAGCATATGGGTTTGCTCTCAGGTATATTGGTCAGACAGCAGCAGGTCAGATGTTGATTGTGTCAGTTGAGGGTGCAAGTTCCAGGGCCTTCCACAAAGTCAAAACACCTGGAATACTTACTCTCACTTTTGCTTTGCTAACTGCAGATAAATAGGGCCTGTTAACAGAATAGACAGAATCTGTTAATAGGACCCTTGGGTGACACAGAGCTCAGACACTGAGCTCTGAAGTTTTTCTACATTTGGTAAAGAGATGAAAGAAAGATGTAAAAGAGACAGGAGTGAAAGATCAAGCTGTTAGTATTTTTAAGGGCGTTATTTAGGTGCAGATTTGCCATCTATGCCATCATCTTGGTACCAAGCACAGAGCATGAGGAATACTTTACTGCATCCAATATGAGTGATGGTACTGATGAGTGTATGCTTGGTGCTGAGGTAGTAACACCACCATTAACTCTTGATGCCAGAAAAAAAATCAATGCTCCAAATACAGTTTTGCTGGTGTAACAGTAAGTATTTGAGATGTTTCTGTCAGCACAGCTGTGCTGGCCACAACAAAGGGATGTCCCTGAATTACACACCCATGCTGGGTGTGCAAATGGACAAGTGAGCCATTGGTCTGAATTTTGTTGCACAGAACCTGCCCTCCTACACATCATGCAAATATAAAACATTTCACCCATGATTATTGTACCTAAACTACAACAGGGATCACTACAAGCAGACTTAAAATAAAATGTGCTGCACTTCAGGGTGCTTTAACTCACCAGGCTTCACAACAGCCCATCAGGTTTTTCCTGAAAGTACTGTTAGATTTGTGTCAAAGATAATCAGGAATAAAGAGACAAACAGAGCCAAAAGGCATAAAGCAAATAGCCTTGTCTATGGTCACACCAAAGGAGTTAATGGAAATTTGGGGGGATAACAGCCCTGACCTCTACAATGAACCAGTCATTATGCAATATTGTAAAAATTCTAACTTCAAAATTATGGTCCATATCCACCAATTAATTCTTTGATTTCTGCTCCATTCATTCATATAGCCCAAGGTTTTTTACACACTGACAGCTCCTCTGTAATAATTTTCCTCGAAATCCTGGGACAAATTCCAGCTTCCCTTTGAGTGTTCATTGATGGAACTGATCACGCATTTAAAGAACAGAATGCAAAACTAAAGCCTCCAGCCAAACAAACAAACAAACCCCCAATTCTGGGAGCGGGGGGGAAATCTTGTTTCAACACAATACTTCGTATTTTTATTCACCCTGCATGCTGCAATTTACATAGAAGCCAAGTAACTGCATAAATAGTGTTTAGTTTGCTGTTCTCTTACTTATTTGGTTATGACTCATGTACTTGAAAGAACTGCAGTTGTTACCATAATTTCACAGTTATGCGTATCTGGCTTATATCATGCATTTAATTGAGGGGAAAAAAGACAAAAACTGCAAATGAAAATGGAAATTACGAGTCTCCCACTTTGTGTGTGAGGAGGTTGTTTTCTTCCCCTCTCCTCCTTAGTGATGAAACACCAGTCAAACAACTAAAACCAGATTTTTGTCATTTCTTTCTGAAACAAGCAATTGCCAATTAAAGTAATACTTTAATAGTATTTTGTAAAGAGTGATAGAACTGAGAGTTGCACTGTGTATTAAGTTTTCAGTCCCTCTCTGCACACACAGCATGGCATGGAAAATCTACAGTGGTAGCGTATTTTTTATTGCCAACGAATGCTAAGGCTGATTAACCAGATGAAATCTAATCTGTTTGTGACTAATTTTCCAAAAACACCTGACTTTGTCCAATCCTTTGAATTGGCTTCTCTCCCTTCTTAACCAAAGGGTTAATGGGAGAAGTTGCTTGGGGGAATGAAAATAAAACTCTCATAGGCTTGTAAAGGGAGTCCCTTTGAACTAGTCCTGTTAGGTTAGTGGTGTCCAGTCAACTGCAGAGATATGGATGTGACCTGTTGTTCAGACTCCAGTGAGCAGCATGGTAATGAAATAACACCACTGACCTGCCACGGCCCCCCTGGTTCAGGTTCCTTTAATCAGCGCAATTCATTTCTCCCTTGCTTGCTCGCTGTCACTGGTAGCGGATGTAAACGGAACAGGGGTTGTGTGTGGTAGGGGTGGTGTCTCCCTGAGATACTGCAATCTCTTATCAAGACTGCTACAGTGTCAGTGAAATGTCAAGCACCTGTCTAAAAGTCTCAATTTGCTGCTTGACAGCTGCTGCGATAGAGAAGATGGATCTTGCGGGCACTCGAGCAGAGGTGTTGCAACGAGGGAGAACCAAACCATCATCGTGGGCTTGGAAATGCATCGATCCATTACTCTTTGTACTTCCAGGAAAATAACCACTTTCTGTCTGTCTGTTTAAAAATGTGTGCTTCAAAAGCATGTATTGAACATGCTTAAGAAACCGCGTTGAACAAATCCCCCAAACCTTGTAGAGATGTAAGTTTTACACAGCAAAGCAGCAAAATCTCCAGGCAGAGAATGAACAAATTTATGGAGGGAAATGAGTTATTTTAAAATCATTAATTACTTAAATCAAATTGTATTAACCTATGAAGTGCTACTAGCTCTTCCTCCCCCACCTCCCCTTCCTACCGAGAAACACATTCTCTTGATAGGATATTGAATTTTTTTGTCTTCATTTTTGTTTTTCTACAACCCAGGAAAAAGCCCAATATTAATGATTACATTTCCTTATTTCAGTGACTGAAATGTCCTTGTCTGACTTTAGTTAAGAAATCAGGATAGTGGGGGAAAATATGAGATACGTCTATTGGAAAAATAAAGATATAGATATCACATCTGTATTGTTTAAGTCCCACTGAAGATACTCTTTTCTCCACTAAAACCAGGACCTTTTACAACACTTGGATTAAAAACATACCTGGTATAAAAGCACCGCCCAAATATTTTCTATTGGTAAGTTAACTTTTAACCACAAAGAGTAATTATTTTAAAAGAAAAATAAAGTTCAGTGCTTTACAAAGCAAACTGCAAAAAGCATGTGTATCTCTCTGCAGTTAGAAGAAAATGCCCTATTTATTTAGTAGCATATGAAATGAAGAGACACTCCAAATGGAGACCGAAGCTTTGCTGTAGTTCCTACCCACATAGGACATGCTGGAGGTACAATGCTGCCTCATCATCCATCTCAGTGCTATTTCCTATCTACTTTGCTCTTTGGCAGCAGAGGGAAGGATAAATCATCGTAACTTTCCACCTTCTGTGGGACAGTTAAAGGGTGACAGTAGTGCTAAGGCTCTACTTCCCAACTGTGATCAACCTGAAAATCACATTATTTAACTGAGGTAACTACCAGTAAGCCTGCACTGGGCCAGATTTTGAAGCAGTCCCTCTTATCTGAGCACAGCCGTCACCAAAATAACCTGTGAGGGAAGCGGCAAATTAAAAGTTCTTGGTACATAAGGAAAGCACAGGCAAACCATATTTCACACAGAGAGAAAGCCACCTTTAAAACAATGTCATAAAAATTCCTCTGTGTTTACAGTTGGCCAGAACACACAGGGAAACGTCATGAACTCAGCAGAGTTCAGGCGTCGGACTTGTGATAAGCGGGCACGAAATCTCTCCTTGTGGGATGGAGGGCAGGATCTTGTTACTAAAAAGGTTCCTGCCAAGGGAGAGCACATACAGCTCCTTTTCTGAGATCCATGGCTTAGCTCCAGGGAGAGGTGCTGTGCCACCCATGCATTGCTGAGCTGGGACAGAATGGCATCCTCCTGGCAGGACAAGGAGGATATGTCTGTGGGGGATGCTGATGCTGCCAGCACCCTGGTAAGATAAGCAGGTTCATTCTTAGTGCAGGTGACATGAGGCTTTTTTGTAATTTATTTTATTCTGTTCCAGGAAACATCTGCAGGAACCCTTACCTCATATTTTCCTTTCTTCTCCAAGGGCTCAGATTCAGCCTTCGCAGGCACTGTACCTTTGTCCCCTAGAAGCTCCTCTAGGATGAAGACAGTTTCCCAGTTGCTATAGTGACGAGCTGGGAAAATATCCGAGTGCATACTGTCACCAAAATAAACAACCTATGAGGGAAGAAGCAAATTAGAAGTTCATTGTATATGAGGAAAACACAAGTAAACTGTATTTCACAGAGAGAGGAAAAGAGCCTTAAAACAACCTAATAAAAATTCCTCCATGTTTACACTCGGTCATGACATGCAGAGATCCTATTAATGTCAAGTTTGGGGTTTTATCTTCAACCAGCTCCATAAGGGAAAGACTGGCTCCACATACCCTCCCTGCTCTCGCCCTCCAGGGGCATTGGAAAGGGATGCCTAACTGGGACCAGCCAAAGGAAGTGTAAGTTTTTTGACTGACAGAAATAGCTTGATGGGAAGCAGTGGAAAGACTACCAAGAAAATACACTAAAGTGGAACAAGTTTTAGACTACACTGGAAACAAAAGAGAACATGAAGCACTTCTCAGTGACTCAGAACTCTTCTGTGTCCAGGGAGGAATTTATTCACTATGAAAAATGTTGTCACACCATCTTCCGTGGCATTTTCACCTCTCCAGACCCGTACTTAGAATAACCAAGTCCTAGTTTTCACTGATGCCATCTTTTAAACGATATGATCTGTTTCCTCGGGGAGATTTCCTGATTACAACCTGATTCTTCCCAAAGCTGCTGAAATGCTTAACCACGCATACAGAAAGTTTACATATTCTACTGACAAGAAGACAAATATGCTATTTCCAGTTCTGGGCTGCAGGTTGTTAGACAGCAGCAAACGCAACCAGAACAGATGTTTTTGACCAATCACATCAATAACTTTAATGAAAGTTTGTCTGGTGAATTCTTGACTGAAACAGGGTATTTTCAGAAAGATTTACTCTCACTTATAACATACCTTGGGATCCAACTTGCCAGTCATCTTCTTCAGTAGATCATAAAGCTGGATAGCATTACCTTGGGAATACCAACCAGGCTTGTCCAGTGACAGCAGAGCCTCCTGCTCCTCGTCATTCTCTGAAATCACCAAGCAAAATTGTGTGCTGTTAGTGAGACCAGCCCATCCTCCTGTACTTGTGAGATGTGTGAGAAGCTGCCTGTGCACAGCTGGTCTATTTTGACATTAAACCAGCTCCAGTGTCTGGCTCAAGTTCTGGTACTGACTGTGGATTCAGTCAAGGTGTTTGGTAGCTGGGGATAGGCAGACATTTGTGAGAAAAGAAGCAGCTGAGCCTCGTCTGCACCGGCTACAGAAGACCTAAGGAATTAAATTCATGGGCTTTGCCACCCAGACACTGCAGCAGTGAAGGCAGGAGGCCACACAGACCAGACTGATGGAGCTGCTACAGATGTAAGATGAAACCATGAGATAAAACAGACTGTAAGAGACAGCAGGTACCTTGCCATGCATAAAAATGACCCACAGTTTTTAAACACTGACATAAACCAAACAAAACAGACTGAAGTAGCTCTTAAGGGCGTTCACCGGCCTTAGATCAGCACAAACAATGAGCAGTTCCAGTTATCCAGTCTTTTAAGAAATGATGAGTGGACAACAACCACAATGTTGCTGGTGGTGGTAAAATCCACATTGACATGTACCCACTCTGGCAGTGTCGGCAGATTAGAAAAATCAGCAGAAACTGAAACTCCCTGGTCATCACCCAACTCTGCCACTGGCTTTGTTTCTAGCTGGTTCCAAAGCATGGATCTGTCCCAGTGTCCCCATAACCTTGTTGCTTTTTCAAATCCACGTGCTATTGCCAGATGGGCTCCTTTTAGCTTCTTGCTGGAGCCAAAATTGTACCCTCAGTGAACCGATAAACTACAATTTCATCAGAAATATTCATATGAATGTCTTTTGTCTATTGAACTGGTGAAACAAAAGGTTGATTCTGTAATTTAGTCTCAAACATGCCTAATTTTATGTTAGAGACAGAAGAGTTAGAAACCAATACAGTACTTAGATCTGACTTAGGTGTAACGTCAGAACTTCAGTTTTTCTTTTGCTTTACAGAATTTTCCAAAGTACTTAAAATGTGTTAGGAGTAAGAGGAAGAGAGCAACTTTTACTTGGTTAGAGACTGCTGAAAGCTGAAATGCAAATTTTGGAGAAGGGTGAAATGCTAAAACAGCCTTATGTTTAAGAGCACTGAAGATGTACATGGCGCAATATATCGGTCTTTCAAAGAAATTAAAAAAGAAGCAAAAAGAGGGAAATGGGTACGTGGAGAGAGGAATGAAACCATTCTTTAATATGAATCTACGAATCTGAAGAAATGGAGACAAAACAATTCTATATTAAGGGTGTTTTATAAACTAGGGAAAAACAAGGAAATTCAAAGTTGACATTAACAATTCATGTAGAACTTGTGTGGAAAAGTCTTCCTTTGTTCTTCTTCAGTAATGTAACAATAATTATAATAATAATAATAATAATAAATATGATAGCGTCTATTAAAAAACCCCTTTATTTCCTGACTATTAAAACCTTTGATCAAACATCTTTTGAACAAACAGAAGTTGTTGACAAAGTAAATTTATTTTATTTTCCTTGTATTTTTAGACATGTTTGGATGGTTGGCTGAACAAGTAGACACAATCTTCAAATGACATGAACATAGAAAAAGAAACTTATGAAAACAACTCTTTTGAGATGCTATAAAGTGTTTTGAAATTTGTGAAGATTTGTATAGCTATCACTGTCTCTCCATTCAGTCAGTCAGGAAAATACTAGAGAAAAACGGAGCTTTTATGAGAGGTATTTTCAGGATAATGCATTGCGTTTGCAAGCAGGAGCCCTATGTATTACAGCAGCTTCAGGAGGCTCCAGCAAAGAGAAAAACCCTGCTTGCTACCTCTATGGAATGGCATGAGGGGAAGTCCTGACTGAAACAATTCACTCTAATTACAAGGCAGAAGACCTCTCGCCCTGTGAGAGCTGTTACTGTCACCCCTAGCAATGGGATTCATCTCACTTAACTCAAGGCATCCGGAATTTAGGTTTCTAATTCACAGTTACAATCTGAACTAGCTGGCCCTGTGGTAGGCAAAAGACAGTGCAACAAGCATTTTTTAGGGGTGCCAGCTCTGGAGAAGGAAAGGATTTAATTAAGTTAGAAAATTTGCTTTTAGACAATGAAATAAAGGGAAATTAATTTCCTCTTTAGAAGGAAGCAGCAAACAGCACTGAGATGTCTAGTTCATTATGGGAACACTTTGATTTTGGAAGGAGCTTCAGAAATTTGAGGAATTAGGAAAGGTCCTTTAAAATATTTGTGTTGCAGGGTCAGAGGGATAACAACTCTGAATGGACAAACCTTGCCTTGAACCATCTCACACGGCTGCCTGTGCTCACACATAGAGGCGTGACTGTGTCAATTTTATTACTGTAATCTGAAGTGGAAGGAAATGGATGGTGTTTCAGTTGCAATAAGTCATTAACGAGAATGGTTTCTAATTCACTTAAATGCTGCATAAATATGATAATGGTAGTTCCTAATATACTTTAGATATCCCAAGCCTAATACTGGCTACACTCAGTCAAGAGGAAAACTGCTGCTGACCTTCTTTCCACTTTGCTGTTATTGATTCTTACAAGTTCATTCAAAGGTCAGAAATGCTATAAATATTCTTCCAGCAGGAAGCAACATACATAGGCAGGGATGCTTTAGATCTTACAAGCCAGGAGGAAAAGGAGATGTCCTGACAATTTCAAGCAGACTGGAAAACCAAGAAGAATTTCTCTGATGATTTAGATGAAGTGACTTTCTTCCTTCTGAAGCCTCTCATAACACTGAAACCCAGATTCCTGCCTGTAGACTGAAAACGTACCGCATCAAGAAATGTAAAGGTACCAAGCAAGTAAAATTAAAATAATTAAACCCAGAAAATCATTCTGTGAAAACACTTGCCTGAACCTAACTGTGATTCAGAGCAGTCTTCCTCTGAGGGGAAGTTCCTGTTCCTTTTTAAAAACAACAACGAAAACTTGACTCATGCTGGGGCAATATTATCATTGATGGGAAGGCAATTTCCATATAGCTTTGTCTAACAGCTTGGGAAATGGTTTCTGATTCAGAAATATACTTTCATCACCAATAAAAGATAATTTTTTTCAGATAAACCAATTCACTAACAAGACTCAATATCCTTTTTCTTTTGAGAATTTTCTTGCCTACCTTGTGCATTGCAGCTTTAAAACATGGCTTGAGGAACATCTGGTTTCATTCTGAATGATTATGTAAAAAGTAATCAGTGAAGCTTATTCTCATTTAAATGACAACTGATGGTAATTTACTTTGGCAAAGAGTCATTTTTTGGGAAAGACTTTGCACAGCTTGCTTACTGCCATCTGCTCTGTGTCCTCTTATGGGTTATACCTGCTGAGATGGAAAGGGTCTGAACCTGGGGTCTATCCCCAGCCTGGCTCGTGCTTACACTGTTAGACCCCAGCCCGTGGGACAGGGCTCTCGGTTGGGAAGCCCGAGGTTAAGAGAGAAGTTGAGGTGAGGGTGAATTTATGCTTCAACAGTTATTCACCTACACTGAGCCGTACCTACACCCAGGTTTATCTTCATCAGCTCACCACCCCTGAGGCACCACCCTGTGCTGCTCCTCTGGCTGGGTGCCCTGCAGTGAGTGCTGGCTACACACTGGGGCCAGGACCCGCCAGTGACTCACCAAAGAGCCTGAGGACACCTCGCATCTACTTGACTGGACAGAGACCAGGGGAAGAAAACAATTCCAAGTGCCCAGAGGCCCTGTCAGCTGAAAGCGTGCTGAGTTTAACTACAATGTGCATACAGCTCCCCTACAGCCCCTCCTTCTGCCTTTCTCTGGACAGCCTTTAACCCATTTCCACACAGACCCAGTTAGACTGGCTATTAGAGTTACTGGTATTTTTTTTCCCTTTGAGCTGTGCAGTAGAACGAAAAACATGTGTCAACTCTGTCACTGCTCGTGCCTGTACCTGCTCCTGCCTCCTCCTGCCCATGGGCAGCTCTGGTGGGCTCCCTCTGCCTGCAGGCACCTCATGCAGATGGGCTCACGTGTTCAGCAACTGAAGCTCTGGTTACCAACATGGGGGTTATTGTAAAACAAGTCCATTCTATGGTCCACAACTATCACACTGATACGCCTCTTTGCAATTTAAAATAATGTCATTTCAGACCCCGAGGGCATTAATATAAAAGCTGGGTTATGCTCCAGTCTCAATTGCAAATACAGTCTGGTTCTGGATAGCATTTTGAGCTCACTTAAGAAAGACAAACTCTCCTTCCAAAAGGGAAATCAGGGCAGGAAAGTGCATAGTTTTACAAGGCCAAGGGGACCTGCACAGGTGGGTTCTTCCAGTTGTAAAGGTACAACAAGATGGGTGACATAAACTGTAGAGTTTCCCTGTGGGCATGTTCTCCATGAAGAAAGTAAGTACTTACAAGATTCCTGGAGGTAAAACTTCATACCCTATGGGCACCCTTCTTAGGCTATCACCCAAAATTCCTGTGTATAGACCAACCAACTTTGTTGTGTAGTTTCCAGGATTCACTCAGGTATTAGTGTATGTTTTGCCATCCCTGAATTACTTCTGTGCCCTGGAAGCAGCTGTGAAATCCATCTGCCCGTGCAGCAGCACTTGCCAGTCCCATCTGACTGGATGACCGCAGGGAAATGATAAAGAATAAATTATTTCCTTAACATGATGTGCTGAAATGAAAGGTTAAGGCTTCCCAAAGTGACTGGTGATTTTGGCCATCTCCATTCTTGGCTATCCAATCTGTTTGGTTTTTTTTTCCCCAGGAAAAGCCTGAAGATTGCCTCCCCTTCCTGCCTTTGCATCATTCTGTTTTTTGGGGTGGCTTATGGTTGGTGAGACAGAGGCTGAACTAATCAAAGTGAAAATTCAGTTTTGAAAACTGGAACATGATTTTAAAGTTTACGTAGGCAGGGATACATATTTCTTATGCTTAGCAATCCCAACATAGATGTGTTTGATCATACGGAGGACTAAATAACAGCACTACTAAAAGCTGGCACTGCTCTGGAAGAACACCACAAATAAAGCTGAGGAAAAAATACAGATACCACCCTGTGGGAAACAAAAGAAACTATTTCTTAATAATTCATAAGTACTGTTTATCACATTATTAACAATTACTTTTCTCAGAAAGGACTTCTGTCCTTCCACTGTTTTGTAAGGCCTGGTAAGACTGAAGTACAAAATAGTGTATTTTCAAATTGCTCTGGGCATATGTAAAAACCACAGAATCCTTTGAGCAGAAATCTAAAAAGATTTTTTTACATTTTTAGTTTTACCAAAACCTTTTACGCTTTTATTAAAATCTGCCTTACTGCTTAAATTGTGCCAAGCAACAGGCTATGTAGAGATAAAACTGAAGCTTTACTTGTTTGTAAGAAAAGCAGTAGTTCCTTTAGAGACGTCAGCAATTAAGTTTCTCCGAAGTTTTACTTGCTTATAAGAAGATCAGCAGTTCCTTTAGAGAAGTCAGCACATAAGTTTCTCTAGAAGGTTTTGATTGTTGTGTTACAGGAACTGAAAATAACGGCTCCCTACAGATTAAGTAATTTGTTTTCAAATCTGTCAAAGCATTAACTTTTTGCCTTCCCAGGAACAGTCTGGCTAACAAAGCATTTCTGTTTAAAACACTGATACGATGAAATACAAGCAAGGGCATTTTTTTCTCAGAAAAGAAAATCACTTTTTGGGAAATGATTCTCCTACAAGTTCATTTTTAATTGTAGCTCGTGTGCAAATTTGGTGAGGGTTTTTCCATAATTTCATTTAATTGCATTTATAAATCAGAAAACTACTTTGTAAAGATAAGAGGGACATAAATACATAATTTCACTTCTTTATTGCACATATTTAATAAGGGTTTTTTGGTCCGTTTTGTTTTTTTAAATTGGGATCTTGGAAAGGTACAAAATGGCAGGAAAAGAAATAATTTCCCCCTCTAGAGCAGTTTTATTCTGGATCTCATTAGTTTTGTAAGAAGATCCAGAGCCTTATAAATGAGGAACTTCCAATATTCAGAAAAATAACCATGCTAAAATTAGTACCACAGTCTTCCTAGAGATCCCTATATAATTATGGAGAGAGACAGGCTTTTCCAGAAAGCATTTCCAATTAAAATAAGTTAGGAAAGGTAGGTAATTGAGGAATAAAACCCTGACATAAACATTCCAGGAATATACAGTTCAGTTCAAGCACCTGTCCACAGCTGTTCTTACCAGGGTGTACATGAGATGGAAGCAGAACACAGAGGGAAGCAGAGAAGATGAGATGAGGGCCATCAGACAGTTCTATCCTAACCTGTCACTTCAAAAAAAGATCTCAATTTCTCAATTAAAATCAAAGTGAGACACACAAAGCATCTTCTTTGCACTGTGTAGTCTGTAATCTTGTGGTTTACCTGAACCCTAGTAATACCTACTGAAAAAAGACATATTGAAATTTACTCTTGGACCATACTCTTCCCCACTGAAAATTGACACTGAAGTGTAATGTGGAAAAACTCCATGCCATCATTTACCTTGGCCTTAGACTGAAAAAAACCCCAAGGACCAAAAAAAGAATAAAAGTTCTTTAATCCTCAGTTACAGAAAGACTTTTTTCCCTGTATCTTAATACTTCAGGTATAAAATATATATGAAAACTGGAATAGACAATTTGATTCTGAACAAATGTACCCCCACGAAGCAATATAGGGACCCAGGTACAAGGGGCCTTTGCTTTTCATTTTTTCAATTCCCTAAAATATATTATTTCAAAGGGAATAATGATTGCATAGGAGACATGAGCATGTGTAGTTATCACACATACTCATTTGCCTGGAATACACAATAGACATTTCATTAACTTTTATGTGAAAACTATTTATACAACCAGGTTGATTTATGACTTATAAGTAGTTCCATTCTTTTTTCCTAACTTATTATGCTGTCTCAAATCCCTGCTTTAATTTTATTGATTTATTCTGTCTGAAGCTCCAGCTCCAAATATTGGCTGCCTCTGAAGGAGGGTAGTTTTACATCAACCTTTGAAGACTAACTTAAGATTGAAGATTCCAAATGCAAAAAAATAAATTTGGGAATTAAAAATAAACAAACAAATAAACCCACACAGCTTTCTGCCTGTTAGTCATTTCACAAGTAGAGCTGCAGATAGTGGTTATTAAAGCCTTGCTCAGCTTTAGTAATTAAAAAGAAGAACCCCACCCAAACACAGTATTGCTAAGGAAAACTGGATGCCTTGGAATGATCTGTCTTTTTCTCTGGAAATAAAAGCTAACATCTGAGACTACTGAGAGAGGGGTTCTGGCTCCTGTTGTCCCAAGACTTCTTTTTATCACATGGTAGCAGAGAAGCATTACGTGACACATGTAAAAATCATACCGATATTAAACCCATTTGAATACAGTTGTCAGGGAGGAGACTACCTTGGCATTGCTTCATTTATGTACTGAACAGTGATTATAGGTTATTCATAGTACTTGGCACTTCAAGTAACAATCAAAGAAAAAATATTTAACTAGAATATGATGGCATTAAATAGTTAAGGACCATTTTCTCTCAGAAAATATAGAAACTGCCACTAATAATTTAAAACCATAGATATGAAAGAATATGAAACATACCCACAATCGCACTGGGTGGTTTTGTTCAGTAGCAAATACACTTTTTTCTTGATACATTTCCTGCCTTATATTTTGTTTCCCTTTGCTTAAGAATTCAAGAGACACCGAAAGAGATTGGGACACTGATTTTAGACTCTCCCCTTGGAGTCATATCTCTGTTCATGTATCATCAATGAATGCCAATGGTGATTCTGCAAATTTTTTTTGCAATAAGGATGATTTTATTACAGTCTCTACTGCATTTTATATTATTACTATTCCTTCTAGATAAAAACATTACAAAAGAAGGGAAGGAGAAGGTGTGAGCATGTGCTGGAAGACAGAGACGTGACAAGTTCAGGCTTGAGGTCTGGGGACAATTTCATGGCCCTGTGGATCACAGTCATGGATGAATTCAAAGGAGGGACAAAGAGTATGACAGGGTTAGAACAACTGGCAGAGATTTCAGAAGCTATTTAAGGTCTGCTAAGGAGCCTGGTGTGTCAGGTAACACCAGAGTGAAAATCAACCTGAAACCTTGCTCCTGTAGGATCTGTTGAGATCCAGTACAACTTCACATTTGATAAACAAAATAAAAAATGATAGGAAATGAACGTTCTAACAAACAGGAAGAGTTCTTACGTGTGAAACAGTCACTGTAAATCTCAGAACAATGCAACTTGCTGGAGATGGCAAGTAAAAATGGAAACTATTCCTTTCTGGCAAAGTATGTTTAGTTATCCTTTGAAGGGAAGACTCACATGAAAGATTTGTAGTAGTGAGTCTTCTGAAGAAGTAAAAGAGAAATGATTCTGACACTTCCTAAGGCACAAGGAGGTGATTCCAGACAGCCAGCATGGCTTCACCGAGGGAGAATCCTGTCTGATCAACCTAGTGGCTTTCTATGATGGAGTAACTACAACAGCAGATAAGGGAAAAGCTACAAATGTCATTTATCTGGACTCCTGTAAGGCCTTTGACATGGTCCCCCCCAACATTCTTCTCTCCTGAGACCCCACTTGGAGTACTGCGTCCAGCTCTGGGATCTTCAGCACAGGAAGGACATGGACCTGTTGGAGTGAGTCCAGAGGAAGGCCACAAAGTTGATCAGGGGGATGGAGTCCCTCTTCTATGAGGAAAGGCTGAGAGAACTGTGATTATTCAGCCTGGAAAAGAGAAGGCTTTGGAGTGACCTAATTGCAGCCTTGAAGGGAACTTCCAGGAAAGATGGGGCAAGAATATTTACAAGGACATGCAGCAACAGGACAATGGGAAATGGGTTTAAATTGAGAGTAGCTTTAGATTAGATATTAGATACTCTGAGTATAGTGATCCACTGGCACAGGTTGCCCAGGGAAGTTGTGAATGCCTCTTCCCTGGAGGTGTTGGGGCCATGTTGGATGGGGCTCCTGAAAGTGTCCATGTCTACAGCAGGGGGGTTGGAACAAGATGATCTTCAAGGTTCCCTTCCAACCTCAAAGCATTCTATGATTACCTTTCCAGTTCCTTATCTGTGCATTTCGTGTAGTTTGCAAAACCACTTGGGTATCTATATGAAAATGTGCTTTACCTTGTTTCTCAGAACCAAGAGCATTGTGCCAGCTCTCTCTATGCAGGAATTTCACAGATAAAATCTCTTACTACTATTACTCCAGGAAAAATAATAATCTTGGAGCATTCAGCCTTAGTCTGGCAGTATCACAGAGACACCTGGAATCTGTGGACAGTAATAATATATGAAGTGGTTTTACAGCAGATAAGAATCAAGTAAGAATGAACATGTTTGCTAACGAAGAGAAAAAGTCCTGGGGTCACTAACTCTACCTAGAAAAACACGCAACATACATATTGAAGTTTAAGACATCTGAAGCCCGATGTGAATAATAAAGACAGGCTGAGGAACAAAGAGAGTGAGGAAGGAGATGGCACATCTTGCACTTGGTACTTGTGTTTTTGAGCTTTCAGGTTGCAAAAACTAATTCCCTTTGGAACACATTAGCTGCAGAGGACTTGCTACTCACCTAAAGGATGCAGTGTCCCACGATCACTTACCAGCCAAGAAATGTCCATTTTTGTATTCTCTGACCTATTATTTCCCTGTTCTTGGTGGGAGAGGCAGAGCTGCTCCTAAACAAGGTGACTCTACACACTTGAGATTTACCCCATGTGCAATAAATCCATATCTGCTGTTTGTTGTAGGTCTCCTCTGACACTTACAACTTTGCAGTTCTCCTGGGTGCTCCATAAACATTGGGTAAGCTGCAGTATTCAGAAACTGTGAAACTGAGACAGAGATCAGCTGTCATATCAAACTGAAGCAGATCTCAGCCCAGGCTTTGGTCATGATTCCTCCTCAGCTCATTTCTAGGGCTTCCTAACCAGCTCTTTTCACTACTTGCTTCCAATAGCAAGCAGTACAAAACCCAAAATGTGTTTTCTGCAAAAAACCAATTCTACAGACTAACCTTAATAAAAGCTTGACATTTTGGAGAACACACAAGAGAACTCTAAAGCTCCTTAATCAAAACCAGCACATACAGATTCATGGAAACTATGCTGAAGGGAAGCTTTCTGCGTCAGTTGCCAGCTCTCGCTCTGCCAGGAATGTACCATACACAACTTTATTTTTGCTTTACTACAAACTGCCTCAGTTTCCAAATTGGTTATGAATCAAATCACAAGGTAACTCTTTATGAGGTTCTCTGTCTAATCATCTACTTCTTTTGAATTCTACAAATGAAAACAATTACATGGAGAATAAAGATGAATAAAACCTCATAGAGAATAAAGATTAATAAAACTCCCAACTTCTATCACGTATTGTTTATGCACATGTGATACATGTCAAAGAATGTTTTTCCCCCTGCAAAGTCATGCTGGTAAGTCCTCCATGTCACAAGTAACTTTTCTTTCTTCCAGAAATTCCGTTTGGATTTTGACACCATTTTAAGAACTATAATGTGAAGTTATTTCTCACAGGTTTGCACTAAATCTGAGCGGACCAGTAAAGTTTACAAACTTGTATTGACCCATCCCTCAGGCATCCCATCTTCCATAGGTCCTGTGCCACTTCTGCAAGACCTCTGGGTTCCTTGGGGCTCTTGATTAGCACTGCAGGTCTGTAATTAGGCAATGAGCACACCTCAGCTGGGATTCAGACCCAGGTGTAGAAACACAGTGTGAAGGCTCTCCAACAGGAAGCGCAGCACTGGGTCCATGGGCCAATGTCTTCTGTCCTGGGTAGGCACTGCTGTTTGGGCACTGCAAAGCCCTCCACAGATCAGGCCTGCTGGCTCTTCATTGCCTACAGTGGGAGGTGGCTGAGGATAAATGATAGACAGCCAGAGCAGTTTCTACACACTGTGGTTTCGGTATCTATTACTGGTACTTAATAGTTTCAAAATAGACCTCTGATTTTTGACATATGGCAGCACCCTTACTATGTAATTCTGAGTCAATTTTTGTTCAAGAGAGTGCACTGGTTTTGGCTGGGGAAGGGTAAATTTTCTTCAGAGGGGCTGGTAGGGGGCTGTGTTTCGGATTTGTGCTGAGCACAGTGATGAAAATAGAAATATTTTCGTTATTGCTGAGCTTACACAGAGTCAAGGCCTTTTCTGCTTTTAGTACTTCCAAGCTGGCTAGAAAGTTGGAGGTGCCGTAGGAGTCTGGGAGGAGACACAGCTGGGACAGGTGACCCAAACTGACCAAAGGGGTATTCCAGACCATATGCTCAGTATATAAAATGAGGGGAAGAAGAAGGAAGGGAGGCACATTTAGAGTGATGGAGTTTGCCTTCTCAAGTCACTGTTATGTGTGATGGGGCCCTGCTGTCCTGGGGATGGCTGAACACCTGCCTGCCCATGGGAAACCGTGAGCTGTTTTGTTTTGCTTGAGTGCGCAGCTCTTGCTTTCACTATTAAACTGTCTTTATCTCAACCCACGAGTTCTCTGTCTTTTACCATCTGATTCTCTCTCTAATCCTGCAGGTGGAGGAGTGAGCGGCTTGGCTGCTGGCTGGAGTGAAACCATGACAGTTTTAGAGGCTTGCGACTCCGTATAAAAAAATAGCTTCTGAAAATGATCCTTTTCCCTGATACAGATTTGGCAAGAAGAAAAGCCAGGTTTTGAATAAGCTACCAAGGGTGTAACATCCTACTTAGAAACAGCAGTAGAGTCTGGTAATAATCTACATAAATTTATAAGCTTTCCAGTGGGACATTTATGATTCCATGGACAAAATAAAATGTATCTGTAAATACGAATAAAATATATTTAACCATCTAATAATAAAAATGCACAAAACAAGTCAAAAGGAAGTATATATTCTCTTAATGCCAGAACAGCTGTGGAGTTGTGCATGGTTTGTCTCCCTAGTTTCCTTTCAGTCTTTTGAAATTTTCAATTTAGTCATGGATACTGTTGATGGACACTCTTGTATGTGCTGGGAAATAGAATGTAGGTGAAAAGACATTCATAACCATAATTCCCTCCTTCTAGTCTAGAATTGTTGGTATTGAATTGAATTATCTGTATAAAAAATTGCTTGACGTTCTTCAGCATTTCTATGGAAGCAGAAACATGAGAACTCGAAGTATTACTTCAGAATGGATGCTCCTAATGCTGCAACAAACCTGTGACCTTGGTGTTATTAGCACCATGCTCTAACCAGCTGAGCTAATCTCAGGGCTAATAAGAGTTAGCTTGGCAAGTCTTGCCCATGTATGGAAATGTGCATTTGCTTTTGTCTTCCATACAGAACTGGGTCTCCACATTCAGTGCAAAATTTTCCATAAATCCCAAGCATTTTTATGCATCACATATTATTATTACACTATAAACGTAGTCTAAGTTGAGTGCTGACTGCTTTGCTTCTAAATCTTGTCTCTTCTTAGAAAATATGGAGGAAAAAATCATCTCCTCTTAATAACATTTCCATGTCTTGAAGGAGAATTCCCTTAAGCCAGATAATCTGTTTGCTGAACACAGTTTTGTCTGGAATACAAAGTGGTCATTTAGGCATTTTTGCTTTGGTTTTGAAAACACAGACTTAGGCTATAGCAATTTATGTTCTGTGGGCACCCACTGGAGAGAGAGGATTGGGTTGACGGGCCCTTAGCTCACTCTGTTGTAAAAAGAAGCTGCATTATTTTGATTAATTTGGCTTCTTAAGTGTGGGAGTTTTCCTGCCTTATCTCCCTGGCACAATCCAGATCAGACTGTATCACAGTTCTACTCTCTGCTAGCATCCTGAAATAAAAGACAGTAAAGAAACACCACCAGAAGGTGATCACAAAACTATGACTGAGGATTTTCTGTGGATGTTGACTTTTAATGACCTCCCAGTCATATGGCATATGTGTTTCACCATGCTCTACATGCTTCTCTACGAAGGAAGTTTCTTCCATTAAAATGAAACATAAACATGGCCTGAACCACTGGTATGCAACTGATTTCCAAAATAAACAACTAATTGAGCTTATCACTCTCAATATTTTGAAATAATTACTGGATAACTATTGAATAATTTGATTAATTTCAGTATAGAACACATGAAGTTCATGGGTCCAATTCCTTGAAATGATAAAGAATATATTAATGAACCATAAAAATTAAATCTAGCAGAATTAATTGAAATAATGTTAATTTTTCCATTATGCTAAATCTTTAAAAAGGGCTAAAAGGATTTTCACAGTCAAGACTGATGAGTCCTTATTCATACTCAGTTTACAGTTCTTCACTGCTTCTGGATTAGGCCATTAGATATTTTAGGTGAATCTGCAGATCTGCTGGAGATACGATTCAGGGGAGATCATTCAATATCTTGGTTCCCTGGCTCAAACAGAAAAGCCAGTGCTTTTGTTTCTCTGCCATTTGTTTATCTGGTCTGCCTGTGGGTTTCTTGAAGACAGAAACTGACTCTTATCACATCCTTGCACAATACCTTAAAGAAAAGAGGTTTAAGTTTTATCCTTCAAGGCCTTGAATATAACATGATATAATCAATAGCTAGGATTTTGCAGTAGTGCTACTGTAGCAGTTACTGTAACTCCTTTGGTAAATGAAGATATACTCTCCACACACAAAGAATTCTGTTTTGGAGTACTTGGCAATTATGCTAAACATGTTTTCCAGTTTTAACAAAAGGAATATTGTTGATACCATGCTTTTGAAAGCAGCAGTTTTAACTTTCTTTGAACTAGTTTTCTGTAATATTCTTATCAGCTCTGTGCCAAACACGCTATTTAATATCAAAGGTAATCAGCTGAAGCAACCCCTGCTGTCTTTATGCAGAAGCAAGTTGCAGTTTTTCACTGTTTTGATTTTTGGATGAATAACTTCTTATTCCTTTTATCCTCTGAGGTACTTTGAACACTATGCAAACATATAAAGACCTTGGCCTGACACATTTACTATAATTTTTTTCTTTTAAAGAAGGATGGGCATTGGAGAATGCATCCACAGCTCAGCCTTCATCTCAATGACAAAGCAACAAAGAGATGCCTTACTTCAAAGACTGTTTAATTTTTTCTTTTTAAAAAAATTTTAAGTAGACAAGGAGTTGTTTATGAACAACAATGGAAATAATGGGGCCTATCTTCCTATGAAGTTGTTTCTTGCTGTTGCATTCACTGAATGTCTAATAGGGTGCAGAGTCCCACGGGTGCTTTTCCAGTCATTTGTAGCCAGGCTCTCATGGGTGGATACTCAGATATCTAATCAAGGGGAAGTTTATACTGCAGCCTTTCTCTGTGTTGGCAGTGATAGATCCATCTTTTCCTCTCCAGCCTGTCGAGGCTGTAATATCTCTGAGAATTCTAGGCCAGACTCAAATGTGGTTGAAATTGCAGTACTGATAGAGGTTTGCAGCAGGGGATGGGCGGAAATTTCTATCCACACATACCATGAGATTGCATAAATGCGGAGTAAATGTTAAAGAATTACCCTGCGTCCTGGTAGCTCTTCTGGCTAATATAGTTGGGCCAAAGGAGCTCAAAAAGGAGCACCAAACCCAATTTCCATTGGTTGATTCAGTTGATAACCAGGTACCTCCTACGGCCAGTTTCAGGCTGAAATTCTAGCCTTTGGCCCATGCTCCAGGTTTACAGTGAATTGCTGTAGTCAGGCCAACACGGTGCTCTCCTGGTAGAAGCAGAAACAGACCTTTGCTGCTCAACCTCCAGCTTCTGATGTGCTGCAAAACGCCTGAGTGAAACCCATCAATTTGTATAACAAATTTGTATAAACGATGTGATGACAATCTGGCCTCACAGCACTTCTGAAGCAAGTACCAGAAAAGCCCATTCAAAAAAAACCCCCCAAACAAACAGAAAAAAACACACTTGTTCCATTCCTCCTCCTAGGAAAAAGGATGGCTTCCCAGCTCAGATTTCCACTGTAAGGGAAAAGTCACTCTTTGGCTACCACATGGTCTAACTACTGCAGAGTCACGACTTGTAGAACTTACACCAGTTTAACCAAGTCACTGTAGTAGGGGATGCACACACCCTCAGTCCAAACTGCAGAGCGTCTCTTGCATTTCACGAAAGGTTTATAAATGATACACTGCCAATTAGTAATTGACTGTGCATTGTCAACTTCTAATTCATTATCTCTGTACTGGAACAAAAATGTACAAAACGTTTGTTTTTCTGAGGCAATGACCATCAAATACAGTAGCCAGGGACTTTGGAAACTATCAGAAAAAATGAAGCCTGTGACTTTAACAACCTGCTCTGCCAAAGGATGTGAGTATGGGCTGACCCAGCTTTCTTCTTATTATTCACCTGTTTTAAATGCTTTCACACAGAACTTTGTACTGAACACATAAAATCCAAAATCCAAATGGTCATGGTCAACTAAGGCTATGTTTATCAAAAATGAAATAAAATTTAACTGTTAGAAAGAGTTCGTTAACCCATCAGGACAGTTCAAAGACTCCCATCTTACCTATCCCATAGATAATTACAAACATTGATGACATGATAGGAAATGATCGCCTCTATTCTCAAATGATTCCCAAAGTATCGATTTCAAACTACACACAGGTACTATCTAGCAAACCTTAAAAAGATTAATTGGTAAATCCCTTTGATTACAAGGTAACATCTGTTGATTTTCTAAATGTTTGTCTACAGCACATAAATAATATCAGGAAACCAGAAGTCTCTGAGACAGATGTTTACACTCCCAGAAAAATAATCTGTGGAGTAACTGATATCTTTGCAAAGGCAGTACACAAAGTGGAATAGTTTTAGACTAAGATCATTTAAACAAAGGGTAGGAGGTGAAACAGCCATCCAAGAAGCCTGACATCGTGGATTTTTTGAAACACTCTCTGAGCTTCTCAAATGGATTATGAATATCTGTATGAAAACAAACCCTGGTATATGAGATGAAATTTCTCTGTATGTGTCTCCCACTGTCAGCTCTACGGGCCTTCCCTAGCCTGCTTTTCAGAAAGTAGTCAGGCATTGATCATGTTGCTAAAGAGGGTGTCATCTGAAGGAAGCATCTTTATAAGGTGTCTCCATAATTCTTACAGTTTTTCACAATAAAAATTAAAAACGGCCAGGTTCTACCACTGAATATGAATTATTTCTACATAATCATCCATACCAACCAGTTCCTTAAAAATAAACTTCTTTTTCTCCAGAAATCATGGATAAAATGAAAATCCCTGGCTGAGATAAGAGTAGGGAGTTATTTCTCAGTGGTGGCTTGGGTACAGAACAAGATACTTTATCCCTTTCAACAGTGGACCTCCTACTGCCAGCTTATTACAGAACCTGTTTCTGGTATTAGAGCAGTAAGAGACTCTTGATCTTAATGTCATCATTCTGTGAGGTGCAAAAAGATCTAGTTTTGAAAACTAGAGTACAAAATATCATTACTTGTTAGTTACAATCCTTCTTTTTCTTTCCTAAATACCTGGAAAATACATGAAAAACAGTGCCAATACACTTCAAAGCATTGCTAAACAGCATTTCCCTAAAAAGAGTAACTTTGCTTTTAAGGGCCATATGGCCCTGTGGGATGTCATAACAATATCAAGGCAGTCATTTTGGAGGAGATATGGGAAGTGGTTACAGACTTTACAGCTGTTGAATAACGCAGTTTGCAGCCTGCACAACCTTTCCACGCCACTCTGTCACACGCTCCCAGCAAAGATGCATTTTTATGTTGTCTCATGTTACAGAATATATCCAGACAGACTGATATGAAGAAGCACCATCTCCAGAAGAATGGATACAAACACAGCTGCATTACATAAAGGAACACCCTGAGCCACTGGAGGAAAAGATTACACAGGTGCCCTTTGCTGGTGCTGTTATTCTGCTTGTGCCTCCTGAGAGGTGCAAGAAGAAGCCCTTTGTGGGCTTCCCTGCAAAAGGCTTCCAGAGCTCTGAGACCCACGGGAGGATGGTGCTGCATCCCTGCTGTGGCTGGAGGGTCAGCTGGGAGCACCAGTTTGCCCAGTACATGGGTACATCATTTTAGGCTATCTGACATATTAGCCTTATTGCAAAAGTCTTCCTTGAGGCAATGGTAGAAGTCAAAAAGAAAAGACCTGAAATTCAGAAAACCCCATCAGCATGAAATGCCTTTCCTCCGTATGTTTCCATGTGCTGCTCTGCTCTTACTTGGCCTCTTTCCATGCTCTCCTTTCCCACCACCTGGCTCCCCCGGCCCCTCTCCAATTCATCTTTGCCTCACACAAATGTCCTTGCGCCCCTTTGCATTCAGGTCAGGAGACTTCCCTTCCCCGCCTTGCTCATGGAAGGAGCAGTGGGCAGCTGAGCTCCAGTGACAAAGATGTGCAGAGAATCCACATCAAACAGAAGAAAAAGTCTTATTTAATCCCAGCAATGGCCTGTGTCTGGAGGCATAGACCAAATCTGTGGGAAATATGAGAGTCTTTGCAGACTGAGGGCCACAACCCGTATATTTGAGTAAGGATTCACAGGTACAGCAGAAGACCAGGTTCCTATTGAGAGAGTGAGTTCTTCACTAAATATCAAGTTTCTGCATAAAAATACCAACAACTGTGCTGTCATACCCGTGATGAGCTAAAGCCTAAATCCAAAACTATTTAAAATTTGAATCTACACTTAAATATGAAGATCTGATGACACAATGCAAGATAAGATTGGTAAGAAAACATAATTGGATCCACTAAAATAGCAAAAAAGACTAGCTATGCTTTCATGTTTTAACCTCACAGGCTGATGTACAAAAAAAAAAAAATGGATCTTTTTCTAATCAAGAGGTAGTAACTGAGATACCTATTATACCACAATTATAGCAATTGAGCTATATTGTGTATTTAATTTCAGCATTTTGGCTGAAAGTTTTAACAGAATTTTCTAGAGGTGACATTTATATTCTTCAAATGAGTGAATAATGCAAGACTATTTAAATGAGATATATATAATAGTGCTATACAATGTTTCAAAATTTCCACATTTTAATATATATTCTATAGTTTTACCAAGGTCTCATAAAATTTACAGGGAACTATTTTGATATTCTTCTGGATTGTAAAGACAGAAATCGCAAATAAAAAGAATAACCTAAAAAGAAATTAAATTCCTTACACATGAAGGCAGGCACTTCCTTCCTCATCCCAGTCCTCATACCTAAAAATCCTTAGAATATAAATGCAAAAACCTAGTTATATAGCATCAACCCTGATTCTCCACCCAGTTCTGTAGCCCACCCTAGCACAGTCAAGCCCAGATGTGACAAAGATGGCAAAAGAAAACTCAAGTAGCAGACACGGGATCACCACCTTCTGAAGTCTTGCAGTCCCTAATAACCAAAGACGGTCTTCAGTCCAGAGGTATGGTGTTTTATATCCTGTCCCCTTATTTTCTTTTCCAATTGGTCCTTTCAGCTTATAGAATTTTCTTGTATTTTTAGAAGGCTAGAGAAGAATGACTGAAGGAGGAAAAAAAGATTCTGCACAGAATTGTTAAAATGGCAGTTACCAGAAAATCATAAAAAAATTAGAAGACTGAAAGTTTCTTAAATGGGAAGCTACATTCTGCAGCAGAGGCACCTTGAGATGGACAGAAATTCAAGTTCAGGAATAAGGCAGACAGCCTGGAAGTGTAACTGAAAGCAGCCTTCGAAATGTGGCATCCACTGGCACTCCATCAGTAGGATTGTTTTCAGCTAGCACAGATATATACACACACACACACGAGGCTACACATAACTTTAAAAGTGTGACTTTTAAAATCAGACACTGAACAGTCAGCTATACATTTTCAATTTATCAAAAAAACCCCATATCAGAAAAGACAATAACTGCACCTGAGCTAAAAATAAAAGACAGATAAGCCTTCTTTAAGACCAAGCAGAATTCCCTGTGAATACAGACTTAGAGAAGGATTTCAGGGAATTAAGGGTTATCTTTAGCATTTCAATTATAATTTTGGATTGTAAAAGATATATTTGGCAATGATCAGAGCAGGCAGTCAGGCTAATAATTTGATACGCATTAAAAAGTGATGTGATGGAAAGCTCTGTTGGCAAATGTTACAGAAATCTTCATGTATTGCAGATTATGATATAATTCACAACTGTATTTTCTATTTATATTCCTTCAAGCCCTTTGTGGAATGATAAATTATTTTAAGCTGGATGTAGCTGTTGAAAGCAAAGAAAATCCTTCATTGTGAACACAGGATTTACACAAACATTTTCAGCCTGATCCTTAGATCATGTAGCTCAAGATATTCTTAGTACTTTCAAGAACCATGAGAAGAATTTCCCGATATAAAAGAAATTATAACCGCATGAATAACAAGTAAACTATGGAGTATTCATATTATGGTAGCAAAGTCTGGGGGTTTTTTTATGTACAGCACTGTTCTCACAAAATATATCCTTTGTTACATAACTTACCCCTAATTATAAAAACTGTTTTGCCAGGTAAAAACAAATGTAGCTGTCCTAAAATCTGTAAAGATACATATAAGCTGTTCCTCCACTTAACAGAACGGTACTTTGAAGGACAATTACGCAAAATTAAATAATTAATTATTGCGCTTTTCAGTGCCCCAGTCACACAAATCTTTGAGGCTTTCAAACAGTGTTTTGGTTGCTTTAAATGATGCGCATCTTGAAACGCAAATGAAATACTGATGCAATTTTAATTGAGCGATTAAAATAATTTTTCATGGTTTCTAAAGGGATTAGCTCTAAAATTACTCGTCTACTGAAAAAAACACTTTTTCAGAGCTGTTACCCAATATCACATTTCCAGACAATGCCTCCTTTGTCATCTTGTCCTGTTTCTCGTTCTCCTTCAAATGCCTACTGAACACAACTGCCTTTTGAACTCATTCACTGAAAAGAATTTATCCCTCTCTTTAGTAAACTTCAAAACAAAACCTTTCCTTCAGTAAATCTGCAGCAGAAGTCCTGTTATAGATAAACAACATTTAGCACCAGCACACAATGCAACGCTTGGGATGTTTGAAACTAAGAACACGTTCCATATTTTGTGCCTTATCCTTAAGTCCATTTATAACACAATAAAATATGGTATCATTAGGAATTTATTGCAGCTCAGACCTACTGATGGTTGGAAGAACATGGCTGAGACTCAGACCTGGAGAAATGGATAGCAATGACAAGCAATTACTTCAGTTCATTTTCTACAACACATTTCTTCTTAGAACAAGCTTTTTTTCCCTAAATTACATTAGCAAAAGTTTAGTCTCTGTGCTTTAAGAAAATATTTACTATGATGTCCACCTATAGATCTTTTACTTTTTCAAAGGAAAGATAAGGAAATTTTGTCTCCCTGATCTGCAGCACAGTGGCCAAACTCTTCTACCTGGAGTCTGTAGTGCCAACAGGAAGAAAGAAGTAGGAACTGAAATTTTGAGTTTTCAGTGGTTCTGATATGAAAGAAAGCCTAAAAAAAATTCTGAAAACTGGAAAACTGCTCCCCGTCAACATATTAGGAGCTTCACCGTATACTGCTTCCGCTGCTGTGAGGAACACAGAGGGAGAGCAGCAAAATAAACATTATAGAAATGTATTATTATTTCAGGCATTTTCTCATACAAATGCTCCTACTTTTACGGTTTAAACTTCATGTACTCTTAAACAGGCTCTACGTTACTTTTTAACATGCCTCTAAAACCCTGTCCTATGTGTATCATTCTTTGCTTGGAATGTTGTGGTTGGTCTTTCAGAAGAAACCAGTTACTGACATTTGAATACAAATATATTAGAAAAGAAATCCACTCCCAGATTAGTAGTTTCAACAAATTATTTTTCTGATGATTGCTTTAGTTATGTTTCTGTCCCTTAGCTATTTAGATAGTGAAGTGTCCAGAACAGAAACTACATTTCATTTTGCATTAATAAGGTATTAATGTAATGAGTGATTGACTGACATTTGAGCCCCTTTGTATTGTGAAGACATAAAGTGAATGAAAACCACTGAGTCAACAAGAGGACTCCAGATAATGCTGCTCCTGTTTGAAAGCAGAGAAAGAAACAGCTTCATGAAAATTGGTCCTTACAGTGTAATGTGGCCATTAAGCCAATGCTACACAATATCAACGGAGAGAGTAACTTGGTCTTCTCCCTCTGTTCTGCCCTTTTTTTGCACAAAATCCACCTCCCCCCCCACCCCGCCCACGCATCTTGGAGCTGTGTGGCTGCNGTATCTTGGAGCTTTTTGGCTGTCTATTAAATTTACTGAAACTGTCCAACAGGTTCAAAAGCTGCTGGCTGGATTACTGACAGAGGGACACAGCAGGATTTCCTTAGGAAGTCAGGCTAATCAGATTGTTTAAAAGAAATCCACGGTGAATTACATTTTATTTTATTTTCAGTTTGCCTTATACGAAACTAAATCAAATGGTTGCAGAACTGAGCCTTTTTCACTCTTTATGATTTTACTGCCCTCCCTCTTTTCATATAAATAGTTTCAATTTCCCTTCTGAGATTATTTTTTTCTCAAATTGTCAACTTGGCAACTATTTGAACTAATCCTTTAAAAATCACACTTAAGATACTTCTTACTTATTTTCCCATATAAATATGTGAAACATTAAAATGTAGTTTTGATACATATTTTTGCTGCTTGTGTCAGTTTTACTGACACAGTTTTACTGAACTTTTGTGTAAAAGTTCCACAAGCAAAATTTCTTTTGGGCTGGAGCACTGACTTTCCTGTCATAAAATGATAAAATATGGTTCAGTGTATGCTGACTTAAGTTATTTTGGCTATAAGAGTAATTTTCAGGTAACACTTAATTATAAAGGTATTTACCAAAATATGGAAAAATTAACTGTCTTCAGCAATGTTACATTGTTATTTGTAGTTCAATGAACAGTGCTCTTATAAACCTCTTGTGTTAAAACCTTAATTACCTAATGGACAACATTGCCAAGTGTTTCAGATTGTTTTAATTATATTAAGCGAGTACAGGGGCACTTCCTTTTCACCTACTCTATCATTATTTAGCCAAAGTAAACACATTTAACGCTGTCAGATTTCCATCATAAAACCTTTCCTTCAGCTTTGCAATTTTATTTGTACAGTTCTCTGAATTTCCTTTAAATTCTTTAAATATTTCTGCTACTTTTTTTTCCAGAACTAAATTTCGTTTTCTGTGCATGACCCTGTCAGCACAATAAAGAAGATTATTTTTCATTAATGATGCAATATCTGACCCTCAATATAATTTTAATTACTATCATTGCTCTGCCATTTAATTGTCCTCAACACTGTAATTTTTAATTTCTCAGTGCTCCTCAGTCTTAACAGAATTTTAGGAGTCTACTTCCCACCTCACTGCCAGTGTTCAGTCGCCTTAATTTAATTTCTCTTTCTTTTTTTTCAACCATAGAGGTAAACAGATGAGAAGAGACTTACAGCTGCAACTTACCAAGAGTTCGGAAAGGTCTTTGGTTTGGTGTATGGGAGAAGAAACCGGGTTTCAAAGCATTTGTGATCAAAATGTCAAAATACTCTTCGAAATCATTCCTAGGAAGTAAAGTAAACGTGATTAGCTAAACTAAAAAATTAGCTAAGATGCCATACAATACTCTTTAAGACTTAGGAAAATATCAAAGTACTTCTTTAAGGCACTTGCTTCTGTCACTTTTTTTTTCAAGGCTTGTTCAGTGTCACTCTTATCCTTCTTTTCCTGAGGTTGTCAAAAGGGAGTCAAACTCACAGTGGCTGATCTTTGGGAACACTCATTATTTGTAAAAAGATGTTCCTTGATCTCAGGAGAACATGTAACAGATGACACATTTTTAATCTGAGATGGCAACATATGCATAGACACGCACAGAAAGTTGTAAATGAGGGATTTTCTTTTCAAAGAAGAATATAGATAGTGAAGTGATGGGGCAGGAAGTAACTGAAGACACTTAAACACAGTGTAGGTAAATAAAATCTGTAGGTATGCACAGGCCTAAGATGCCATTGGCAGACAAAAGAGATCTAACTTACAGCCAAGGAAAATTAGAGTGTGATTTCACATTTTCCAAAATTGAAGCACCATTTTGAAAGCTGAATTCCCTCTTCAGACTCCACTGGCTGCTCTCACTACATCCCTGCTGGTTACAGGGAGATTGGACACGTGACTACAAATCAAGACCCACCAGCTTTGAGTCCTCACCTGCCAGCTGAATCCCACCACTAAATTCAGATTTTTCAAAGATCGTTAGGTCCATATATAGAGATTATCTGAACTGTGGAAATCCCATCAGTTTAAATGGGTTTGAATGTCTCAACACGGTATATAAGAAAACATTCCTCATCTATGATGCACTTTATTTTAAGAGAAGTATTTCATTGCTTAGGTGACTTCATTGCCTACAACATCCTAAAAACGATGGGCACTCTTGCATGGAACAAAAAAATCACAAATGGCAAGTCCAGGATGGACACAGGCACGGAAATGCTATCAGCAGTAGAGGAAGTTTGTTGGAAGTAAACCAGTTAACTGAATCACTTTCAAATAATTCATGATCTTCCATGGGACTGAGATATCTTATCAAAAACTGAATGCTCTCCTTATGAGAGACAGCTTTTGGGTTGTGCTCAAAATTACATTCCAACCTTAAAGTAAAAGTCCTTTAAATTTCCTTCCTCTCGTGAAATTTTAGCTTTGTGTATTTTTTCTCCACTCGTGACCATATGTGAACCTTCACCTTTTTAAAAGAACCAGTATCAAATACTACAATGGTGTGTTTTTAAAATTTGCTTCCGTGTGGAAGATTACAGATGCTGAGCAAACAGGCCGAGCTCTTTTGTCCTCAGGTGAAAAGTGTCAACGGAGATGAACTTTTCAAATTAATGCTTCCATGGGTAAGTTAAGCCTGAATTTGCAAAATAAAGAAAATGTTTCAGGAGCACAAGAAAGAACAAATAACTAGGGAGAGGATGAGAGGAAATGGCCTCAAGTCGCACCAGGGCAGGTTTGGATTTGATTTTAGGAAAAAGTTCTTCAAAGAAAGGGTGGTCATGCATTGGAGCAGTCTGCCCAGGGTAGTGGTGGAGTCATCGTCCCTGGAAGTGTTCAAATGATGTGAGGATGTGGCACTTGGTGATATGGCTTAGTGGTGAACACAGAGGTGCTTGGTTAATGCTTGGACTCAATGATCTCAAAGGTCTTTTCCAACCTAAACGACTCTATGATTCTCTGATTTGTGGAAAAAGTGGCAAGCACTTTGTTTAAAAAAACTGAAACAGAACAAACAGAGTTTTCAGAAGATTTGGTAACTTATTATTGATCTGTCGAAAAATGATGCTTTGTGTGAGGAGATGCATTATCTGTGGCCTTTTTTGAAACAATATATTAAATCTCCTATACAAAGCTACTATTTTTATGAGAGACCTTGTGTTACATCACTATGTAACACTATACATAAATCACATCTGTTCCAGTCACTGCCTGTGTTTGGTAGAGTGGCCTGTGGTCACAGTAAATAGCTAACACAAAGGGTAGGATGTATCTCATGCATGTATCATAACTTTAGCCTCCCAAAAATTGCACACTGAATTCAGACAGTGGTTGGCACCACAGACAGAGCCAATGGAGAAACATCCACATTCTTGAAAGGTAATTCATCCCACTTATTTCAGACATAATTCTACAATGCAGAATGAATTGCCAAGGATAATGCCCAGTGGTTTCTCTCCACTAACCACAGAGGGAAACAAAATGACCAGCTTCAAAAAATTCCTCTCTTTTAGGTGGCTAATATTCCTGAAAAAGTGAAATACACTTGGCTTCAGTGACTATGTGATGGTTGAGTCATCTTTAGGCGTGCTCCTGCCAACACTTAAACATTCAGTTAACTGGAGAGCATGCTCATGGTAGGTAAGACTGAAAAGTCACACCATGATGCTGCTGTGTAAATGAACTGGCACTTGCTTTTTTAGGTTTACATGCTTTATATACTGGTCCCAGCACTATGTCTGTGCTCTGGCTGGGAAACAGTTCTCATTTTATTTCAAAATGAAGTTTTTTCTCACACTTCCTCTCCCTACCAAAATGTCTTCTAGTTAAGGACAATTTGGTCAGATGAACTCAACCGGGATATTTTGCTCATGAAATAGCAAATGATACACTTAAGTATGAATTTCCAAGCACAGATTTTACGAAGACAATAATTTCTTAGTTGAAAAGGAGCTTCTTTAATAAAGTGCAAAAAAGTAAACAGTTACAAGGTAAGGACATTAGGAGTAAGAGGCTAAAATTTCACATGCATCTCTGTTTCCCATATTTATCATAAGGGTTTTTTATTTCATACTATACAGTTGTGGACTTCTCAGTATCATATTGATTAACTGAAAGAAGTAGGAATAGAAATGATTAAAGGACCACGTAGGTGCAATTCGTAAGTGTTGATATCAAGAACAAAATGCAGTGTCGATGTCAAGAATAAAAAGCAGTTAGCCTGGTCAAATTAAAGTTAAGGGCAGAGATAATAGGTGTGAACCTAAACTATATTCCAGTACAGCAAAAAGCAGCAAAGGTATGAAAATTTCGTACATTTGCATTTGGTAAATTTTGGTCTTTTAGTCTGATATGAGAGGCCTGGAACAAACAAAACCAATAAAAAGTTTAGATTTTCAGGAAAATAACCCCACTTCAGTAAAGTCTAATGGACAGCAGAGTACTCAGCTCTCCAGAAGCTACTTGGAAGCCACACTACATGAATCCCTGGAAAATATGATTGTAATAGATACCATAGAACATCCTACACTTCTGTGGAAAGAGAGAATGATGCAGTATCCTTCTAGCAGAATATCTTTTTTGGTGTTTGAAAGGCAACTGACCATTCTGATACCTTGCTTACTGTCTTCCAGCAGGACTTCTACAGCTGCCTTAAACAGCTGAACAC
This sequence comes from Mohoua ochrocephala, assembly GCA_013398855.1. Lineage (NCBI taxonomy): Eukaryota > Metazoa > Chordata > Aves > Passeriformes > Acanthizidae > Mohoua > Mohoua ochrocephala. Next base: position 33,405 of record VZTA01018037.1, on the reverse strand, counting down.
TATTCACCAAGGAATAGAAAGCCAAAATCATTATATATGACCAAGACTTTATTTTTGTACCAAATTTTCATTTAGGAAATACCTAGACAGATCTACACAAAAGAGTTAATTCAAAGGTTTCTTGCTCATAAGCAGAATTGCTTTTTGTCAGGAGGTGGATTTGCCCCTCGAATGAGCAAGTATAATGTTCATGCAAAGCAGTGAGAACTGGTACAGTTGATGCTTCATCTTAGCATTTAGCCTAAAGAGTACAAAAGAGAAGTGATACTGGCAGGACTGGTTTTGGAAGGTAGCTCTGCCCTTTACCTTACCCGTGGTTTTCTTACAGTGCTGCTGTATTCACTCTGATGTTCTCGGGCACATCCTGATAGTCAAGGTTGTCTCACATTAAACTACTTTGTTTCTTTGATTAATAATAAATTAATAGTCTCCCCCTGTCACCCACCTCATTATTTGCATCACTGATTAATTTTTTTTTCTAAGTGTGTAAGTGATGGTTCTGCTGGATTTCACTGAATTTGACTTGATCAGTCATGTTCTTTTACTAAGCTAAAAACAGCTGTTGTGATCAGCAACTACAATCTCAACTGCTTGCCAAGTGCAATGAACTGTCTGTTTTATCTTTTCTGATGTGATGAAGCACATTTCTCATGCACAGCCATCTTTTGGAAACCACTAATGGGAAAAAGAATTGGTAAGCTTTTCCTGCAGATTTACTGCAGGGAAATTAAATAGTACTACTAATTACATTCACTGCTGGAGAAGCAAGAAAGGAAGTGGCTTGAATAAGACAGTCTAGCAAAAGTTTATGATAAAATTAGGAATCAGATGGTGTATTGGATACTGGCCTAAAAGATAATTCCCTGGAATCTTCAATCCCATCATGATGCCCCCAGAAGGATGCAGGATGTAAGTGTGCTGTGGGTCAGACACAGCTCACAGGCTCACAGATGGACTACTTTGCACAAGTGCCCTGTAACACTCCACCAGAGAGGGGCCCACCAGAAAACTCAGAACCAAATAATTCACCATACATAAACAAAACTCACATTAGCTCCCCGATAACTCAGGCTTATCTCCAGCTGCTGTTTGGGAGATATAATTTGAAATGGACTTTGCACTTACCCAAGAACATGTTCACACAGAAGCCTGCAGTAGTCACTGTGAGAACTGGTAATTAACAGCAGAATCTTCCCAGCACTCTTCAGTTGTTTCAGCCACTTTTTTACAGACTCGGGACATCTTTGTAAATATTTGTCTGGATGATTTTTCACTTCTGGGAAATACATCCCACAGTCTTCTAAAAAAATTAAAACATAATTATGTTATCCAATCTTGCTCACAAACCACTTAATCCACACAACGAATATCCTTTTATGTGCAAACAACACAATTAAAATAAGGCAAAGCAAAGTTTAAAATTTTCTCTGGGCTGTAACTTAATATAAACCAAAACCCCCAATCAAACCAAGAGGATTCGTTGTAGCAGAAATAAGTTTGTATGACTTTTCTCTTTTATTGTGGAATTTTCATAATTATTTTATTTGATGGTCTTTTGCTCATAATAGTTTATAGCAAAGAAATTTCAGATTATAGTTTTATGCAAGAAATAATTATTTCTTTTTGTCTTTGGTCAATTTTTGGATATTCAGTTTGTGATTGTAAAATGAGCTAAATGTTTAGAAAGTGGTGACGACCCAAAATTCCAAAGAACACTTGTTCACCTACTTCTGACACTTTACGTTAACGTTGACTGATCAGTAACATCCATTTCATTATTTTTGCATTTTTCTCAAGTAGCACTTTATCTAAGAAAGGTTGATAAACTGGCAAAGACTCGTAAGTATTTGGAATACTGGGAACAGATGCAAAAAACTGCCCAGTTCAAATTCGAGCTTCAATAATGTTCTTTTTGCCAAATAAAACAGCAACAGAATTTTGCAAATACACTCGGAATGCAAGATTTTTAAAAGTGTGCAACAACACTAACTTGGCAGTAAAAGTTACCTATTCATTAAAGTCACCAATAAATATTCGTCTTGTTATAGCCCATAGCTGCTTTACCAAGATGTCAAATTAACATTAAACCTACCTACATATTTCCTCCGTGCTCAAAGCCTCTATAACCAAAACTGTCAAGCTAGTTAAAGGTTTTAAAAAAGATACAATAATTGTAGAGACAGAAATGATACCAAGTGTTTGGCTCTCAGTCTGTGTATGTTATAGTATAATGAACATCATCATAGATTATTTTTCTTCCAGCACTTGTTCTATATGAAACTGTCTGTGGTCAACTTAGCTGAATGATTTAATAAATCCCAGACATTACTTAGCCTTCTGGTATGTGAGTAATGCTGTACTCTAGTTTGAAAAAATAAGATTTAAACCACTTGAACTTTAGCTATTTAATGAAAGAGAACATGCATGTTTGAAACAGTAGTATCAAAGAAATACTGTAAGATGCTGGGTGCTAAACATAACACTGTTTCATACACTACACATTCAAACATGTACAGATGGCAGGGAACAAAAGTCTTCCAAAAGAAGTTTCAAATTGGCTGTTATCCCCGGAACTAGACAGGAGGCAAAAATGTGTTATTCTCTACTACGACTTGACAGATTTCTTCCAAAAAGGTGGACTAGTATATCTCAGGAGAGTCTCTCAAGCAAAATCTCCCAACTCACAACCAGGCCACTATTCCAGTTCTTTGTTGTATTTAGGTCAGGCTGTGTAACAGTGTGCACCAGGGGAATACGAGCCTGTTCCTGCAGCCGGCATTATGGGATGCCATGACATTTGCCTTGAGAGCTAGCCAAGAACAATGATTTTTTTGATTAAACAAAGCAGATTTACGAAAGAAGGTTTCCTGTTCTGTTTTCCCTCCTTCTTTCCTGGGGCATGAATATTGTTTGGGATGAGCAATAGAGTTTCTAGGAGTGCAAACTGCTTTTTTCCCCCTCCATATTATAACTAGCAATAATATTTCATATGCTATGGTATGACAATTTTTCTTTTTTGGTGTTTTGGGAAGTGCACAACATTAGATGAGAATAAAGAGGGACACACAAACAAAGCAGGCTTGGCATTAGCTCTCAGAAGTTCAAACAATTAAAATAAAGATGGCAAAGTTCATTTATATAACCAGTGACCTATCACGCTTTTCACTCTCAGACAAAAAGATCTGTTTTACTCCTGGACACTCTATTTTTCTTTCCTTATGAAATGCCTTCCACTCTTTGTGATCATTCTTTGACGTGCAATTTAAAGACTTTGAGTTAATTTAATACAAAACTGTCTTATTTCTCCATAATCCGTGCAGTATCTTCTACGTGACCAATCTATTATATTTGGCCTTTGAGCTACATCAGCATTGGAAAAGACCAGCAACTCTGGGTTCAATATATGAGCTTTCTGTCTTTCTATCCAGACCCTGAAGCCCAGCTGTTAATTGCAGACAAGCAATGAATCAGTTCTTGACACTGGGATCTCAAATTTGCCTCTGGGCTGTTTGCCATATCAGGCAGAGGCAGCTCAGAAGAATCCTCATTAAAGCATACTCCACTGTAATTAGGCCAGCATGGCCCAAGAAAATAGAGTTTGACTTAATTCCTAACATACTATTGCATCTAGTGAAGACAGTTTGGTGGAATACAAACTCATACCTGTAAATGAGTTTAACCACCAAAGCTCGCAAGATTTGATTGAAAGCCAAATAAAAGAAAAACCAAAAAATTTGCTCATTATCCCAGAGCAAGAGCCAATTTTGAGGAGTACAGCAGAGCCACAGGCACCTTGTTGGCAGAAAGAATTGTGGAAGCTTTAGCATGTGATGGAGAAATAGCATCACGTCAAGCCTTCAAAATCAAATTGAATGATTTCCAAATGACAAATGAAGCTTTTTTTCCCACAACGGCATACATTCCACTACGTTTTTCTAAAGCAAACAAACAATACAAATAGGAAGAAAACTCTATTAAGGAAAGCACCAGTGAGAAATCAGAAAAGAAACAATTTTATCAGAGCCAACAGAGGAGAGCAAGAATGAGTTAACAGTAATAAGTGACTATGCAACTGTCATACAGCTGCGTTCTTGAAAAACAAAAAAGTAGTTCTTCAGAATAACACCGTTCTTGAGAAATAAGAAATTTCTCTAGCCTGTAATACCTTCCTGATAATGCTTATGGGCCATCCAAATTGCAAAATACTCTTAAAAATGGAGCTGTAAGCAAATTTTAGAAAAGTTTTATTGGTCCGCAAATTGAGTGTATCAAAGTAGGGGACTTGTGGTCACTGCCAGCTCTACAACTGACGGTTTGCTATCTGTACACTGCCTAAAATAAAACATCTACATTGTTTCCTCTCTGTTTTATGAATATCACTTAACAGACGGCTATACAGACACTGACATGTATTAATGCATACCCACAAATAAGTGAAAGCAAAACATTAACAAAACAACTGTCCCGGCTTTCACCTCAAAGTCTCTGTTGTTTTCAGTTGCCTTCAAGCATGCCAAAGCCTTCATTAGTAACCTCTGGCTCTTTGGCAGTGTGAACACTTACTCAAAATACAAAGAAGTATTTTATAAAAAAAAAATTGAAACAAGAAGAGCGTGGCAATCAACACAACAATCAATATATTTACCCCCTGTGATTTTATGAGAAAACTTAATCCAATGATGTGGCCCAGGAAAGTGAATGTCTCAACATTTCACACACAACTTTGGAATTTATTAAATATATGTTTCTACAGAAGAAATGCAATTTTTTCAATTTCCATTCTTGTTACTAAACAACTTGAAATTTATCTCAAATCTCTGAAATACAGCCTGGAATAGCAAATTAGCAACTAGCCTTTGTAGGGATTTATGATCATCTTCCAAATACACTTTCAAAAACAATGATTGCCTTTGCAGTCCACCACGTACCCTTTCAGAAAAAAACCCCCCACTTTTTAAGCTGAAAATAGAAATAGAAGCAATTAAAATGAATTGTCTAGAATCACCACATATTAAAGTCCTGCCAGAGCCTCTTATCAGATCAACGTCCTGGTGTATTTTCAAAGCAATATAATTTCCTCTATCTGTATTATCAGAGGTTCTCTTAGTGTCCAGTTTGGAGTTTGTTTTTTCTTGTCTTATCTGACATTTTAATTTAATCAGGATGCTCTTTGTATTGTCTTGACTTGCAGTTTAACTGTGTGTAACACAGATATGATAGCAAGCGTGATGGGAATTATGTAGCTGGAAATGCAGAACCCCCAAATTCAGAAGGAGGCTGTACCCTGCTTGTCATGTCTTCCAGCACAGACAATAATCCAGTCCTTAAGCCAACCACCCTCCTCTACTACAGTCACAAAATTACTCAATTGAAGTATGCAGTTTGATGTTCTAACACAACACGTGTATTTGTGGAAAAAATAATCATGGATTTCTCTTGTGCTCTGCATTACACCACTTCCCCCTGGCAGGGGCAGTTCACACTCACTGGCTCTGGAGTCCTTTGGACTCAATGTCTGTAAATCCGCACCGTCAGGACACTGCAGTTTTCATCCCTTAACTGTTATTTGGATCATAAAGCGGGCAAATGTTCAAGAGGCATGTTTCTGGCAAGGTTTCAGTCCAGAAGTAAAACGCAGGAACAGTGTATTTCTTAGTATTGTCACTGGTTCTAAGGGGCACCTACTTGATTAAATTAAAAATAATTTATCCACTATTTATACAATTTAGCTAAGCAGAGAAGTATGAGGCTAAAAAAAAATCCCTAGAATTCAGCCAAGAAAAATAAACTTTCAGCTGCCAATTTGTAGCTTGTATTTAGTGGCTTTAACAACTAACAATCTCTTACAATGAAAGTAGTATTTGAGAATGTGACTTTTCTCTCTTTTAAATTCAAAGGCAATACGATAGCTTAGCTATTAGTACCCATTGCCAAATTCTCTGCAGCTCTGCCATGAGAAAGAACTTACAGTTCTTCCCTAATTTTTGTCTTAATGCTGGCTTGAAGGTAACATTTCTTAATTTGATTAATAGAGTAGAGCCACAATAAATGTTACAATCAGCAACGATACAGACAATTACATTCATTGTATATTTCTATCCACTGTAACCTCACAGCACTTCAGGTTTTTAGAGTGAACAGAGACACTTCTTTGACCATCGTTGCTGTCTTCTTCTCCTGTCTAAATAAACTAATCTAACAACTATCATGAGCATTTAACAGAAACACAAGAACAAATACCTTCATCACAGAAGATTCTGCAAAAGAACTTAAATTTCATCTAATGAAAGCAAGGAGAGGAGAAAGGGGGTGATGGTTAAAATTACATCAGGCAAGTTGTCTTTTACTTCCTTTTGTTGAAGCTGAAGTGTGTGTTCTAGTAGGAGCAGTAGAAGCAAAATGAGAGACAGAGGAAAGGAAATGTTAACATAAAGCAAGATAAGAAAAGATAGTGAAGGATGATGCAGGGATGACTAGACAAAATATGGTTACATTCTGGAGGCCTGGCATGAGGCAGATATCAGGAACAGGGAGCAGCAGGAAGAGATAAATCACCCTCTCCTTCCCACAGGAGATAAAAACTTTTAAAAACAGAATAAAAGGATGACAGTCCTGGAAGATAGGAGGTTATGAAGAGACAAATGTCATAAGAACAGAAATTAAAAGTGATGGATGTAAAATATTCTGAGTTTTATGTTTTCTGCAACTGTCTCAATTCTTTAGAAAGACTGAGAAATTCTTTAAAAAAACTGTGCTGTTTCTTAACAGGCCAAAAGGTTAAATATCCTGGTCCAGTTCAGGCAGGAAAAACACCAGCTATTTACACTTCTTTGTTTATTAGGAGCAGACATCAAAAGAGGATACTAAGTTTGGAGACAAAGGAAATTTTAATATTATGATACCAAATGTCTCATTCTGATTTGAAAAAAGAGAGAATCAGAAGAGGGGAAAAAACTGTAGTAGGGGTGGGTTGGCCAGTGGAGACCAGAAATTCAGCATGACACCTCAGTGAATTGCTGCTTGTCACGAGGCTGAACTTTGCAACCTGATGAACCTCTGCTTGTTGTAGCTAAGAATTCGCTTATGTGCTCAGATATATGAGCAGCTGCTTACAAAACAGAGTATCTTTCAAGCTGCTCCTGTATATACAAATGAAACAGAAATGGGATAGAAAAGGGGAAAAAAACAAAAAAAAACCACCCCCAAAAATCAGACAGAAGAGACGAGGTAGGAAATATGAGGAGAAATGAAAAACAAACCAATAATAAGGATAGGTTGCATTCTATTAATAATGCAAACCCATAAACAGGGAAGACATATGAGGATGTCCAATCAAATTAAAGAGAAAACTTTTCCTCCTGTGTTCTCAGAAAAGTAGAGATTTTTATGATCACAATGTAAACACTTTGCATGTGTCACTTGAGTTTTGAACTAATCACATATTACGAGTGGAACTACAGGATCAACTGGTTCTGCATTTGCCTCTTTTGCCCGTGTATCTGTTAAAGATGTTTACTGCCTGTGTAACATTAACATTCTCAATATTTTTAGCAACATCCAGCTCTGGTCAGGCAGAAATAGATCACATTTTCTAAAATAATAAACAGTTTTCCAGTGATGACAACTCTGTGCTCACCTTGATTAATTTCAGGGGGGTGACCATAAGGAAAGGGTCCATGGTGGGCTAGGAAAAACATGACTACTTGTATTAATAGTGGCTGCAGTGCTATATAAACACTTAATACACTGAAGGAAACATTTTAGCAGAACACACACAAAACATCACCTCTGCAAATATTTCATGGGTCATTTCCTCTTCTACTTATCTTCTACTCCTGTGGCCTATGAGAAATTTACTGCAAAATTTAAAATGCTCTGGTAGCTAAAAATAGGTCTCCAACGAAACAGAGTCTGATTGACGAGAAATTTTCCTAAGGAAGTTAAGAGCAGATGTTGTTTCTTCTGGCTTAATATTACAAGGCAGGAACCACCGCTCTCCCTCCTTTCTGAGGTGAGGTTCCCATGACAAAGGCTGTCAGGAACAGCACAGAACCTTTAGCTATATTTAAAGGGAAGTCCTAATGTCTAAATTAGAAGCTATTACTGCTCTGACATCTCTTAGATGAACATCACCCTCTCCCTCCCTCTGTGTAGCTGGGAGTAGAACCAAAGATCTCTGAGGGACAGCCCAGAACCTCAAGGCTGTGCAAGGTTTAAGGGCTGGCCCTAACCAAAGCCAGCATCAAGGTGAGGCTGTATCATTTCTTGAAAACATAGCTTGCTAACAACTCTTCCCCAAAAACTTTTCAAGCAAGCTTAAAAAGTACCATTTCCTGACACCCCCCACCATTTCCTATCGGGAAGAACCCCATTCAATCTGCCCCTAATCTTCACCCTCCTGCTTGTTAGCCCTGCCTCACGTCCCACCACATCAGCAGTGTCCTGGATGCAGAACAGTCAAGACTCCCTGGAGAGCAATGCCACAGCCAGATGCTGGCATGGCTTTTGCATGCAGTGTTCTTCCTACTTCTTACTGAGGTCCATGGACACTGAAAGAGAAATCCAGGCTGTTTTCATAGGCTTTCTGTTCTTACTGGTGTTCCCAAACGGCTGATTCAACTGCTCCCACAGCCAGAGTCAGCCCCACTCTGCAGTCCTTGCCCCATCTCATCTCGTCTCAAGCTTGCAGATCCCTTCCTTTAGAAAAGGGCAACGACACAAATAAAAAAAGTTATGAGAAGGCAAAGTCTGCAGCCTGACTTCACCATGACTGCTGACACATGACATTTGTAAGGAAGTTGTCTTGATGTAGGTAGTTTGAATGACCTTCCATAGTTTTGTACACACAAATCTTGTAGACAGAATTTCTTTCCTTCCTTGTTTTTTTCTTTTCCTTCTGTTTTTATGTTAATATTTATATCAACATAGCAGTGTTTCCCCAGTGCACTACAAAGTAGAAAGGATGTACTTTGGAGGTAGGACAGGATCTGCTGCTATATTTTAGAGGAAATTATTTATTTCTCAAGAGAATTCACCTCCTTGCTTTACATTACCATGCTAGTTTGCAGTGTAACAGACTAGATTTATCATATTTATTGTATGAGACCAATCAATTTCTGATGACACTCATGGGCTGAACACTAAACTCATGCAGAGGTAACTATCCTTTGCTGGACAAATATTCAGTTAAATTAGTCTGATTGTCCAGATCCTCTCTACCGTGTGAACAATTAAAGTGAATAATCTGCAGGCAGAAAAATCTGCTTTGTTCCATTGTCAAGAATGTCTTCTGATAGGATTCATGCAACACACTTACCTATGCCTGGAAGTAAAAGACTGAAAGGGGATATAGTGATTGCTCAAGGCAATACAACCCATATTTTCCCTCCCGCTAAAGATTTACATGGATCATTTGTTATGTAAGTATTGCCATGGTATTAATATTTACAGGAAGACAACCTATCAGTGGGATATTACCACAAAAGTTCTGGAAATCTCCGTCTTCACCTATATTCAGACTGCTGAAGTTACTGATCCTTATACACACATTTGTCATACAAACTTGCCATAGAAGTATATTTGAGGTTTTTCTTCTCTGTGCATTACAACTATTTGCACTCAACACCTACTTTCCCAACAAATTTTGCATACTTAGATGCCTGTTAAACTCTACTTGTTGTCAATTCACCTTTAAAATAGATTCCCTGGTAAAGACATCCTAAAAAACCTGCAAAACACTTTAGGATGGAAGGAGAAAATTGTTTTGTTCAACTACAGCTAAGTAGGTGGGAAATGGGATCTGTTCAGGATGCTGCTGCAGTCTAATTTGACAGGAAGTCAAATATTCAAGTACCGTTTTATTTATGAATCTGATGAAGGTTACTTGAGAGCACTGGCTTGTGTAAAACGTGCTTTTATGCTTGGTGTGGAAATGAAATGCGTAATGAAGAAATAAAATCCAGTAGATAGATATCTTACAATGACACACAGACTACAATTGCTGATAAACTAAAAATCCTACTCAGCTGTCCTGCTCCACCAAGAAGACATTACAGGTAATTTTTGCTTCTGAGATCTCAGATTAAAATAGCTCTGGGGAAGAGATGAAACTCTTTTTGAAGCTTTGGATGCATCAGCTGCTTTGAGGCACTTGTTACAGTAAGAAAGAAGTTTAAGTTCTCAGAAATATTTTCCTGGAAGCAGCAGCATCATCTATCTCATCATCTATAGATGCACATGTACATACTAACACGCAAACAGAGATACATATATATGTATATTAAAGGAAAACAGTATTTTCTCTTAGAACAAGAAATAATTCTTTTCTGTCTCCCGAGAAACTGTGCATTGCCAAGAACAAATGGTGTTAATTCCAGCCTCCTGGATTACAGTTGCAAACTTTCCAAAAGGTACAGATGGACCAAGAGCTGTAAGCAGATTCCAGTTTTACTTCCCACATAACATTCCTATACAGATGCCACATGGGCACTTCAAGAACAATCTGATGGGCAGTGGGAAACTGCAAGCAACAAGCACCACAAGAATGGGGTAGGGAGAAGAACGATGTGTAAATTGAGGCATTTAAAACGGTATCAGAAAAACAGATCATAAAATAAGGCATTACAGAAGAGCGTGACCAGGGGAGATTTGTAACAGGCTATTCACCTTTCATATTTATGACTACCCTGTATATACACAATGTTTCCAGTCGTGTGCTTTCTGTGATCTCATTATTTTTAAAATTTACAAGTAGTATTCAGCAATAACAACTCCTACTGCAGGTGCTGCACCACCTTCTGTTATGCTTACCATCACAATTTAATACATAACCTGAAAGCCTTACTCTTCTTGCCTGGGATCTCACCCCATCTTGTTAATACAGCAGGATCAAATCACACACATACCGAGTGCTTTTCATGGTTCTGGCCTACGGAGCTGCATAAATCTGGCTGAGGCTGCAGAAGTGCATTTCCAGTCCCCATGTATTAAAGAAATATTAACAGGAAGATGTACCAAGAAGAGCCATCAGAATAAGACTCCAAGAGCTTAAACGACGAGGAGTCAGGGTACATTCAGACCACTCAGTGAGACGCAGTATAAAGGCATTCATTGATCTCTGAGAAGCCGGCACAGCTGGAGGAAGCAAGGCCTCCATGTGTGCATATTTGTTCTCCATCCCAACAGTCCAGCCACACGGCACTGGAAAGAGAGAGAGCAACTTCCCGGAGCAGGAGCTCGTCCTTCCAGGCTCCGCTTCCCTCCCGGTCCGTCGGTCCGGTGGTGCCATCTAGCGAGGGGGGCCCCGGGAGCAGGAGCCCCGCGGGACCAGCACCGCCGCTGGCACCGTCACCTCGAAGCACTGCAGCCCCCCTGCTACCAAGAACCGTCTCACCAAGGCTGTCGGGAGCACAAATCCCAGCTATTAATTTTTTCCCTTTCCTCCAGTTACTGAAACTTTCTTGAATTTCTAGATAAAACTTTTAAAAGACAGAACAGAACTGAAAAGCGCAGTTCCACAGAAATGACCCCAAACGGCAGTAGTCCTCGAACAGCAAGCGTCAGAGGTCAGGGCATGGGTGTGGAAAGGAAGGCTTCATGGAAAACACTGGGTGATTTGACAGCTTAACCATAAATCTAAGAGGGAAATAATAACAGTCTTCAAACATGTAGAAAGCTCATGCTTGGGGCAAAAAAAGGAAAAAGGAATAATCCTCTTGAGACCAAGGTCAATGAGTCAAGAAGCAATGAGCTTACACTTCTGTAAAACTAGATTAGAAATGATAAGAAGGTTTCTGATTTGAATGGTACCGGCACTGGAAAAGCTGCCAAGGAGGTTGTATGATCTTTGTCAGTGCAGGTCTTCACAAAGAGGCTAGAAAGTTCTCTCCTAGGAACACCTAACCCACCTCTTTGGCAGTGGTGTGCTAAATGCAAGTTTTCGTCTATAGCTCCTTAAAGAACTGTGATTACATATTAGTGAGGAATATGCACCCCCACCTCCATCCATTGCTTTAATGAGTGGTGCTAGTGTTCACGTTTATCAATGAGAGATGGATAATGATACTTATGGTCACATCAGAAAAAATTACTAGTAGGCAGTAAGAGGAATGAATTCAGCAAGGAGCAGCAGCACAGCTCTGTTAATGACACAGTTTTTGCTAACCCGAACAAGAACTCTGAAACTTCTCCAAACAGAAGAGAGAGATACAGACTGCTGACTTCATGCTACTTTCATTGCAGACCATCCCTTTCCCATTTGTAGCAGCTCATTTGCCATAGGAAGGTTGAGAGAGGAATCCTCAATTTCTAGTGCCATTTTCATGAGCACAAAGACTCCATTTTTTTTACGGCAGAGCGATCAGCTTGAGAACAAAGAAAAAAATCTGCTTTCCAGAAATTTAACAAGATGTACAGTCTCCATTAAGAATGCTTAAAAATGGCACACCTAAATTAAATTATTTTATGCAAAGCCTGTGTGTTGAGTTCATCACTCTCTTAGGGAGAATGGAAAAGAAGAAATTAATTAATATTATATCTAAAGAGATGTTGGAAAGGTCGTTGCAGGTCAATCTGTCAGCAAGAATTTTGGAGTTTAGAGTCCAGAGAAATCTATTTAAAAGTTATGAAGAAAATTTTTCTGGGTGCTCCATTTGTGATTCTGTATTCTTATCTCTCCTGGCTTGAAGGTTCTTCTGTTTTATCATTATCCAAACAATGGAAAACAGATGAAAACTAAACTTGATGTAAAATAGAACCCAAATCAACAATGACTAAGGAAGATTAATTCCAGGAGTGAGCATGAGGAGAAAAAAGGGTTTCTGTAAGCATAATTGTGCAAGAAACAGCGATTTTTTAGCTCACAAATTCCTTCAGGATTCCAGATTGTCCCCTGTCCTGCACTAGGATTAAACAGTAGCCCTTCAAAAAAGAAAAATAAATAAGTGAGAAACACGCTTGCACATGGACTGGCACCTGCTTACTGCAGGTCCATTTTGCAAGGCAGGCAGAAGTACTGTTTCTGCCTTGCTGGAACACGGTCTTGCAGTGGCTGGCAGACCTGGCAGTGGGTGGCTGGGAACCCCCCCTGCTCGTCACAGCAGTGGGCACTCCTGGGCATCCTCACGCTGTTCTCCTGGGTGGGGAGGCTGTGGAGCAGGAGGGTTTCCATGTACCTCCACCACCAACAGCCCTGCTCCAATTCTCTTGCCCTCTCACAACAACCTCAGTTAAAGAGTTTGACGAGAAAAAGCAGAAAGCAAGAGCCTGGTTGCCACTCGAACCCTTGATAGGCTGCAAGGAAGGAAGTCCTGCCATGCAAATTCCACTTACATGGGGCTTAGCCAAACAGGATGGGGTATTTATGCAAAGACTGCATGAACAATTCATATTTATATATTTAAAATGTTTGTAGAGGCAGTTTCCACAGAACAACAAAAGTCTTCCCTGAATATTTATGAAGAAACCGGACGACACACAAACAGCTCTTTTGTTTTCCAGATTGTGGGATTGGTTATTAAGTTCCAAGAAAACAGACATATAAGGAGACCCACTTCTCCTTTAGTTTTTAAATTACTATTCCTTTCAAAGGCAATGACATATGCACACGATTGCATTCAGCACCTTACATTCTGCAAAAATGAGACAACATTTTAATCCTCATTCACTTATTTTTTTGGAATCTGACACCTGAACATTAATGTCAGATTCTTGTGTTAATATCACGTGTTGCATGAGCTTTCTATTATTATCACCTTTCTGCTGGAAGAAATGAATTGAGTATGGAAATGTCTCTAGAATGAATGCTGGTTTTAGACAGTTTACAGTGATCTTAGGACACAAAGCATGTTTTTTTCATTAAAACTCTCCTATCTGGACCGATGTTAAATTATGTCAACAATAGTGGCTACATCAGAACTGCTTTTTAAAAGGAGTTTCTCTGCTGTATAAGGACTCGAGATAAGCAAAAAGAAACAGAAGTAAAAATAATATTTTATTTTTCCTTTTTAAGTACAAATTTTCAGGCATTAGAAACCACTTGAGTATCAAAGACATAACTCTGTCTGACAATAGTATAGCAGATATGTGCAGAACTCTCAAGAACTTGCTCATATCTGTATTCATTGCTAAAAGCTGCTAAAAAACAAAATCCAATTTGCACACATTACATACTTACATGTAATATGTATTTGTAGAGAAAGATAAATACACTTATATGGAAAATGCCATTATTACCATTATAGTTATAAGTTTATGGACTAGTGGGTAGAATAAAACAGTAACTACACTTAAAGAAACTTTAAATTATACATAAAGACTTCAAGAATCTTTAGAGAAAGGACTATAAATTCTTATGTGCTCATTTAATTGTTAGGCATTTGAATTACTTATGGTTTTTTCCACACGTACAACCATTCTTCTACAGAAATGCATTGTTAGAAAGTATGAGCACAGCATCACATGCTGTTATAAAACGAAAAATATAGGAAGTTTATAATAAAAGTTTTCTTGGAATTTTTATTTAACCTCATGCTCATTCATGATTAGCTCACCAAAACATTGCGGTAATAAAAGTTCTTCTTGGTTTATCCAGGATATATGGTTACATTCTTCTAGTAATGTTTTTGCCCCAAGAATGGCAGTACTATATAGCAACAAAAGGTATCATGCATTAGGCTGTCTAAACAACTTCCATCTGCTTCTTTCTAGCTTCAGACACTTTGATAGGTGTGTAGCTGTTGGTAATTGACCATAGCTGTGTACTATAGTAAGGTATTTTACAGCCTGAGAGAAATATGCCTCTTAAGGGTTTGTTCATAGTCCCATGACAAAATTCACACTGACTTCAGTGGCATAAGGGTTTACAAGGATCTTATTCTCCTCAGTACAAGAGACTGAGCATCAGCTAATAGTACTTTATACACTCAAAAGACACAAGCTGATTTTGCTCCTACTCCTGCTCTCATTTTAATTTCTGTTGCAGGTGATTACCAGGGATCAAATAAGCAAATCTAAGCATCTGGCAGACGAGAACCTGTACCTGCTTTCTTTACTCCCTCCTTTAGGTGAGCACTTTATTTCACTGTGGGGACAGGTTTAATGAACACATGTACAGTCACTCCATCTCACCTGACAGGCAGTAACTTTTTATGCCATCTGCAAGCTCAGCAACACGCCCCATGTAACATGCCAATCTCAAAACACCTTTCACAATGCTCACCTGGGAAGTTTAAACTCTTCCTTTCCAGCTTGTTTAAAATATGCTTTGCTTGAGCCAAACAAGATGGATATAAAGAAGACTGCAGGAGTCCTAGACTGGGAAATGTACTCCTGCTTATTAAGGGCAGAGAGCTAAACCAAACAGGTGGCAGCATTTCCCCACAGTGCAGTAAGAAGCTCGTCTGAGTGACTTACAATCTTAGGCATGCAAGAAACACTCCAATTGCCATGTACAAGTTTTACCTACATGATACGTGCTTCATATTTTATCCAGTCAGTCTTATTTGAATTGTGAGAACATGTCCAAATTCTAATACAGCAGAACTGGAAATGATTTAAATCAGAAGCATGCTTACATGCCTTTTTTTTTTCCTAGCTTGACAGATACATACAGCTTTACAGTATAAAAAAACCCAAATTACAAGTGGTTTCTACTTGTAGAAAGGTTCCAAAATTAGACAAATTATTTTTCTTTAATGCCAAAAAACTTGGAAGTGCAATGAAATCATATAGTGAAATGAAAGGATTATAAATAGGGAAGATGGCATTCAGACCAAGATGGGAAGGTATGTGTGGGCTCTTTGCATTCACTGCAGTGACACCTGAGTGACTCTATAAAAATACTGACCGAAAAAAATCTTTTTTTTTGTAAGTAAGATACAGTAAGTTTTTACAACAATTTTACAGATTACAGATGCCCTCATCACTATAATGTAATTAAACTATAACTCTGTATTTAAAAGTCACCAAGCAGTGGCTCTGCTGAAACACCAGAGGGAGCAAGCTTCACAGAGGAGTGAATGCTTTTATTGAAAACTCTCCTGGCTACTGTGTTTCATCACTTCGTAGGATGCAAAAGAATTTAGTCAGAGTACCTGGAATGGCTGGGAATGCATCCTTCAACGCAAAGCCCTTCCACTTGTGATGAAATGTGTAAAAAGGAGCACCCAACAGCAGAAAAAGTGAGCATGTGCATCATTTGGGTAGTTGCAGGTTTTCATTCACGAAGCTGAAAAATCATCTGTTACTGGCCATGGGAGGAAAAACTAACAGCCTTGATGTCTTTGCCTAGTAAAGATTACTTTGGTACTGACTGTTTTTTAAAAAATTGACTCACATTCCTCCTTCACAGCACAAATCACAGACTCAGTTGTGACAGACTCCTCTAAAAGACTTAAAAAAAGAACAATAGCTATGATCAAAGTCCAACCCACCATGCAATGAACTGAGTTACCTGGAAAAACCACATTCTCTTGTCCTTCATTAGGGACTAAATCTAGGCAGGGCTCAAAGAAAAAGCCCCCCCAAAATCAGTTGTCTTTCTGATGACTCACATCTGAAAAAATTAGACCTGACTCAGAAGTGACCTTGTTGCCGAGTCTTAAACGGGAGCTGAAACTTTTCAGCTGCTCTTCAGGACTGATCAAGTGGCAATGTATGCCTGCATCGTTAATACGGTCTAAAATTTAGCAGTGATAAAAACCCTCTTATGTCATTACCCGGGGCCCAGTTTGGTCAGAAGACATTGCCATGCACTACACGATGAGATCCCAAGGGATTCTTATCAGAGCTGATGTCCTGTTGTTGGTGGTGCCCTGCTCCTGAGTGATCTCTAAAATCAGGAGTAGTCTCTACATTATGATAGCACAATTTCTCCTCAAAAAGAATTTTTCAGCATGAAAATGTCTTAGTACTTCCTGCTCTCTCCAGTGAACGGTGCCTGACCCGAACTGTTAGCAAATCATTATGTGTACACAGAAGGCACAGAAAAGGCTGTTTCAAACCAAAGAAAACAGTTTGTGGTGGTTTTGGTGTCTGCTTTCAACCTAAGAACACTGAGTTTCAGAAAAGAGGGAGGAGGAGAAGAGGAGAAAGTCATAGGTCTAAGCCAGGAAAGGAGAGGGAGAAGGGGAAAAAGAACAGCCTCTCTGAGTGAGTAGGGTTTCTGGCCAGCGAGCAGCAACAACAGAAAGCAGAATTCACAACAGGTTTTTTTGTAGCTGGTCTGATTGGTACTGTTGTAGCAAACCGGCTCATATTTCTTTCACTCCAAACACATTATGATCCCATTCAGAAAGGCATCCCAGGGACTTGATCACCACAATTACCACAAAAGGCAAAGATCTGGGTGCAAGGAGCAAGCAAGAAGAATGCCTAAAAGACAGTACTTCACAACATACCCTCCAGCTGTATTTAAGTCAGTTAAAAGTCAGTCAAACAAAATAAGTATCAGAGAATGCTTTATTGCCCCCGGCCACCTTCGGGCAGCATTAGGAGGATTTCTAATGCCTAGACACAAAGTATTTTCCTGCTTCTAAAGTGCAGGATGAAAAAAGGAAAACTGTCACTGGGAACTTCTCAAAATTACAGGGTATATTTGAAAGAAAGAAATATAACTCTGATTTCGCAAACTCCACAGAGTGTTTTCCCCTCCTTCTGGTAAGCACTGTAATTAAGGAGTTTGTACTTCACCTGACCTTAATGGATAAACTTACTAGCTGTTGGATCACTTCACTTGTCCTTTTTAAGCTCCAAGGAAGAGGCTGTCTGGCACCTCAGCGGGCTACTGAGACCCAGCAGCGCTGTCACTGCCTCCCGACTCGAAACAATCCTTTCCAGCCCTCTCGCATACCACACAGGTCTCCCAGTTCAACTCTCAAGCTCCCGGAGACCACAAAATATTTGGCAGTGCAAGAGGTCTATGATCTTTCCTGTTTGGTTTTGCTCAGAGCTCTATAAGGCAAACAGTCGGTGCAAAGGCACAGGCGACTTAAAGGATTTCAGCAGTGCTCTCCCCCTGGGTTTTGGTTTCTCTCTCTCTCTGTCCATGCAGGCAGCTGGCTGGTATCCTTCAGCCATTTGGAAGTTAGTTTGCCTCTGAAATACACATTAGTGCCACATATTGGCTTTCATGCTGGAAGGTGGATGCATGCCATATGGCCAGCGACTGGATGTATTCCACACTGTTTTCAAATCTCCCAGCAAGACAGTGCAAATCACCTTCTAAGACTGATGTAAGTTACCAGAGTGATAATTCTGTGTTCAAGTAGTTATCAGGCTTTCCGACAGATTTATTTGATGCTATAATTCTCCAAAAAATAGCACATGGTCATGATTATTTTTTTAAATTAAAAAAAAATTATTAAATTTTTTAATAATATCTAAATTTTGTCAGAAAATTGGTTACCACCATTAAAAACTGCACACAAACTTTATGCTTCCTTTTCCTCCTCAATAATTTCCTAAATACTTTGATTTTTTTCAACTTCTTTTTAAAAAGAAGCTGATCTCTTTTTCCTAAAGTTTGATAGCAGTTACAAAGTAGCTGGCACCACACAGAGTTAGCTAGAGTATCCCATCAGGACTCTTTGTTTTACATCCTCATTAAAAAGGAGTACAATAATAACACTATACATTCAATTTCAAATAACTTCATCCATTTTACTGTAAGAATTCAGTTTTATTTTTAGCAAGAAAACTTATATTTAGCAGGCAAGTTTTTATTTAGGAAATCTCTGCTTTGGACGAATAAAGCAGTTTTAGTAACTTCAAGCCAGGTAAATGCAAAAATAAATGTACCTTAAAACATCAATTTGATACAAAAGATGTATGCAAATAACACATTA
>VZTA01018037.1:0-14553 GCA_013398855.1 Mohoua ochrocephala | reverse complement strand
TTTTTTTTTTTAGGAGGGGACTTGTTTATATTGTTTAACTTTTCTACACCAGTTTTCCTACTTTATTAATGCAGAGACTGAGGCAGATCCCGGTGGGTGATTTAGAACAAGAATTTAATGCAGGCGCTATCTCTGTGGAGGGAACGTCACAGAAAGCTTATTGCTAATGTTTTACTGGCAGCTAATTGCTTCTGTTTGGGTTAAATAATTAGCAAACTGAAGTGTATTCAATAAATAAATGTTTTAAAATCTAAGCAAGTCACCTTTTAAGTTACTCCATGCATCCCAAGAAACCCCGAAACAATTCACTGACAAAACTTACCCAAGGACAACAGAAAATATTTTCCAGTTCATGAGGTCAGGAGTAAGTTGTTGGTGATCAAACAAACCTTTCATTATTAGTTTGTGGAATCTAGTAAGTATATTTTTTCTTTAGTGGTTTTCTTTTCCAGAACTGGGAAGTACTGGTTTCCTTCTCTCCCTTGCTAATGACTAAGATGCAGTGCTATGCTGGGCTGGCCAGAGGCAGGGAGACAAGAAGAATGTGTGTTGTCTCCCACAGAGATTCTTTTCTCTGGACAATTTCAATGTGGCATGAAAGCAAGTTCTGTCCAGGTCAGCTTTAATAAGAAAGAGAATTCTCGCCAGGGATTGTGGTTACCCTCAAGACTTCATTTAAATCTCTTGGGACCACACATAGAAATTCCATTAACAGCTTGCTATATTTTAGCTTTCAAAACCAAAGCACTAGTGTGCTTTGTAACATAGATGAATAGCTAGGATATTGAGAATATTACTAGTTTTTTTAATTAATGAAATCTACATCAGCAAGAAATTGGAATATTGTTTGAACCACAAAGGGGTACTAAAAGCTCAGTATGTCTATTTTTTCTTGATTCTTTTCCTACTAGGAAATATAGAACTAAAAATGAATAAATCAAGCACTAACAACACTCTTGTTTTATTAAAGTTTTTTTTTCTTTTTATTTTTATTTACAGTGAGAATGTCCCTTTTTTTGTTATTCCTGCCAGGCACCAGAAAACTTTACTTAGTTTTCCTTAGAGGAAGAGAATACTGCTGCAGTTGAACCACAAGCACCTTTGTCATCCCAGTACCTTCACTAGGTGGTTTATTATCACTATCTCTTTATTCTCCTTGGAACAGGCAGATAAGCTCACATAAGTGTAATGGGATAAAAGCTAAGCTCCACAGACAATTATATCAGATCTGTCCTCTGGCAGATCACACAATATAATACAATTTTGAAGCAGGTCAGGTGTGGACATAATCACTTTTTTTTCACATTTCCAAAAGCTCACTGTAATAAGATCTTTATGCTGACGTTGTGACTTCATGCTGGTTTTATGCTAAATGTAGATCAAATACCTGATGCCTCATAAAGCTGAAGTCATGGGAGCCTCAAAGAAAGCCTGCTGGGACAAAGTTAACCTTGACGATATTTTTGGGGAAGAATCTTATCAGCACCAGTGCTTTATTTAATGTGATATTCTGGATGAAGCACTAGGAGCCTTAAGCCTCAGGTCATCACTGCATGTGAGCACACGCATTCAGGTTCAGCTTAAACTGAAGTGTTTGAAGATGTTCATACTCAGGCACTAAGGATGTTTCTAAATGCTCCCTCCCTTCTACAGTTGTCCACAATTACACCAGTTTTGGAATATCTACAATATCCTACTTACTGCAAACACTGTTTCTGTGAAAGCTTTGCTTTGTTTGAGTTTCCATATGGATTATGCCAATTTCTTTCCCTTTGCTGTGGGAACATTTGCAGGTGCAAACGTGGAATGCTGGAAAAATCCTGAAAATGCAGGAGATCGTGGAGAAGGGCAGTGCTCTGAATTGCTGTCTGTGCCCCAGGTCTCGCAGGGCAGATTTTCATTGCCCTGACCCCAAAGCCATGAAAAAGAGCCAGAACCTCCCAAAGCAGTTAATGCCAGCAGTGAGGGGTGCCTTCCACCCTTCCAGGACTGGTCCTAAACAAGAGCTCTCCCCTGAGTTACACACACAGTCCCAGCTACACAGCGTATGGCTACACTGTAATTGCTGGGCAAGCAAAGAGGGAGAATGAGAAGTTTTTCTCTGGGACATGGAAATTTCCCGGCTCTGCAAGATGAGGACAGGACTTCATATGAATCACTGGTTTGGTAAAAACCTAGCCTAGTAAAAGAACAGTCCTTAAGGATGAGAATCACCCCACCTGGGGTTGACAATCCCTGAATCTGTGCAGGATGGCAAGCCTTCTTTTATAGTCAATGGAGACAAACGGGTGTCTCTAGCATGTTGCTCTTCCCACTCGAGTGTACACAGATGTCTAAAATAGACCATGTGAGTCACACTCTATAAATGCCCATTTCTTTCCTTTGCTTCAAAAGAGGAATGTAGACAACAAATGCCTAATTGTCAATGTCCAGTGTTCAGTTGCATGAAAGCCAGTCTGGCTGGAAGGATGTGATTTGTTCAGCTGGGCTAATTAAACATGAACATCTCTGAAACAGGACAAACAGCAATGACTACAATTAATTGGATTGATGAATACCAAAGGACTAGAGGCATAAGAGTGTCTGAAAACAAATTATCTTCTTTTTTATCCTCTTCCTCCTCTCTGTCATGAAAGATGAAAATTGACTATGCAGGTAAAAAGGGCGTGCCCCTAATCTTGACTGTCTTCTGCAAACATCCATAATCTGGGGAAAATGAAATGTCTTAGCTTGAATACCACCAGTGTCAGAGGGCATGGGGACAAAAGAAACCCTTGAACTAACATTTATGCTAAGCAAAGTTATGTGGGCTTACTCCTTTTACTTGCATTCACTCTTCTCATTACACTTTGCACTATGCCTTTTACTGCAAATTCTGCAAATAATTACCTTTTAGATAACATTAAAATCTCTTTAAAATTAGGTTAAATTGAATTAAAAAAACCCCAGAGTAACCAGCTGGTCCCAGTCCTAAACATCAGGATACCTCAGCAGGTAACAACAGCTCTTTCTGCTCAATTCCATAACCTGGATTAAGAAACTGGTGATGTCTGATTGGCATGCAAAGCCTTTTGCAGACAGTAAATGGTGCAGCATACTTCCAATGGGGCACATAACAGCCTCCTTTAACATTTGCAAAAGAGAATACTGGCTTCTCTACTTCATTAGCAACTTTCCAAAACCTCATTGACTAAACATTTGAACAAACTAGGTAAATAATTATCTTTCTCTCCACTTGATACAGAAGTAAAAATATACAGCCAAGGGTCCTTGATGGTGAGGTATTTTAATTTCATAAGAAAATATTCAGTTGTGATAGTCTTTGTAACTGTACTGTACTCCCTTATTTATTGAATTAGGTTGCTTGGATCATGGTCCACTCAGTTACGAGAAACAAATGAAGGCGCTTCAGTCCAAAATGGCATTAATCAATTGCATTTCTCCTTTCCTGTAAAGCAATTGGCTCAACACGCTGGCATCTCAAAGCACTTCCAAATGTAGACAGCCAAAGACCTCATGCAATGGGAGAACCACATCCACTGGTGTGGGGCGTGTTTTTACAGGCACTTGCTCTTTCTTCCTTTCCACATCCATCTGGAGAACCTAGAGCACAATAATTCTGTGATTGTTACTGAGCAATGTGGTACCACTGCAGTATTATCTTACATTTCTTTTGCAAAATGTCTTTTGGTCTATTACTTTTTAATGACTTAAAATAGTCATTTCATATCTTAGACAAAGTGTTTTGTAAAAGTTATGTGGTCACTAATATCAAGGCCTTTTTCTTTCCACTTAAGAAATGATACAGTCACTGGAAACAAGCCTTGGTTAACCAGAAACTCTCTTAAAAGTGTGCAAGTAATATAAGCTTATTTTTACTATTTAAAGTGCATAGCTATTTATTTTACCAGGAAAATAAACTACTTGGCAGAGAGGACATACTTTAAAACAACTTTTCAAGATCTCCCTTGAGATTTATTTGAAAATATTAGTCTGCTCAGACAAAAAAAGAAAAAAGTTAAAAAACACACTGATGAAGGACACCTGAGTTTCTTTATATTAAATATTCAAGTATTTATTGGAACTTGCATCTCAGTGTAAGGGAAATCCCTTTATATCAGGTCTCCAGATTCAAATAGACAGCTAACAATATTTGAAAAACAGAAAGCCTAAAATGACTGGATACAAAGAAAGAACTTTAAATGGCAAAATTAATTTCTCCTTGAAGAAAAAAAAATGCTCAAGGAAGTGCCAACAACTTTTTCACTTACCAGGGGAATAAAAGTATCTCTAGCAAAGTAGTTGAAATACCACAGTAGAAATTAATGTGATTCCCAAATTAAATGGAAGTCTTCAGTGAAGTCAATGTGTGAGGTAAGTATATGTCCATAATCATACTCAAGGAACAAGCAAAGCTTAAACAGCTTAATGCACTTGAGCCTACTCACAAGCTCCCTTTCGTCTCAGAACTCTGAAAAATGGCCATATAACTAATACCAGACCCAACAGAAAGATTTTTAATGAAGATGCTATTTAGGCAGAGCTACAAAATGTGCTCAGGTCATAACAGGATTTGTGCCAACTCTGGAGAAAAAAAAATTACTCAAAATCTTTTATCCTTTCACACCTCAGGCTCCATGCGAATCATATGATGAAATCTGAAGGAAAGAACAATTAATGGCTCGAGGTAAATGGACAATAGAATAAAATGTAGCATGGCTTTAGCAAAGGTAGGTCATGTCAGACCAGCCTGATTTTTCCTTTGATAGGATACCTGGTTTTCCAGACAAAAGAACTGCACAGAGAGATTAGATTTTATCTGAACTTCAGCAGAACATTTGGTAAGGTGTCACAATGGAGATTACTTGATAAATTCAAAGAAAAGGTTAGAAAAAGATTGTGAAGGTGCTGACTGAAGTGACTATTGCAGAGGAAGTGCCAACAAACTGTGCTAAAAGGAGAACCTCTGGGCTAAAAGAGATTACTCCAGTAGAGCTTCTCCTGAAGCAGTCTTGATATTAATTTTATTTATAATTTTACTTTTGTGATTTCACCCCTAAAACAGGAATAAATACAAGAAGTTTAGGAAAAAAAAAAAAAAAAAAAAAAGAGAAGAAGGGAGAAGAACACCACACAAAGGAAAAAATGGAGCAGAATATTAAACATGGGATGGAAGTACAAAGTACAGTGTTCCCAAGACGAGATGGGATTAAACTCACCCAAGCCACCTAAAAACTTCATAACTTCACAGTTCTGTGTATAATCAGTAGCAAGATGTGAACAAATCCACTTATATTTTATATTATCTACTTTAGACCCATGTCTAAACAGGATGAATGAAGATTCTCTGGAGATTCTTCCATCTTTCTATAGTCATTCATAAGGTACATTTGGAAGTCTTCCTTAGGTGCCTAACTTTAAAACAAAAACAAATCTCCCCAAGGACTATTGCAAATTTACTTTTCAGTAGCTCATCAGACAGAAATCAGGTAAGAGAAAAACATGCATTTTTCTTTTCTGACCCAGGACTCTATAAACCACAAATAACTTCTTCAGACAGACATACTACACAAGACAAATTCAACTGAAGCAGCAAAGAGTTAATACAAGTGTAGAAATACTAGTGGGATCTCATCTGAGTCAATATCTGGCTGTCTGTATCTTGCAAGAGTCTTTCAGAACACAGCTTGTCTTGCAAGAAAACGCTGCAAGAGAAAGAATTATATGAATAGTCAAATACATTATACCATTAGATCCCTCCTCACAAGGGAGAAAGACAGTTTAATCTTAAAGCCCACAGCAGCAGCAGGTTATAAACTTGCCACAAACAGATTTAGGCTGGAAACTTTCTCAAACATGAGAACACTGAGGCTATGGGAGCGCCTTCCAGAAGAGCTACTGAAGGCCAGAAACCTGAAGAGTTTTAAGTGACCTGGACTGCTTTATGAAACAATTATATGATGCGGGGCCTGAGAAGAAGAAGTGTGCCAGAAGAATCTTGCAAGCTTTATTTTGGCTTGAAAGAAGACCCCAAAAGCTAAATTCCTAACTATAATTTGGAAATGGGCTGAAATTCCCTGAAAAACTTTATTTTATACTTTAACAGAACCGAAAAGACATCTTCCAAGCTCTTAAAATATTTTTCCAGTGTGCCCTAGTATATTTATACAGGTTTTCAAAGGGAAATGACAGATTTGTCAATTCTAATGACAGAACCAAACATCTGAATTCAATGCTAACAATCCTTTTTATGGGGGCATGTTAATTTATTCATATCAAATATTTGGTTGTTGGTTTTATTTATTGATTTATCTCTTTACTTATTTTTTAAGAAATAAACAAAGAGTGATTTGAACAATACAAATGAGATATATTTTTCATTTGGACAGATCAACCACATAGACTTTTTACTAAAGAGCTTTTTTCACTTTTTTCTTCTTGAGCTTTTCTGGTATATACACATGCCTAAACAAAGTAAATAATTAGTGAAATAATATATCATAATTAAAATAAGCATTACAGCTTGATTTTGTTTCAGTAACTTTTTTGCAATTTCATATAAAATAGGAAGTTTAGAGCTCATTATAAGATATAGATACCTAATTTCTGATGTTGTTATGCAAGTTTGAAAGAGAGTTTGAAGAGTTTCATAGAAAAACATTTATTTACACAGACACCTGATGGTTTTGTAGCATGTACAGTTTAAATCATCACAGTGTAAGTAAAGAGTCAATGACTGTGAATAATCAGATTTTATTTCTTCCCCTAGGAACTGAAACCTCACTTTGTCATATGCCTGTCATAATTTTAGTAGTATAAAATATCTGAGGACTGAATCTATTGTTCTCTTATAAATGTATCTTCTTGTAGTATAGAACTGGGGAAGCACATGCTGAAACAAGCATTTAATGACAGAAATATTGGAATTATAAAAGAAATTTATATAAAAAGAGACAATTGTTAGTCTTTAATTCCCAACCTTACATTACCGCATCAAAGAAAAAGCAGACAGTTCATAAAAATTTATCAATAATACATTACACTTGATATATCACCTATTCTTTCATGCATCTTTGAAAAATCCTTTCAAGCAAATATACATTATCTTGAATTTATAAAGGAAATGGGAAAATGAAGAGTTTAAGTGGATTATCCAAAATCAGGCTTATCCAAATAAGCTTTCCACAAAAGCAAGAATACAGGTAGAAATTGAGACATCTCTTGATTTTTCTGTGCTGTCCTAACAAAGAAAAAAAGTCCAAGAAACCCAGGATTATCAATTAAACTATTCACAGGATATGTGCATCTTAAAATTAATTATTTTAGCTGTATTGTTCTACAAATTATTTCAATCTGGTCATAAAAAAAAATCAAAACCTGTTGATTTCTCTCTTTATCATGGGTCTTGCCTGCCCTGTGCTGAGATGCCATAACACTGTGTGGTCAGAGCTGCACAGATGCTGCAGGGACGAAGTCTGCCAGCTCTAACTGCAGCCTGAAGCTTTGTTCTCATGCAATAAAGCTTTCTCCATCCTCATAACAAAGTTTTTAAAGGAAACTTATTACATTTGAGATTGTAAAACTCTTTTGAAATTTCCCAGAGGTCTTCAGTTTACCCTGTGACATGCACACAAGCTACCCTTTTTTGTTCACATAGACTCCACATGTGTTTTCTTAGAAAGTCAGGCTAAACATTTAAAGATAGGAGAACAGACCTCAAATAGTGTCATCCAGGATTCCTTTGCCAATCTCAAAAGGTGCCAAGGTTCAGTATAATAGTGAAATTGTGATCTAAGGCCAGAATCGTATAGAAACATGATATCTGCATATGATGATAAAGGAGAGAAAAGATTGCAAAGCAGGGCAGAATAGCAGGCAGAGGTTCCCTGAAAAATCAGTGTGCAAGAAGTGTACTTTCAGAGACCAATAAACATCAATTTAATGTTTCGCAACTAGACTGTTTTTCCACACTGCATATTAAATAAAAGTAACAAAAAGGTATCATGTGAACACGGTACTGATTGAAGAGGTAATAACTGATTTTAGAATGAACTTGCTGTGTTCCCTTATGTGAAGCTACAGTGTCATTTTTGATGTTAAAGACGTAAAGTTAATACGTTAGGGGCAATCTTACCCAAAACAGACAAACAAAACTATTTAGACAGTCAGTTATTTGTGACTAGGTATATTATCTATTTGGTGTATCTTTCAAAGACAAATTATTTTAAAATAGAGCCCATGTGAAGCTGTGTCAGAACAAATCACAAAACTACAGAATATTCTGAGCAAGAAGGGACACATACGGATCATCAAGCCCAACTTGTGAGTGAATGGCCCATGCAGGGATCAAATGCACAACCTTGGTGTTATTGGCGCCAAGCAACTGAGCTACTCTCAGCGTGTCAAAGCCTAGCTGTAACACGCCAAGTGAATATGGTTTTATGATTCATTTTTGAAGAAAAGCTGTACATTTTCTAGGAGAGTAGAAGATCACTGCAAGTGTCAATGTCTTCATATTCCAAACACATTCAGGAAAAAATATAGTTTGCATATTTTTAATAAAAATATATGGGAAAATATGGACTGAACTATACATGCCATTAGTATCTCATTCCTGTCTGTCTACCTGCCTATATTTTCTAATTAGTTTCACAATGCTTCAATATCATGTGGCAGCTTACCCACATGCTTTAAGCCTTAGCTTTAAATGTCTTCACCATTGACCAAATCAGTTTCAAGCTTCATGTGCTTTTGTTTCCTCCTGCTTATCTATCTGTGTATTTCCATGGAGAGTCTCACTGAAATTTCTAGGTTTCTTATTAATGTCAATGCATTTATTTTCCAAACTTTCAAGGGCTTTATGGGAGTCTGGCTGGTAAGAGGCACTGGGACCCTTGGGCTAGAAGTATTTACTGCCATAGCTGTAAAATGCTCAGCAGTCTGATCAAGAGATGCAGAGAGTCTTCTCCTGAGATTACAATCTTGCTCTTCCAGCTTTTGTAAATTTGTCTGAACCTCTGTTAAAAGCTTATCAAACTTACAAGTTCCAGCCCAATATTTCCTTATCCAAGTGCTCTCATTAAGCAAAGCAGATGGTCAGAAACATTTTGCAGTATCACTCCCTCTTTGCAACTTTGCTGCTGGTAGCTTTTATCATTATGCAACTGCAAATGATGAAAAGCAATGTTCGCACTAAACCAAGATTTCTTTTATTTTGCTCATTTCAGGTATGTGTTGTATGTTTTTTCATTCCTAACCACAAGACTGTCTCCTGCCCCCAGCTCTGTTTATTCTTTCAGAATTAATTTGGATTTTTTTTTTATGGCACAAAGAATTAAAAACCTGCATAGGCCAAGCCAAAGCCTGGGATCGAGTTAAACCATTTGAAGTTCTAGGATTGTCTAAGGACCTAAAATATCTGTTCAAGCTATAATTTATTATGCATTTATAGCTTGGTGCTTGTTTGAAGGGAGATGGTTGTATGGAAAGGAAATAAGAACATACATAAGGGAGGACCGTATCTGATGGATTAATGGAATTGCAGTCTTCAAGCACATGGATGAAAGAAGTGTCAGTTAAGTACAGGAAAGTGAAGTTGAGGACAAAATTGCAACCAGACCTTCAGAGAGACCACAAGTTTTTCCACTGTTGAAGAAACACCCAGTCCTCTTTCCCACAGAACAGAACATTAAATAATCTTTATTAAGATGTCATTTTAACTTCTGTGCAAAAATAAAGACTCTTTCTCCACTGAAACAAAGAAGATACAAGCCCAAGAAAATTTGTATCATGATTCAGAAGTTTAGAAAATCAATATTGTTTTGATCTCATGGCTTTTTGAGATGTTAGAAATAAATGTTAACTTTGGGATAATGCTACTGCAAAACAGATAAAGAACTGAGTTTTGCTGCAAACAGTAAGAAGTGGTAAATATTATTTTCTCAGACTAACTATAAAAGATAGTCTGAAATGACTTACTGAATAAAACACAAGGCAAAGATGTAATTATTTGATAGTTTTAGACACACACATTTTTCTCTTTTTGTTTTATAGGAGGAGATGTAGAAGACACATGGGTAATTTCTAAGAAAGACCGAATCTCTATTGAAGTTAGTCTACTGAAAAATATTTAAGCATTTGAGTGAAATACCATCTACCTGAAATAATTCCTATAGCTAAAATAAATACAGATGATGGCAAGGGTGAAAGACAAAACGACGTACCTCAAGGACATTCATTTGTGAAAAACATTCTAGAGGTACTCTGGCTAATCTATCATATGATGGTATAAATAGGCATGATGCAAAATACAATTAATGAAGCAAGCTTGAAACAAAATAAGTTCTTAAGCAAGAGCAACATAACCAAGACAGGAAGAAGATAAAGAATTCTGGTATCTGCAGAAGACACAGAATCACAGAATCATAAAGATTGGGAAAGACCTCCAAGATCATCAAGTCGTGACTTTGAATGTCTTGTTTTGCTTCATTCTAGTTTCCCTGGGAATCCCTTAGACTCTCAAATGACAGATATTATGGAAAACTCATGAATAGTTTATATTAGATGTAGGCCTGTGAGATGAGATATGAGGGAGAACCTGTAAACAAAGGGTTAATCAGCATCAAAACTACAATAATCAACAATTGAGAAAGTACAGAAAGGCTTTTCACTTGCTGTGGTTGCAGAAGAATTCTTACGGCAATACATCGTACATAGGACAGAAATCTACTCATAAAATTCCACTAATGTAGCTCTAACAAAACAAAATCACTAAACTGCAATTAACATTAAAAACATACCCTTATTGTACTGTTTTGAAGACTCAAGGCAACTTTGCTAACTTTCAGATCATAAACTCTCAGTAGGAAAGTTCAAGATTTCGCACCATGAAAAAATTAAAACCCACGAAAGAAACAAACCCTCCCCTCAACTTAGGTCAAAACATATCTAAAACTAAACCTTGCCATTTGCATTGTTTAGATGAGTTTCAAGCACAGTAATACAACATGATCTTTACTGCATAATGATAATTTAGGCACATATTTAGATCTACTGTTTGCAAGAAACAGCATTTTTCTAGATTTATAAGACATTAGATAATTCTTAAGATTTGTAACATCAATACCTAGTAAATGAAATGAGCTTTTAAAAATTATAAAAATCAGAAAACAACAAATGCTTGCCTAATTTCTTTTTTAAAAGCCCTGCAACTTTAATAATACTTAAGATTAGGCAACATAAAGGATCCATAAAAGACCACAAGCAGGAAATTCCAAATTTGAGGTTGAAAATCAATCCCCAAGTGAAGCAAGATGTATGATTTTTGCAACATTAAGTTGCAATAATTTCTGTAGGGAAAAGCAGGAACAGACGCTAAATCTTCTGCTGAACTATGCTGCACATATGTGTTAAAATTATATCCTTACACCTTAAATCTAAGCTCTTGCATGAAGAAAAAATTTCAGGAAGATATTTTTCCCTTTCTATTGTGGACAAGGTTATTATGTGCATTACTGCTTAGCTATAGATGGTCTGTCCCAGCCTACAGCAACTTACAAAGCCATCAGGAGTGATGGCACTATCAAGATAAACCCCCACGTATTCCCATGCAATTCTACTACTTCATATGCATGACTATTGGTCATGACTTTATGACTTTTATGACACAGTTAGAGAAACAGCAGAGTTTTCTGGCTTGAGCTCTGTTCCATCAGCTGTACAACCACTGAAAAACGGAAACTCTCTTCTTATATATCATATATACTCTCACATATTTTCTCTTTCCTGTCCTGATGAGGAGGGGAGTGATAGAGCAGCTTTGGTGGGCACCTGGCATACAACCAGGGTCAGCCTGCCTCATACTGATATATAATTTACATCTTGAAACTAGTATTTTGATTCCTGTCTGAAAGAGTGAATTTTTAGACAGGAATCAAGATTGAAGATATAGAAAATGATGTATCAATATGTCCACAAATCAAGTAAGAATCTCACTTTGAATACAAAGTTCATTGTCCAAAGCAGACCAACATGACTCAGACAATACACAGAATTCTACAATGAGGAGCAGAATCCAACCTCTTTAAATCTCTCATAGAAACAAAACTAAGAGCCATTAAATTCATTATAATAGGGTCAGTAACTAGGTATTCGGAATAAAGAAGCACAGATTTCACATGGGGCCTGTGTGTTTGCTTTATGGCACTGATTTCATGTTGATCAAAAGGTCTGATGATATATAGAAATTAAAGCAAAAAGAAGATGTGTGGTTAAATGTCAAGTGGAGTATGGATTGAGAAAAGAAACGTGCTAGTACTAAAGAAAACATGATTTGATTTCCGATAAATAAATGCTCATTAAAAACTAATCCAGCTGTGATTGGTAAAGTACATTTTACTGTATGCAGGATTTACTGCAATGAAGTCTGCTTGCATCGATATTTTGATTTTGGAAGCCTTTCCTAGTATTACAATGACAAGTAATTTAAGACAAGAACCCAGGTCTGGTTTATATTCAGAACAAGATTTGTAAACAGGATTAAAAATATTTGTTCTTCAAAGATTTCCTTTGCTGTGCAAAATGCATGAATAGAATAAATCTACAGATAAAGCACCATACCTACAAGCTAGGGTGGGTTGGCATTTCCACTCCTTAACTGAGTGATTCCTAAACGTCTACCAGTGAGTCGGTATTTTCCACACCAGATGGCTGCATCACAATCAATTTCTTAATCTTTTGAAAGAATTTTATTTGTAGATAGTGTCAGGAAAATAGTTTGGCTACTGCCATGAATGCAAAGAATAAGTTGTCTTACACATAATAACAGGAACAGCAACAACAACCACCGGCACCTAAAAATCATATTAATATAAAAATCATATTAATATATTCTTTTTATAATATAAATCCTTGACATTTATGTAACAGCACAAGATGTCTCGTGGTGTTAAAGTGCTCTGGTTTTACACTTCAGTAACAATCTAAAATACATGCTTCTGAAATTTGCATTATGGATTTAGGTAATAAAATTCTTCAAAGATTCCATCCTTCCTATGCATTTTCTATTCCCACATAGTGCTGCTGTGCCAGTAGGATTACATAATTCACTATTCTTGCCTAGAAACTCAATGCAAGTCTCCTTAGCATGAAGGGCACTTCAAGTTTGTCCCCCAGTGGAGAA
This sequence comes from Mohoua ochrocephala, assembly GCA_013398855.1. Classification (NCBI taxonomy): domain Eukaryota; kingdom Metazoa; phylum Chordata; class Aves; order Passeriformes; family Acanthizidae; genus Mohoua; species Mohoua ochrocephala. Next base: position 1,373 of record VZTA01018037.1, on the reverse strand, counting down.
GCAGCCACAGCTGAAAGCAATGAGCTCCTCAGTTCTCAGCTCCCTTGGTTTTCAGGAGAGGAAAGTCTGCCAAGATTACAAATCTTGCATTGAAGTAGGGTGAAAATTTCTAAGAAACAGACATAAGACAGTGGGACTAGGAAAACATGGAGGGAGAAGGGAAGAAGCAATGATTTACTGCAAAGGAATGATGGTTTATCCTGTCCTTATCCAAGCCATATTAACTACCCAGCAGTGCTGCGTGAAGTAAAAGTGCATTCAACTCAAAACAATTCAGAACTCAGAACCATATACACAGAAACTACTTTATGGAAATCAATAGTTTACCCACTGCTAATTTCTGTCTTTGCCAATACTCCTGCAACACTTACCACTCTGGTCTGTAGATACTAGATACTGCAGTCCTGAACTGTGAATTTAAAGAGATGCATTCAGGAAGTTCAGATACATGCCAAATAAATACAGGACGGGAAATGTCACTTTCATGATAAGATTTATCACAAAAATAAAGGCATGATCCTTTAAATAATNTTTAAATAATACAAACCCCTGAGGCTGAAGTTCCAAAAAAAAAAAAAAATCTTATATTCCTTCCTCTTAATATGTCAGGTTCATTACCTTATTTCCATGTTTTTTTACATGCTCACATATACTTTGCACACAAATCTATCGATATTGACTTTCTGTGACTGTCAGCACTACCACCCATAAGGCATCCCAGAATTTTACAAACATTTAAGAACATTCATTGTATTCCTATGAGATACTGGCATTTTGCTACTCCCATCCTACAAAAATCCCCAGTTCACTGAGGCAGAGAGATGCTGTGGCACATATATCCACTAATCCTGGGTGCCCCTTTCCCTGACATTTTTTCTTTTTTCCAAACTTATTACTTAGGAGAAATCCCATTCACGGGTACTATGACCTTTTGTTCTGCCCTTCTGCATGTCAAGCCCTCAGTCCCTGAATGATGATAAAAGGTGCAGCAGAAAATGAAGGATCACCTGGAAAGAGATGTGTCTTGTGACAACCTTGTGCCTCTAAATGAATGCAGAGAAGTTCTGCAGTTCAGGAAAAAGCTTGTCTCTCCTGAACTCAGTGTCAAAAAATTCCACAGAAATGAATGGGATCGCTGCCTCCAGAGCAGCAATGCTTTAACACTGGCATTCCCACTTAGTCTTCTCTAAACTAGAATTTTCAGTCAAATGTGAGTTTTAGGTTTAGAGTTGTAACTGACTTGTAATTTGAATGAAATTAATAATATCTCAGAAATTGGCTCAACCTTAGGGTGGACAGACTCACATTAAACTGAACTAAATCAGGCAGATTAGCAGCTCTCAAAGAATACATTCCATGTAGCAGGAGGATCA
>VZTA01018034.1:0-37594 GCA_013398855.1 Mohoua ochrocephala | reverse complement strand
TGGGGCAGATCTCTGAATAACTTGCCTAGAAACCTCTTTCTTGACTCTAATGGGTCACCTCTACTATTCACTCATCATTTTCTTTTCTATTTTCTGCCACATTACTTTCCAAAAAGACATACTGGAAGTTGAGGGAACAAGGCCTTGGTAAATCAAAACTAGGAAATAATTTCTTGTCATTTTGAACTGAAACACCTCCTTTTAGTTTTAGTTGAAATGTAAAATTTCGTGCCAGCAACAAACATTCCATGGAAAGCACCGTTCCACTTTGACATAGCTGAGCCCCTCAAATCTTAATTCCATAAAGAATCTTCATTGGTCAGCGCCTTCTGCTTGAGAAATGTTTGTTTATCTTGGTGCAGCAAAAGACAAGGCAGGGTGGAATAATCCAGCAGTCATTCAGAGGTGCAGAGAAGAATAAGATCCTCCACTAATCTTAGAGGTAAATAAATACTTGAACAAACCAGCATTTAGACAGGAATATGCTCATGTTTCCACTCCCACACTCTCTTCTCAGGCCTTTAAGCCTGTACCATGTTACTCAGCATGTGTGACTGCCCGAACACCTCACTTATGCATGCTCCAGAGCATAGGGCTGTCTCGCTGGCTTGCACATGTCACATATGCTACAAATGCTGCTGCTGAACCATTAGGTGTGCCACAACGGACCCCACCTTCCTCTTTGGCAGCCATAGATGAGTTGCACAGTATAGTGCCAGCCTGTTTCCATCTTGGAAAACTCATTTCTATCATCTGCGTAAGCAGAGAACACAGTAAGGCAGGAGAGAAGGCTGGAGGAAGGGAGAAATTAGAAGAAATATATACACTCAGTTAGATATTACTTTCCCAAATAGTATTTGAACTTTCTAGATTCATTATGAGCAAAAAATTCAGCTGTCAGACTGCTGATGGAACTAGCTGCATTTGTGCTGAAAAGCACTGTCGGAGACAGGAAACAGAGGAGAATTACCACGTCATTCATCCTCTGTTATTCTCACAAACTTTGAGAACTGTTACTTAATACTGCCTATAATGTACTAGTTTGCCTTCCTGTCATCACACAGTAATTCTCAACTCAAATTTATCAGCATATGGGTGAACATGGATGGAGTGGTCTGTCTTTATCCCCTGACTCTATGGAAAACATCAGCATGCTTGTTTGTAGGGAAATAGCCATGAAGTCAATAAAAGATACCCCTTCTCACGTGAAATTATTTTCTATTTTTCTTACAATGTAAATTAGTCAGCTTCAAGTTCTGCGAGAATAATTATTAGCTGAGTTTGCTTACCTGTCTGGAAGTCAAAATCACTAGGCTGCTCTGGTAATGGCAGGCAGGAGGCTAAGTGAAAGCCACAGCTGCCCTCGCACCTTAGGATTTGTTGGTGCGTGGCACAAGGTGGTGGCAATTGTGTGCCCAGCTACCACTGTAGTCAGTAACTTCGGAGGGTTGGGGCACCCACTCTTCACCTCAGAACATCCAGGTGTATATTCAACACTGTGGGGCATCTGAGTGATGAGCACTGGGCACCTGTTTGGGGTCAGTATGGGTTATTATGGCAAAAGCCTTTTTGTAGCTCTGGTTTTGCAGAGAACAAGGCAAACTGAGCACAGCTCGGCATCTTGTGACACAAAAACCAGCTTTAAGTGGCTTCCTGTCTGCATCGAAGAAACAGGTCTTGCAGAATCAGTGGAGCCAATGTGCCTGGAGTGCTCTCCTGGCTAAGAAGCCACACATGGAGCAATGCCATGCTGACCAAACATACATTGCGAGAGTCACATGGTATGGGACCAGCTCAGATACTCAACTCTTCTCAAGTCAGCATTCATCCTGTGCTGCCCCTTTTTACCAAATGGTGCATAAATTTCTACTGATTTAGATGACCGTACACAGCTCTAAGCAAACACTGGCAGGGTGACTGCGTTGCCAGAGAAGCACTGAAGCATATTTGCAACAGAGGCAGGTACAACATTGTTGCAGCGGCTGAACCAAACGGCTGTGGTAGCCAGGGGGCCAGAAGGCCCAGGTACAGCATTGACCGACACCGAGGTTTAAAGATCCCCCCTTAATTCTGTGAGAATGGCTTCTTTCATCAAACCTTGTGATCCTGTGTGGATCCCTTATGAGGATGTAATCCAGTCCCCTGCTCTTCCCTCTCCTTCTCCCCATTGGTTGTTGTTGTATTACCCCACCCCTTCTGCACCCCTTTACAAGTTTGTCCCGGTCGGGAGTGCGGCCCTTCCGTCACCGGACCCTCTTCGAATAAACCCATCGGAAACCTATACGGAGACCGCCTCTCTTCCTCTGGTTGCGCCTGGGCAAGTTGGCTCTGTGTGAGAGTGGCTGCATGTTTCTATTGCACGGGTGAGAGAGCAAGCTAGCGAGTGTGCCAAGAAGCACAGCCAGGGAGTTCTTTCGCTAAGGAACCCCTCTGGAACAAGCAGCAGCTCTCCACCTTCCACCCACACGGCGTTACATGATGTCAGTGCTATCCCTGATCTAGCAGGCTATCCTGCCAGCTCACAAGCGCTCCCAGGCTCTGCTTTTTTCCCCCAACAGTTAACACAAGTCAGGGCTGATGTTCAACTTTTCCTAGAAGGAACCTCCCTCAGCTTGAGTACAGTCCTGTCTGCAACATAAGCTGTTTGACTTGCAATATAAGAGGAACGTAAGTGAATTTAAGTCAAGAAGTTTAGTGAGTTCCGTCTTCACGAGTTCATGGCTTTTTGGTTCATGGCTTAATATATCTGCAGATACATAAACAAAATCAAGTTATAGGAATGCATCCTGCATACAGTTGGTTTTGGGTCACTAAGGACTACATTCCCCAAAAGGCAAAGTGCTTAAAGAAAGCAAATTTTTGTTCTGAACACTGAAAACACAGATGAGTAAATCTTCTTTCTCTAGCTGCCGCTGCTGATTGACCCATATCATAGTAAAGAAATTCAACTTGAAAAAGATGGCTTTCAGGGAAATTTGAATTTGCAAGTAAAACAAAACAAAACAACACAACAAGCATGCAAGGTTCGCAGAAATATAACTAAAATCAGCCCAGGGTTTATTAGTATGGTTTGATGAGTTAAAAAGAAGCCACAGAAACCTGGATTTTTTCCATGCAATTTACTGATCATAAACCAGTCAGACGTTTCGACCAGCTCTCTTCCCAACTCTTCTGACTTTCATTAAACTCAACACTAGCTTCACTCAACACACCACGGGCAAAGGGCAAAAGCAGGGGATATTTTTCTTTATAGAAATCTGCTTTTAACAGTATTCAAAAGAACAGCGGTAGTGAGTGTATCACACAATACTCCAATTAGGATTGTCTTGCTCTGTGTTCAGCTTTTCATTATGGGCCTGGGCACATTTCTGCAGCTCCTGCCAGGGCAGTGCAGAGCCTCAGAACACTATCAGGTGCTGTGCAGCTCCACAAAGCCAGGAGACTGGTAAAAAAATCGTCTGCTGCTCTTTATGTCAAAATGAAATACCTGGAGCCTCAATACTAGGATAAAGTGAATTTAAGGCAAGCTAAGGCAGAAGGTGAGCCATAGCACAAGAGAAAATGCCAGATGCACATATCATCTGCAGCAGGACGTAAATCTCCTCAGGAGCCAAAGCAGCATGGCATTGCCAGCATCAGTGGTATCAAGGGCCTTAAACATGGATCAGTCATGGCCATCCTAAGCACTGCTGAGGTGCTGCCTATGCTACACTGACCTACTGTAAAACCATTAGTGGGAACCATAATAACTATTAACATGCAGGAAGGACAAGGACACATCCTCTTAGCCCAGAGCACCTGGGGAAGAACAGAAAACTGCATGCAAGGCCTCTCAGCACATTCTTCTCTGTGAACCTAAACCCTGTATTTAAAAGCTTTTCCATCCTTCTCCTCCTCCAGAAAAATTTTATTAGGAACAAATAAATGTGAGAGGGGATGAAGACAGTTGAAGTGTGAACCGTGTCACAGCCCTCAGACCCAAGAGACAGGAGAGCCGCCAATAATAGAAATATCCAAAAGATAAAGTAACCTTAGATAATACGTTCCTCCAGTCATCATAGCCAGCTATGTGAGGACAGTTACAGGACAGGCTGTCATCACTAAGCCAGATCCCTGCAACTGGTTCTGTTCCCAGCCTCCATGCCTCGTGGGATAGGAGCACCTTTGTCCTAGTGCTAAGGCAGGCAGTAACACACCTCCTGGGTTACAGGATCCAGTCCCCATGGCTGCAGGCACACTGCCCTGTGCGAGCAGGGGAGGTTATGGCCATTGCTACTGACCTAAGCCTACATGGCAGGTAGGAAAACTTTCTTTTAGGTAAAACCATAAATTACATCAGGAATTATTTCAGTCTGCTAATTTAGATTGCAATGTCTTTGGATTTACAAGTTGGACAATGAGGCAAGACTCCTATCCACTCTAAAAAAACAAAAGACTGCCAACAAAAACCACCTCCCACCAAAATTTCCCGAGTTACATTATTAGCTCCAGAAACTCAGATCGAACGCCTTGCTCCATTCTGGTCCTCCGGGCCAGCCTATGACTCAGCTTCCATTTGTGATACAGATCTAAACCATCCCTGTTGAGAAGCATGGGGATATAGAACCAAAACAAGCCTCATCATATTCGCATTTATTGTGCTAAAGGGAATTAAATGAGCATCTCAGGCACTTTGCTCATATTTTATTGCTGTTGTTCCTCCAGCATTTTTTTAAAAACAACTATCAGAAACAAAGCAGCAGAGCAATAGCAAAAACCTCTAAATCTCTAAATTTCAGCAAAAATTATAAAAATAATTTTCATGAAACTACATCTGACGCATTGTACAGTGCTGCCTGTACTGATTTCCTTCTCAGAGGATCATGGTAAAAGTGCACATCACTACTTAAAGTCCTTTAATCTGTTTCTCTTGGTTTGATGCCCACCCCCCCAGCATCTTTAACAATATTGTTTACACTTCTATCATTGTTAATGACAAGAAAGCAGTTTTTCAAATCTCCACAGAGGGTCAATGAGTGTTTACATCAAAACGGCAAGAGCTCTTTGCTTTGGGAGAGAATGCTATAATCAAATCTCTGAAGGGGACGTTGGAGCGGTAAATGAAAAAGAAGTTTAGTTTGTGTGCAATGGAAAAGAGTATTCATTTATTATCTAACAATTAACTAATTGATCCAGACACACCTTTTCCTCTTCTCTCTTTGCTATCCCTGTCTGCCAGCACTCTCGGAAGCCCCTCTATTTTGAGTCAACTTAGTCACACATGAGATGCAAAAGCAATTCTTTCCATTTGAACAAGCCCATCATTTATTTAAGCAGAAGGTAACTGTGCTTTAAAAACTTTCTCTGTACAGCAGAGATATCCCCTGATCACTGGCAGAGTTGAACTCATTTTCAGCACAAGAGAGAGGTGGAGTACAACACTGAATTTTCCTTAACCACAAAATTCTTTTCTACAAACCAAAATGTGAACTGAGAAACATGTTACAGATGTGGTTGTGGAACCTAAGGTTTACAGCTGAAAATAAAGCATGATTTAATGTACAACAAAGGCTTGTGAACACATCATACCACCTGGATCCTGAAGGATTATCCTGTCAGAACAATGCAAACACTGAGAAAAAGATTAAGTCCCATTTCCTTTTCCTTTCCAAATCAGGCATTATAGTATCACTCCTTTAATGCCCTCTTCTGCAGAATATTGACTTGTAAATCCTACACTAAAATACAACTGAGTTTTCACAAAATGTAATGCTGCTGTACATCCAAACTCATATATTTGGGGTTCATAGTAGTTATTATTGTGATCAGCCAAAAACCAGTGATTATTTTGTGGACAGCAATGAAAAACACAGACTGCAGAGCATATGCTTTTTCTTTCAAATATGGGAGCAACCCATGCTCAGGGCACCGGGGGTAAGAGGTTCTTACCATATTGCTCCAAGATACAAAAGAAGGAGGAAGAAACAGAAAATCTGTTGTGGACTAGAATGAACTTGTTTCCCTACAGGAACCATAAACACAATTTTCCCAGCATGGGACATAACAGTTCTTCCACAAATTTCTAAAATATATTTCCAGTGCTCAGTATAGAAAGTTAGATGCACAAGAAATGTTCGCAGTTTCAGTGCAGGCAGTACTTGAGAACACGTATGGCAGGGGAATTAAAGGGGGAGGAGGAGATTCAGCAAGCCATACTCCATCAGAATGGAGTGGCAGGAGAAGCACATTTCAGGCCTCATCATTTTCAGAGCTACCATTTGCAAGCTGGTCCAACACCCCACATCCATCTGAGGAGGAATGCTGTGAGGCTGCATGTCAACCCCAAATTTAATTAACATTAACAATTTAAGAGCCTGAATAAAAAAATTAAAAAACAACGTTTCATCAACTTTCCCTTAAGTTGAGAGAGAAGCTTTAGCTTCTTGTATGACAAAGGACACCTTTACAGCAAAAGCAACCTTTAACTGTTCTCATTCTCCTAGGCTCTGCTTTTGAGTCTGCTCAAGATGGATACTACCCAGCTCAATGATGTTTAATATTTCTGCATATTCTAGCTCATATTATGTACAAAATAGTGTTGTAGATGTGCCTGTAGCCAGCTTTCCATAAACCTGTAGTTAACCAAATCTACAACACTCAGAGGCACCAAAAGGAAGCTTCATTTGCTTCCTTTGCTAATGAAGTAAAAGGAAGCTCCTCTCGTGCCAATTCTTTCTGTCTTTTTGAAGAAAGTTCCCTATATACACAAGCAAAGCGGAAAATGCATTTCAAGAATTTTAAGGTTTTTGAAGTCAGTCAATATTGACTGTGAAGTTCCAGCCCTGAAAATGCCAGACAGTATTATTTTTAACAATGCTCCTCCAAAGCACTCTTTCTAAATTGGTCTCTTCATGCTGCAAAGGAAAAAGTCCATGGTAAAGGCAGAAGCATCAAACTTCTTCCCAGGCCTACCAGACCCAAGGAAGACATGAGAGATTATTCAGCAAATCAGCATTACATGGCTCAGATGGAATTCTGCAGTTTTGGAATACTGTTCCTAAAATCCAGCTGCCAAATCAACACCCAAAACAAAAGCCAGAGCTCCTGCATAACTATATAGGTCATAAATGATAATGCAGAGTGGGTCACTGTTTGGGTCAAAACCAGTGTCATGGCCAGCACCGTCCCACAGATGTTTCTTGTTGCTCCCCACTCTGAAGGAACACACCAGTCACTCCGTAGGACTGAGCTCTGCTGGGCCTGGCTCAGATCCCTGCAGGACCACCGGTGTGAGAGATGTCACATGAACTCAAAAGCAGCTCAAATCTTGCACAGGCAAGCCAGGAAGATACAGCATGAAATAAAAACCTGCGGGTCTCAAGCCTTTTTTCCCCTCCTTAGATGTTTTATTACTTTAGGGAGTAGTTGTGCAATCTGGCAACCTCTGATACCTACTACCCTTCAAGTAACTGGCCTCAGGGTCAAACAGCCCCAAACACATGCAGTCACAGAGCAAAGCTGCCTCCATCGTCATTTCACCCTCTTGCTCCTTTCTAGGCATGGATCCTAGAGGGACTCTTCATACTGAGCTGCCACTTTGGGAAGTATGTGTCAGCCCCTTCCCAGGGTGGGGAAGAGAGAATTAACAGCACTAATATGAGCTGGTTGTCTGGCTAAGAGGCTGCTACCTCAGATACAACCGCAGAGAATTCCATGCTTCAAATCCTGATTCTCATATTCATACCTCCGAGCCCATACATCAGGATGGGTAAAGGATGAGTGTGAGCTTAAAGCCAGGTGAAGCCTGTTATCATCACACATCTTCTTCTGGCATACCTATCACAGTTACTAAATTTGTAGAGTTTTTTCAAACAAGATGAAATGTGCTGGGGAAAGGGGGCATGACAGAACCGCATCAGGAAAAACGTCAGCATTTCAGTAACAGTTTAGGATCCAAACTACCAGAAATCAGTATTAGATGTCATCTTAGTCCAAACTAAAAAGCACCTAAATGGCAGCGGTCAGCCTATGTTTTAAAGAGGCATTTAAAGTCTATGGGAGCCAATCCAATGCATTTATAATGCTCGGACAACCTTTCCACAAGCAGAGGTAGCAAGAAACTAAGATAGTTCGAAGTGAGACCCTGAGGAAACAGACAACATCTATTTCCACTTGTCTTCGACTGGATAGGTATTTTGGAAGTTAAGGGAAATGTCATGCCCCTGGCAGATTTTAATACTTTAACTAGCAGATTTTCCTTTGCCTTATGCTCTTTGCTTTAAAACATAAATGAATCAAATGCAACACCATTTAAAATACCACTTCTCCTGAAATTCTAATCCCCATTTAATTTTATGTCTTACTGCATTACCTGTTTCTCCACAGAGAAGGGGAGAATGAGAAAAGGGAAGAAGAGATGCTTCAGTAACCAACAGAGTCCCTAAACACTTTCTCTGGAAACAGCCAAAGACTGCAAAATGACCAGGCCTTACGAAGGTCCAGCAGGCTGTAATCATGTATTTATGTCCTGTCCTCACCAAGTGCTGTGCAGGCTAAGTATTAAAATAGATTGAGAAAATTAAAGCAACAAAATAACAGCTGTCAAAGATTTACAGAAAATTAAAATTGTGAAATCAGTAGCTAAGATTAAAAAAAACTACAACAAAACTACACACTCTTCCTCTTGTAAAGGTTTGGGGAAGAACAAATACTCTCAGAACAATACAAGGCTGCATCATCAAAAGACACCTCCAAAGTATGAGAACTTAATGAGTAACGGTCTTGGATCTTCCTCTGTGTGCAGCTGTGTTGAAGGCCCACCAAAACCAAATAAAGGTAATGCTGGGCAATGCCAACACCCCCCTCCCCCCATGCCTGGGAATGCTCTGACTTCATGTTTCCTTCCAACCAGCGAGGGGGCAAGTGGACACAACAGAAAATAAGCTGTCAGATATTGCTTTTAATTTTCATCAATAAAGAAGTTGAAACTATCAGATGACTCAAAAAAAGGAAGGTAAGATACTTCGACATCTCTAGCACTGTGACACCTGCAGGCTCATGCCACACTGCCTGGGCTGAAAAGCTCCAAAGGGGATGTTCCCCTGCTGTGGAAAAATTCAACCAGCTCAGGCATCCAAGAGCTCAAGCATCCAACATCAACAGTGTCCAGCTTGGAAAGAAAACAAGTCAAAACTTCTGTAAGCTGAATCTACAATGTATGTGGTTCTTCTGTCACCTCAGTTCTGTACTTTTTAACGGAATTACTCTAGCAATATGGGATTCCAGGATAACAGACCTGTGTAAAATGTAAGAATCTATAGATCTAAGGGAAAACACAGCCCTGTGAACTGAGGGATATGGCTGAAGTATGTTAACAATCTGTTTCCACTGAAATCAGGATTTGAAACACGCTTTACAGCTACAGACCAGGATTCTCATTCATTGCCTGCATGAGTCCTTTCTATCATTGTTATTTCAAAACCCTTCAAAGCATGATCATAGGACAAAAGCTTATTCATTGATTCATCTGGGTGAATACCCTAAATTTTGTTTAATGCTTCATAAAGACTCCAGTGAAACGTTTGTTTTACTGACAAACCACAATCAGAATAAATGACAAAACTTCAGGTGAGATGCAGTCCTGGACTTTGGGTAGTGTAAGGCACAGTGCAAAGTGCAAGCTCATAGCCTGACTCACCTAGTACAATTTTCCCATCTCCAGAGCCAGCAAATACCAGTGATTAGCAGCACAGAATGACAGAATGGTTTGGCTTGGAAGAGACCTTCAAATCTCTCCTCTTTTAGTTTAAAACCAGTCCCTCTTGTCCTATCCACATCTGCCCATATAAAAAGATCCCTCTTATTTATAAGCCCCTTTAGGCACTGGAAGGGGCTCGAAGGTCTCTAAGGCTCTAAGGTCTTCTCCAGGTGAACACCCTCAGCTCTCCCAGCCTGGCTCCAGAGCAGAGGGGCTCCAACCCTTGGAGCATCTCCATGACCTCCTCTGGACTCACTCCCAACAACTCCACATCCCTCTGATGTTGGAGGCCCCAGACCTGGACTCCAGGTACTCACATGAGAGGGGGAGAATCCCCTCCCTCGACCTGCTGGCTACTCCTTTCTGGATTCAGCCTAGGATATGGTTGGCTTTCTGGGCTGCATCTGTGCATTGCTGGCTCATGCTCAGCTTTTCATCCACCCCAAGCCCTTCTCCACAGGGCTGCTCTCAGTGAGTTCTCCCTGTCTCACCATCAGAAAGCTCTGTCTTAAAAATATATTTAAGTCACAGAAAACACTTGAATACCCTAGAAGAACATACAAAACGAAGTAAAATGTTGAACTAAGACAATAACAGATGGAATAAGAATTAAAGAGCGCAAATTCTTTAGCTAGGCTGTGAGTGGACCTGACAGGGAGGTGAAAAGACTCTTAGAAAGGCACAATTCCACCTGGCTTCTGTTTGCTGCTTTTCACAAGGAGACCTCAAAGCACTTTCTAAAGAAAGTCAGTATCAATATCAGGTTTTATTGCATCTCATCTTTACAGGACAGAGCACAAAAGTAGATATTCACTCTGTCCTCACACCGCCCAGACAGGTCTTAACATTTAGTGCTCTTCCGGTAAGTTCTCTGGCAGAATAAGCAGTTTGTAACAGTTAAAGAATATTTTTAATCTATGCTGAGGATAAGGGTAGCACAGCCTTCAGCAATATATGAAACTTTGCTTTCAAGCACACATTTGGCTTTTGTCACAGCACAAAACAACAGAAACAAAACCACCAGGTATTGCCTGCACACTCAATGCAGTGAGAGAGCAGTGAGGAGAGAAAAGCACAGGCCCACAGGGACAGCAGGATCACAGCACCCTGCCAGCTTCATCCACAGATCAATCCAAGCAATAGCAGAAAAGCTGGCAAAGGAAATAATGACCTGAATAATAAGATTCACTTCTGTACAGAAGATAAATATGAATAAGAGTTTTCTAGCATAACTAGGGATCTACACCTAATTTGGTCTGACATGGTGCACAGGTCTCCAGCAGGATCTCACTTCCAGTAACCAGAGTCTCCAGCAGCAGTTCCAGGAGGTTTCTGCAAACAACTGCTGCCTGTGCTCCTGTCCCAGAGAGCACTTGGAGGATTTATAAGAAAACTGTCTGAAACCAGGACTTGACTGTCAGGGGCAACAGAGAGTGAGTGCAGGACAGCCTGGGAAAGATAGATCTCTTCTTTCAATATAGACAACTTCTGTTTTGTTGAGTCCAAGGCTTTACTGTCAAGCTTATGCTTGGAGATACAGTCTGCAGGCTTTGTTCTGGCAGAAATTAATTGGCTAAGTCACCATTTTTTCCTGCTGACATATATTAGTAAATAAACAACATGACGCTTTTGAACAAGGAGTGAGGGGGTGAAAGCTGCTCAAAGAACAGGAAACAATCATAAATGACCCTCTGATCTTCAAAGCTCTCAGGAATCAAGAGGGGGAGCAACAGACAAGGTATTAGGAAATCCAGTGGTTATTGCACAAGGTTTCCTTCACTCAGTGCCGAGATTCAAATCTCACTGGAAGGTTAGAAGTTCAAAAAGTCTTCTCCACCGGGCTATGACAGTGTGCCCAGTTGCCAAGCTGAGAGTCTCCCTTGTTATTCCAGTGCATTATCATAGACAAGACCTCAGACTCCAGTATTGTCCATCTTAGTCCAAATCTCAAGTGTTTGCTATTATTCTTGATGCAGAATATCTCAACACACAATCGCGGTCTGTTTGGCCCTACCCTGATGCACCTTCTCCCACTGCTTAAACTCTGCTGAGCAGTCCTTCCTTCCTCACCACCTTCCCTGTGGGGATGGGAAGTTGCACAGATGATGGAGGCTGCTAAGGAGGTGACACACAGTTCAGATGCAACGTCCTTAGGGCACGCACTATCTGTAAACCTCAGCAGGATCCTGTTCCATAATTAAACACATCTGATCTTGTGACAGTAAGAGAGATATCAAATTGGAACATAACAATACAATGATTAAAATTCAGGTATGGTACAAGTCACAGTAGTATGGCAGCGATGAATGTCACACCAGGGGTGTTTTGGAGGGATGAAGTAACTTATTTTCACATATCTGTACAATAAAAATTTCCTTAAGTAGTAACACAAAAACGTAATTAAGTGCTTCTGTGTTAAACCACATCCTATTTTTCCCTCTAAGTTGTTTCTAAAACCACTTACACAGCGCTTCATAAAGGCATGCTGAAGTCATCAACCGAGCTTCCTAATGCAGAATGACTGATTTCTCTGGCCATCAAGAATACATTTATACCTCAAAGAACTGAATAAATTCAAGAAAGGGAAATCACCATTCATTTGTTTGCCAGCAAGTTCTTTGCCTTTGTGCTCCACTGGTAGAAGTAGTAGCTCCATTAATTGCAGAATGATCCTCTGACATACAAAGCAGTCAAATCCTATCACATCAAATTGCCCAAAGAGCGTTTTGCACCATAAACTGCAATTTCACCCATGGATTTAGGTGCTGTTCCCTATGAGTGTGGGGTCAAGAGTCTGGTCCATGATGGAGCAGTGACAAGAGTGACAGGAACGTCTCCTGCTGATCTGGCACAATGACGGGAATGTTTTGGGAATGTGAATTCTTAATTTCTGTCTTCCCTATATTTCCCTGTTTAACCTCAATAGAGGGTTCGGATGCCCAGGAGGCATTTGGAGAAATTGTCGGTGTACTCTTAGCAGCTGAAGCATGAGCCAGGGTCACACGCCAAGGTGTTCCTCCAGTGACATGGCAGCCGCTGAGAATGGCGAACCGGCTCTGAGCCAGGGACCTGCTTGCAGGCAGGTGGGCCAAGCCATGAGTCACTGAAGCTGCCTGGAATGGAAGAAAAGCAGTGACCTACTGAAGAAACTAAGGTATTATTAAGATGAGAAGACGACTTGGTTTTTTTTCCTGTTCAATTGCTCAGCAACAAGTGAAGCAGGGAAGAGATGAACACTCTCTTGAAGAGACAGGGCAAGGAAAATTTGAGAAAGAAGTGCTAACAGATCCTCTATTTTGGGCCTAGTTTTAAAGTGAAAGGCAGTTTTAATGCAAACACACTATGCTGCTTGTTCCTTCCATGTAAGTTTTTGACCTATTGCTTAATTTCTGTTAAATGTCAGAGTTGCAGATTTCAAAGGCACTAAATTCAAACAAGGTTCACTAAAATGGGTACTAGATAGAAGAGGAAAGCCTGTCTGCTATAGGTATGGGGAAAAGGCCATAATGCGAGCACAAACGTTATTAGATAGCAAAGAATCACAGAATCACGGAACGAACTAGGTTGGAAAAGACCTTTGAGATCGTCAAGTCCAACCTATGACCTAACACCTCCTCATCAACTAAACCATAGCACTGAGTGCCATGTCCAGTCTTTTTTTAAACACCTCCTGGGACGGTGACTCCACCACCTCCCTGGGCAGCCCATCCAATGCCCAATCACTCTTTCTGTGAAGGATTTTTTCCTGATGTCCAGCCTAAACTTCCCCTGGCGCAGCTTAAGACTGTGTCCTCTCGTTCTGTCAGCTGTTGCCTGGGAGAAGAGACCGACCCCCACCTGGCAATGACCACATTTCAGGCAGAGTGATAAGGTCTCCTCTGAGCCTCCTTTTTTCCAGGCTAAACAAGCCCAGCTCTCTTAGCTGTTCTTCACAGGGCTTGTGTTCCAGGCCCTTCGCTAGCCTTGTTGCCCTCCTCTGGACGCATTTGAACATCTCAGCATCCTTCTTAAACTGAGGGGCACAGAACTGGACACAATACTCAAGGCGCGGCCTCACCAGTGCTGAGTACAGAGGAAGAACGACTTCCCTGGCCCTGCTGGCCACACTATTCCTGATCCAGGCCAGGATGCCATTGGTCTTGTTGGCCACCTGGGCACACCGCTGGCTCATGTTCAGTTGGCTGTCCACCAGTACCCCCAGGTCCCTTTCTGTCGGGCACTCTGTCCCCAGCCTGCAGCGCTGCAGGGGGTTGTTGTGGCCAAAGTGCAGGACTAGGCACTTGGACTTGTTAAACTTCATGTTGTTGGACTCGGCCTACCTATCCAGCTTGTCAAGAATCCACAAGAGGCATGTCCCAACCACAGGAAACCTCAGAGCTCACACCATGCTAGACTCCAGAGAGTCTCACTGCAAGAGAAAGCAAGAGGAAACCAGCTTTACTAGTTTGGCTGCTCATTTTTAACAGAGAAGTACAGCTTGGGCAGGCTTTGCAAGCCAGAATCCTGGCTGGTTTAGAAATCCCACATAAATCTGTGGTGTTTCTTTATATTAATTGCTTGAAGAGGCTAGAGAACTCAATAGTGGGTGCCACCAGCCAAGGGAAGAGCACGTGGATGGCCATACTTGTGGGAGAGAGCTGTTCCAGAGCATGAGTTGGGGACCACCCTAGATGGGAATCAGACCTGACCCAAACACAGCAGCCCATGTGTCAGGAGCCCAGGTGTCCATGTGAGAAAGAGACTGGCATGTCTGAGGGGTGTCTCTTGCAAAGGTCATGGCTCGGCCAACTGTCCTGCCCTGCCAGGTCGCAGCAGGCCTTGCTTTTCTCCCAGAGCTTTTCATTCATTCTGGAAAAAGCTTTCCTCTGCTAAGAAGCAGGGACACTCAAAGCCAGCTCTGTGATTTTGGAGGAAAGAAAGCAAGCCTGGGTATGAGTTTTTGAAAGTTGAAGACTGCCAAACTTTCATTAAAGCAGCCCTAAAGTTCTCAGTTACTTCAACATCTGCCTGTATGAATAGAACATTTTTCTCAAAGTCAACGGTGGTCTGTTTCTATCTTCACCATCCTTTGATGTCTTTGCCCAGAGGGATGGAAATGCTACTTAGCAGCATCACCACAAAAGCGTAGCAGGACCTTCTGCATCAATAGCTGATGACTCAGGAATATGACATAATTCAGCCTTCACTTTTGGCTGTTTCTGTTAACCTGGATTTTCACCACATTACAAAACCTGTACAGAATGCTCAGTATCTTCTCCTTGGAAATGGCCATCTGTTAGCCCTGACACAGTTTCAGCACTGTGTATTAGCTGTAAGGCACCAAGCAAACAAGACTTGAGGAGAACCTCCCAGAAATCAGACTGGGGGATGGTACATCTTAGTCATTGATGTAAGGGGAAAATCAACTTAGAGCTGCTGCTTCAGCCTCACTGATGGCAGGACTTTTCCACCATTACTTGCCAGCCAGACAACTTCCACACTAAAATTCAGCAGCCAGACTTTCAAAGGTAGGCAGGGTTGATTACTGTGAGGTTTCCAAAGCACCCCCTGCTTCAAGAGAAGTGGAAAAGGAGTCAGGCACTTCAGTACCTCTGAAAACCCATACGAGTAACCAAAATGAACTGAGCTCCTTCGCACCTGGATCGAAGTCTCACACTGTAAGCATGGAGAACTTCTGTTTTCCATCCAAGGTGCTACCATGGGATCTCCTCCCCAGTAAGATGAGAAGGGACTTCACTGGACCTGTTATAATTTCTAGACCCAATGAATCACTGAGCAGAGGCAGTAGGAGAGAGAAATTTCTTCTAAGCAATGCTTGCTGTCATGAAAGTTAAATACATTTGATAAACTCTGAGTAAACCACAGATCATACATGTTGAGTTGATCTCATTAAGGCACAGCTCCAGCTTTTTTCCAAGCTGGTAGGTGGCAGAAGACACAACAAGTGAGATCCAAATGAGCTCGTGGTGCCAAACGCTTTCATGTTACACATGGTGCAAATGTCATCCTGCACTAATTTGTGCTGTGGTTTCTTATTCGTTCCTCTGCATCAGTTTCTGATATATTCAAGATGGACTAAATGGACACGCTCAATATAAGTATGAAGCTGACTAACAGTTTTATTTTTAAAATTATTTAAGGACATGATTGAATCTAGTATTGTTAGATTTCCCTCCGCTCGTGTTCATGCTCATGTTCACCATGAGCAATTCCACTCCACAGCAAGTAAGATAGTTACAGAGAATTTCACTGATCTTCCTAAGAAAGGAATTTACATCTGTCTTAGATAAAGACCATTTACAACCTTCAATGTCAATTCACATCTGCACCACTATGCAGATCAGTAAAACTAATGCAAGATTTAGAATTTTCCTGCTTTTACTAGTCTTGCAACCTTTGTATCCCATCAGCCATTTAGTAAAACCTGGATCCTCAAGAAAGGGCACTCTCTGCACCACTTATGGGCAGTATTGCAAAGTCAAGCCTTTAGGAACTACGTGTACAATTGATCATGAGGAATCAGCCAAATCAGTCTCACTGGTTTATCCTGTTACTCTGCTGGCTTTGGAGAGGACAGAACTTATACAGCTTACAGCATACAAGGACTCTTTTCTAAGGTATTTGTAAAGAAAAACGCCACGATAAAAGGAGACATCAGAAACAAGGAACCTCAAAGGAAGAAAGAAAACATTTTTGCTTAGTAAGGGACATGCTTCACCCCTTGGATCACACAGGTGCTACAAGACCAATCTGCTTTGTCAACAGAGGCCGGCATTCTCTTTTACTACCTGATGCAACAACGCAGATTTATTTCAGGTTTCATTTAGAGTGGCTTTATCTTTTAAGCTGTACACCTCAGAGACAAATACAGTCTCACAGCAGTTTCACCAGTGCTAGTCCTCCAAAGATGGGTTTTGAGGGCCAAAAGGAGACATTGTCCTGACTGATCTTTGTCCTACATACCCACAGATTTTGACATCAATTCCAAAACTCACATATAAAGAAGAACCTCAAGTGTGGGAAAGCAACTGCACATACAGGTGCTGAGCTCTCTGGAACAAAGTCCTGTGGCTTTAGTGAGGGAAAAAGCCAAAAAAGGTATTCTTCCATTTTAAGATGCTTTAGTGTGTGAGAGAGCTCTTGTTCTCAAGAGCTAAATGTGAAGGGCAGCCTTGTTCCCTTGGGAAAAGGTCAGCTCCTCTAAGAAAACAGCCCCACAAAATAAGAATGCAGTGCTTGCTCCTGCATTCCTCCCCAGCTTTATGTCTGTGACTGGAAAGGCTTTTTTCTCTCAAGCACAGGTACAGGCAAAGACTACATTCAATTTCTGCCTAGATAAAAACAACATATCTGAGAAAGCTGGAGTGAAAACTGAAACAGCTACAGGAGTAGAAGTGTGTATGTAGGTGCTCATGGTTGTTCAAACTGCCAGGACGAGCCTGGATCTTTACCTGCAAGTAACAGAAGAAATCTAACGGAAATGGCAGCACTGGGACTTGGGACTCCCAGATGCAGCTTATGGCTTCAACATGCATTCAATGCAGTATTTTGGGCTGTCTGCTGTCTTCCATCCATTTTTCCCAGTGAAAAATCCAAGTACAAAAAACCTACATCAACATCTCGGGTACCTCTGGGCTTACCAGCTGTGGGGAAGCACTGTAAATTCACGGGCAAGTCTTTCACCCAGCATCAGTAAATGAGCCAATTTATTTTATTTTTCAAATGGTAATTGATGATATCACCACTAGAAATGGCAAAGCATTAAAATCATGGAGAAAAGCCAGAAAACATAAAATATATGCAATTTGGGGTAACACATTATTGGTTCTGCTGCTACTACTACAACTCGGGCAGTAGTTTATGACAACCTACCTATTCGAGACTTTAATTCAGCTCTCATGAAGTTTGCAATCATCCTTAAAGTTCAATAAAATGAAGTGCACTGAAGGCAAGGCATGGGGAAAGTAATAAGGAGAGAAGTGTTCAACAGTGGGCATATGAGAGCTCATGTACATGCTCTAAGTGTTCACATACCTGTCCCTCAAGATGCAACTTCTTTATGTTCATCTGTCATTTAACTGAAAGCTGTAGAATACTTCATTTCAAACACAAGCAGTTGCCAATGCATATTAATGAATATTAGCACTTACAGCATGCTACCATTCTGTCAAAAAGGGTAGCTGTGCAACTTGCTGATTTCCATTATTTTGAAGCACAGAGGTAGGTGGGTTTGTGCACATATTATTCAGATGTCCAAGGAGAAAGAACAAACAACCCATTATGTCCATCTGAGAAAGAAAAAACCAATCTTCTGTGGCAAAGACAAATCAGTTTTTAGTGATGCTGTGGGGACACTGTTGATTACAAATGCTGGATTCTGGCTTCAATTTGTGGGGTGGGAAGATTAAATGTGCTCTGCCATTTAATAACCTTCACACTAAGCTCTGCTTTTCTCTGCCTCACTCTTTCATCAAAAGAATGAAGTCATTTATCAGGTATTTCCAGGCACGCTTCAGATATTATTACCAACTTAAATAATATCAGTTGCCTCAGCTGCTAGAAAAAGAAATAAAAGGTGATACACAGGTCAGAAGGCCACAGTTTGAACCAAATACTGTCACCAACTTAACTCCTGTTACAAACACAAAGGCAAGATCACACATAAAGGGTCATATTTTAGGCATCAGACAATTTCAACATGCACAAAAGAAGCAAGAGAAGCATAGTCTTGGTGTATTATTAAACAAGAACTAAGTACAAAGATATCCAGTTAATCACAGAGACTGTTGGCATTTTATTGTCCCTCATGTGTTCAGACAGCTTCCATCCCGTCCCAACAACTTAGAAATTGCTGGCACAGAAGTGAGGTAGCAGCAGTGAAAGCAAGGCTCCCCACTATGCTTCCACCAAATGGCAGCAATTTGCTGTTGTGCCATGCTATCGGATTTGTACAGTTTTCTGATTATCAAATGACTGCCTCGATGCTGATGTATCTAAAAACAGATGAAGTTTTTATGTAATCACATGCCATTTAAAAAAAGAAAAAAAGCCCTTTTTAAGTGAAGCAGCTCAGCTAGACTTCACAGGTGTGGAGAAGGGTCCTGAAGCATTACCCCACAACTCAAAACCAGGATGCCAATTTCTGTGTGTATGTGGAGAAAATTGCTTCTTGTTTATATTCAACCAGACCTAAGTCTGGTTCAACAGCCCTAGTTCTTACCTCACACCAAAAAAGAAAAATTTACTGAAAACACAAGAAGGGGAGAGAGCAAACGCCAATATGTCCCCACAGAACAACTAACCCATTCCTGTGCTTGACCACTCATGAGCATTTCCATGTCCATAGCACTACTTTTATCATTTACCAAATAACTCCTTGAGGGAGTATTCAATTAGCAGTGAAGATTCTGGAAAAGTGCTTGTAGATATTTCTTCCTTTTAAATGACCTGAAGGTCTCTGAAGAAGATGACTCTCTTGATGGAAGGAACAGATCTACATGAGCTGAAGTATTTCCCCAGGTAAGAGAAGATTGATGTGCAGGCCAACTCACAGCTGTATGTGCTGAAAAAAAGCCTGCAGAGAGAATTATGCACTTGCGTGCAAAAAGCAGAGCAATGGGCAAAAAAACAAACAAGAAGGGGAGAAGAGAAAACGGCAGTAGATGCAATAAGCATTTACAAGTATATTCAATTATGGCTTTAAAATTTAACTATTGCATTTTTTAATAGAAATTATAATGCTCTTTTGTACCTCATTGTTGTGCCAGAGTTAGCCTCCACACTGAGAATCATTGTCTTGTGCTCCCAATACATCCAACTGTCCACCCCTCAGCTTTCAAAAGAAGAGGAGAATAAGGCATATATTGTGGCATTTCTGAGGATACTGCCGCTTTAGAACAAAGACTATTATATTACCAACTGCTCACCTATACACCTTCTCCCTCAGAGATGCCAGGAGCAGGCAGTGCTCTCTAAAACTCCAGGTTTCTGCTAGCCCCATCTTGCTCATATTTGACACTGTGCTGGCACACATGGCAGTCCCAGCAGGGCAGTATCAAGGCAGTCTCCAGGTAAAACGCCCTATTACTTTTTACAGTGAGAAAGGTTCACTACTCTGCAAGATCAGAACTGCTCCACTCCTGGTTAACAGTATGTTTTCTGCAGATCTGTGCTCTGGGTGAATTCAACAGGGAAAGTCCTGTCTGACACAAGGGACCAAAAGTTGGGAGTCTCTCCCTGTTCCCTACTGCAAACTCAATCAGAACAGTTCCTGCATGATAATACAAAGGTAAGAAAGGATACATTCTTAGTAACTTTATTGTGCACGCGGAGAACAAGAATTTTGTCACCAACTTAAATGAGAAGAGGATGAGGCCGTTGTGGAGGTGGGGTGTTGTAGTTTAGGAATGGTATTCCTCAATTTAGTGTTCCCACTGGAACACTCCAAACCATGCACTACTTGCTCACACCTTCCCCCCCAGTCCTGCAGGGGGCTGGAGAGGAGAATTAGAGGCACAAAAGGTATAGATCAGGGGCTAAGATAAGAAAAAATTACTGAAAACAGTAGTGAAGTAAGGAAGTGAACAGTAACAGCAACAATATCAATAACAGAGTACAAGGGAGGCGAACCTGTGATTCGGTCACCACGGAGCCTGACTGCTGCCAGACCCCCAGGGGACCCCTTCCACCTCCCCTGCAGTGGTGAGGTGGGATTAGAATAATCTCCACGTGCTGACCGTGCCCCCTCCTGGCTACTGCAAAAATTAACCCTGTCCTGGCCAGACCTGAGACATGGGGGTAAATCAGAAGCAAAAGCTTGTGATTCACTGGGCTGGAACAATCCCATCAAATAAGATCAATGCAATACCAAGCTACCGGCCAGCCACACTCAACTCTCAAGCATCAAGTCACCATGAGTGATTTAACACTACTGCAAGTTTACATTGGCCGATTTGCTACTCTAAGAATAGCTATGAAGAAAGAGTTAATTTCCCGTAACATTTATGGCTATCATGAACTTCTCCCTCTCTCCATGCTGCTTAATTTCTTGCTATTTATTTATGTTCCTTTGCCATGGAAACTCAGGCCAGTATTTTCAACTTCACTGCCTACAGGCAGTCATCTACATCTGCTTGCAAGTCCTTCAGCAGCTTCCAAAGTGCTGAGCTACTGGTTAATTCCTGTTGCAAGCAGCTGGAGCTGCGATGGCTCAGCACCGCTGTAGAAACAACCTACTTAGTGTTTCAGTGCTAACTCAGTGCTAATTTGAACATTCACACGTTAGAATTTTACTCCTGATTTCAAACATTCCAGTAGATAAAGCCACACAGCAAGCACAAAGCCACTGCAACCCAGCCGTGGGTAGCCAGGGATCTCCCTGGTTATCAACGTTCCCACATAACCCCCTGCATAGAATGGAACAGCTTCACTGTGTTCACGTCTCTGACCTCCCAGGGCTCATCATAAGCATGCTTTAACTGTAGCATTATTCTAAACGGTGCAACAAATCTCCCTCTAACTGACACGGAGATCTTACTTTACAGAGGAAAAGGCTGCTTAACAAGTCCTTCCCTCCACCCCCAACCACCTCCGAGTATTTAATCCAGTTTTTTCCTACATCTCAGATGTGGAAATCAAGCCTAAGTTACTAAGTAAGCAAAAAACTTCAAGGCATTGCATACCCCCCTCCAAATTTCCTCTCTGCTCTGCACAGATCCAGAAGACAGTTTTGCTAGTGTGCTTAAAGCAGTAGCCTCAAACAAAACACATTCCTAAAATCCACCTTACTCTAATTGCAACTACAGCAGACACACAACAGTTGGATCTTTTGAGGTGACAAGAATCTGAGGAGTCTGTAGCATCCCCAAGCCTGAAATACAATGACTATATATGTCTATAGATATATGGTCATCAGAACTGAAATACTTTATTCTCTGAACTGCCCTTGATGCACTTACCTTTACAAGACTCAAGGAAGATACTTCCCCTGCCATGTTTTACAGATGAAAATTGAGAATTCAAAGCTGCCTGCAATATTATTCTAGGTTTTCTTGTGTGATCTTAGGCCAATCTCTGCTCTGTGAGCTCCCTTTCACATCTGCCTCAGAAAAAAAGTTTGAGAAGGACTGGCATTACGACACTGCCAAAAAGCACAGAAACTGGTGCAAACTGAACAGGCTGAGCCTTGTCAAGGATGAGTTCAACAAAGGGGAGCACAATCACTAGAAAACAATCAGAAGATGCTGAAATTTAACAAAAAGAAAAGGCAGAGAGGCCACACTGAAGAGAAGCACGTATGTCCTGCTGGGCTTAGCCCATGCTAACAGCCCGTCAGCCTGTTTTTTTCAAGTGAGGAATTGCAGAGATGCCAGAAAATGAGGAAAGCAGCGAGGACCAATTCAGTCAAACCAAAGAATAATTCTTATTATCACTCAAAACTTATGCAAAAAAACCCACATGGTTACACAGTAACCCTTCCCCCAAGACTGCAACTCAGACTGTGGAGCAGAACTGAATCCGCTGACAGTGTTCATCTTTCTGCCCTCCCCGCTTACAAGGGGCCAGAGTGAAAACTGAGTACCTGAAGCCCATTAGTGAAAAAATTAAAGCAAGAGCCCAGATCTCTGTAACCAGGTCCTTCCCCACATGCTCACCTTTCACAGCTAAAGTCACTGGTTTAAGGAACAAGACTGCCAAAAGCATGAAAATCCAGGTTAGGCACTATCATGCACAGAAAAAAGAGTGGCTGCGTTTCCATGGGGATAGCGGTGAGCGCATACTGAGCGGCGGTAGATAAGGCAGCATGCACAAGGAGCACACCAACGTCCTGGACAGCACCTGAGCCACCACACCTAAAATCCGGGACAGCCACACAGTGACAGACGGCAGATCTCCATTCGGGCTGTAATGTCGAGACAGTATTTTCCGCAGAGCAGGAGCTGGTGGAGAAGGTTCCTGCTAGTTCATGTCTTCAGATCAGACAAGCAGTGCTTTAACTCCTCCCCGGATTTGCTGGTTATAGAAATCCCAGTGGAGGAGGCCTGCCACATCTAAGAAGCGCAAGTCCCCTGACTCCTCCCTCTCAGTTTCAGAGTGCCAGAAAGCATCATTTGGCCTCACAACTTACATGTTGGGAAGAAAGGTAAATCACAGGGGCTGACAGGGGGACATAGTGCAGGGTCTTGTGGCACACACAGAGAAGAACCCAAGGCTGTGCAGGAAAGGGGGACGTAGCAGGGGACCAAGCATTCCTTGTAGAGGACTCTCTGCAACGCAAAGCACTGTTTTTTGGCTAAGCCCTCCACGCTAAGCTGGGGGCAGACCCCAGATCAACCTGACACCTACAGAACCAGCAGGCAAGCCTCCCATTTGGGAACTGTGCACTACGGAGCTGAAAAGTCCTAAAGCGATAAAAAGCAAGCGAGTTTCTTGCTGACCATACGGCCTGACAGGGCTGCAGGGCAGCAGCCATCTCCCAGCAACAGTCGGCGTGACAGGAGCATCCCCGGAGGAGTCATTAAAACCTTCTGGACTGTATTAGACCTCAGGTGTCTGTTTATGCTCAAAAGTAGAATAAAGGACTGCAGTAAAATTAATAAAAATATAAAACTTTTCTACCAACTGAAATACTTAGAGGCCGCTTCTGCACGTGTTTATGTCAATACTTGGGCATGCTGAGCAGCATGGGGCGGGGATCAGGGGCTGTCTCCTTACACAGCTGCACAGTTGTGCTAATTCCTTTATGAAAGTGAATGAGCCATTTACGGGCAACCCAAATGCACACAGACACAGAAGAAGCATGAAGCTATAGAGGGCTTGATGAAATTAAACTCCCCAATGAATTTCAATTATATTCCTTCAACAACTTAATAAATGGCAAGCTTAAACTACTGGAAAAAACAAAGTCATTTGACTGGTCATTGAAGTACATTTCTATGGCTTATGTAATTATAACCCCATGGCAAAGATGCACCATTTGAAATACTGTTTAAAAAAAAGGAAAGAAATTAAAAACTGACCAATTACTGCATGTCAGCCCAAAGATTTCAGTACAAAGCTCTATGCTGGCAAATAGCCTGCAATCACCAGAGCAGGGAATAATTTGTGTCTGTTGCTGCCAGGGAAAAATGGGGCTCCAAATGCCGACAGCTCGCACACCCCCCACCCCCCCTTCCCCAACAACAATGCAGCATCATGCACCAGGCCTTTCACCAGCCTGTTTCCCATCACTTCCTGACTTCACTTCCTCAGCAATTCACGACATGCACTGTATGCGAATGAATTTTACAAACAGAGCTTCACATCTCCCTGAAGCAAACAGGTGTAAATTGTCCTTAACTTCATCACTTTCATCTTCACACATGAAAACGGGCATAAAACCTACTTCCAGAGACCAGATCACAGTCCGGTTTAACATTATTCCAGATGCCACATCTGAGCTCTACTCAGACATCCCACCCCTTCACTCCCATATCTGCTCCACAGAGTACAATGCTCCTACCATGATGCTGCACTCCCACCACTGGAAATGGAAATGGGAAGCAGCTATCAAGTAAATTCAAGAGCTCCCGAACTGGGACAGTGACCTGTGGAAACAGAGTCATGGGACTTTATTTTTTTGCTTATTTAAAAAACAAAGCAGGCTTTACTGCAGAATTAGAAGAGTGATAAATTGTTAAACAAATTCTGAAATTTATACACTGAGGTCCAAAAGACCATTTCATCACTCAGTCCAGGTCTCTTTTAGTGCCAGTATCACACTGGAGCTGGGTCTCAGGAGATGGAGGATGAAGGACTCTCGACAAGAAAAGTTCCCAAGACAATTTTCTGATGCTCTCCCAGACTGGGCACGTAGCAGGTTCCTGTGAAACCAGCACATCCAGAATTCCTCGGAAAGATGTGGGAAAACTATGGAACACATATTGGTACACAACAGGCAATTTAGGACCAGGAGTCAGGACAGTATCACCTACCCAGAACTGCCCAAGCATTCATTTGGGGGGAGCTTTTCACTACGGCAGATCCCAATCTTCAGGGAAGCCCTCCTCACAAATTCTCAGTCATTTGCCAGGTAGTTCCTGTCACAGAAACCAGGTAAATGGTTTTTTTCTTTTTCTTTCTTTCTTTTTTTTTTTTTCTTTTGGTTTGTTTTGGTTTGGTTTTGGTGGTGCACTTTCAGGGTGTTATCTAGTGGGTAACTCCAAACAACCTTTTGGTCAACTGAAGGCAAGCTCTACCCCAGCTAGCAACAGGCCTTTGCTGACACATTGCCAAGGCACCAGGCGGGTGTCAGCTGCAGAGCCAGCACTTACCACTCTCCTTCTCAGACTACAGCTGCTGAGCAGTATCAGCATAATTAGAAAGAAGGGGAAAACACGCAAATAAATCTAAACGACCAGGGACATCAGCAGCACTGCAAGAAACCCTGTGCTGAAGGCAACTGCCTTCTTGGCTTGGCTTGATGCTCTAAGGCTGGAGGATCACAACCTGGCAAATTGGGAGAAATGTCCCACATGTCTGCAAAGCCATGACTGTACCTTCTTATCTAGACAGACTCAGCAGGAAAGGGTAAAGATAGAAGCACATTTATCCGCTTTGTAGATAGGAAAAGGAGTCAGAGAAATTAAGGCCAAAAATACCACTACTTGGCTTCAAGAAGGTTTCCACTGCCTAAAGAAGGGCCGTTGCTCTTGAAACCTGTGAAGCAGCTGTGGCAGTACTGAAACTAAACTGCAGAAACCAAGCCTCAGCTCAAAGACTAACCCAAGCTCTCCCCTTTACAACCTACTCGCAAGTCCTTGTTTATAACCCAAAGACAAAGCCCAGCTGTTGCCACCACCATTTCTCCATTCAGTCCAGACAAGTTCCTTGTGCCAAGGCAGCTGCTCCCTCCAGGAAGGCTACACAGACACCTCCAATCTCTCACAGGTTTGTTTCCACTAAGTACATCTACTACTGTGGAAGTAAAAATTGAAAGAAAAAAAACCAAAACAGGAGTCCAAGTTCCCATCGCAGGGAATGCTAGAAGTGTCTCGCTTTTTGCTAGTGGACAGATCTTAGAGAGCAGCAGCAGAGGCTGGCACCACCCCCCAGGCTGCTGCTGGGAGCAGAGGGGATGCTGCACTCCAGACTATGCCAGGGACTCTGCCTTCTGTGCTGGGAGAAATCACGGGCATGACAGATCCACAGGCATCTCAGTGCTGCATTTCCACCTCCAAATCAGTATTTAAAGTTACACTGGGAGAAAATGGCTACTTTTTGGCACAAAATTATTTAGTTATGACAATAACCCAGCTGAGACACATAAGGAGAGCAATTTTTCCTACCTGTGCAGTGAATGAACCATGTAATTCTTACTCCGCCCCCGGCCATAGATACCTTGTTACACATTTAAGCAATGTTGCTACAGTCAGTGATTATGTCTCAAATACAGTATTTGTTTTTACTGGGGCACTTCGAAAAGCTGTACTCCATAAACTACTCTTGTGTTTCGATGCACACAGCCCGTTTTCCCCTTGCACAGTCTGCAGGCCCTGCGGTGCAGCAGATCAGAAGGCTGCACACTGCTTTGAAGGATTGTGCATTAAGCATAACTGCTATAGACTGCTTGGTCTGGGAGACAGAGAACATAATACCATAGCAAAGGGAATGGATCATTTCTTAAAATTATCTAGATGCCACTCAGTCAGTCTGTATACCAAAAGAGACTTCCAGCCGTCATCTGCGATGCATCTGTCTGCTTACACTTCACACCACCCCACTGTCCCTGGTAATAAATACAACAGCACAGCAACTCAAGTTTTCTTGCAATTTGATCTATAAAAAAGCAGCTGGCTTCCTTTCCCTCTCCCAACATTACTCTGGGTTTCCTGATGCTCTTGGAAATCTTATGCAGTTTTTATCAAGCAAGTTCATGCTAGGTAGCTATAAACACCAATTCTAACCTTACCTCTCAAAATATTAATGTCAACATCTCTCACCTATCCTTCACTCTGCACTGCAAAACAAATGACGAACATAAGCTTTCTTTAGCTTCTTTGGAGTTTTTGGGAGCTACTAACCATAAAGTTAAGACACCACCTAGTTGTATGATCTGCTTAAATGTCTTTGGCTCACATGGAGGGAGAGGGATCATATTCAGTAGCCCCTGAACACAGCTTCGTCAAATAAGGGTAGACTTCCCACTTGCAAGCAAAATAGGAGCAGGCCAACATGGAAAATTCTTGATCACAAACAGATCCTTATCCCCTTCTTCTCCTTCCTTGAAATGGTGCTTGTAAACCAGACAATTGAAGGCATCCCTTTTGGAAACCTCATCCTATATTTCAGTAGTTCTCTCAGTCTGTTGAGATGCATGGGATGCAAAACCAGTGGTCGCATCTCAGCCCTACACCTTACTGCCAATCAGACTGGGAGACAGATTAAAAACCAATAGGAAGCAGAACAGAAAAGGAAAGGAAAACCCTGCAGCAAGCAAGAGATGAGGGGTAGGATTAACCTAAAGCCAACTCTAATTTTTGGAAGTAATGAAGAAAGAGTAGATTTCAGTACCAAAGTGCCTGGCTATGGCTCAGCTCTGACCCAGACCTTCATGCTCTCTGCAAATCTTACTGCTTACTTTGAAGAGGAAGGAAATCCCATTACAACTGCAAGATTAAGCGAACACGTCTCATTTTCCCAGATTTTGTCACACTTTTGTCTGTTGCTATGTAGCCTCCTTTTCCAGCACCTTCAAATCTCCTTGGATTAAGCCTCTCCTCAGGCAGTTTGTCCTGGTTCTGGCCAGGATAAGGTCAATTTTTGCAGTAGCCAGGAGGGAGCACGGTCAGGACTCGAGGTTATTCTACACCATCCCATGTCATTGCCAGGGGCGGGGGGGGAAGGGAAGGGAGTCTTGTGGCAGAGGAATCAGTTGGCTATTGTCTGTTGTCAGGGGTTTTCCACATGAATCATTTGCCTCTGTTGTACCCTCTCTGTATTGCTTTGGCACGGCCTGGTTTTAGGTAGCAGGGTGGGGCCACAAAGATGGCTCCTGTGAGGAAGCTGCTGGAAGCTTCCCACCATGTCCAGCAGAGCCAATGGCTGATGATGGACATGCTGCTGGCCAAAACTGGGCCAGTGAGAGGTTGGTAACACCTCTGTGATGACATATTTAAGAAGAAAATCAAAACAAAGTCACAAGATTTTGGATTCTAGTCAGAGAAGAGGAGGAGGTGAGAACATGTGAGGAACAACAACATAGAGACACCAAGGTCAGTGAAGAAGGAAGGGGAGGAGGTGCTCCAGGCGCCGGAGCTGAGGTTCCTCTGCAGGCCGTGGTGAAGACCATGGTGAAGCAGCTGTGCCCCTGCAGCCCAGGGGTCCACGTGGGACGCAGAGATCCACCCGCAGCCCGTGGGGGAGGTGCCCGTGCCAGAGCGGGTGGATGCCTGGAGGAGGCTGTGATCCAGTGGAAGACCATGTGGAGAGAGAGGGCCCTTGCTTCCAGGCTGGAGCAGCCTGTCCTTGGAGGACTGCACCCCAT
This sequence comes from Mohoua ochrocephala, assembly GCA_013398855.1. NCBI lineage: Eukaryota > Metazoa > Chordata > Aves > Passeriformes > Acanthizidae > Mohoua > Mohoua ochrocephala. The sequence continues at coordinate 9,335 of VZTA01018034.1, read as the reverse complement.
GGCAAGAGAGACCCACGGCACAGCAGTTTTGGGAGGACTGTGTGCCCGTGGGAGGGGCTCATGCTGCAGCAGGTGCGGTGTGGCTGCTGCTCGTGAGAGTGAACCCACGCCGGGGAAGTTCACGGAGAACNCAGCGGAGGGAAATCTCGGTGATGAACTGACCAAACCCCCATGCCCTGTCTCCCTGCGCTGTCAGTGGGAAGGAGGGAGGGGCTGGAGGGGGGGTGGGAAGAAGGTGTTCTAAGGGCTTATTTTACTTCTCATTATCCTCCTCTGATTCTGTTAGTAATAAATTCACTTCAATACTTAAGTTGTGCCTGTTTCACCCTTGAAGTGTTTCTCCCGGTCCTTATCTCACTCATGAAGCCTTTGTTAACTTTTTTTTTCCTTTTCTCTCTTCTGCCCAGCTGTGGCAGGGGAGGGTGAGCGAGCGACTCTCGTGGGTGCCTGGCACTGGGCCAGCGTCAAAACACACCACCTCTGTCACTAGTATTGTTGCTGTTACTGTTCATGTTCTTATCTCATTGCTGTTTCCAGTAAATTGTTCTTATCTCAGCCTGTGATCTTTACCTTTCATGCCTCCAATTCTCCTCTCCATTCAGTCGAAGTGAAGGAGAAGGGGGTGAGCAAGCCAGTGGCAGCATGGTTTGAAGAGTCTCAGTAGGAGCACTAAATTGGGAAATACCATTCCTAAACCATGACAGTTTTACCCCATCTTCTACACTAACATCATGCCTATGGGAAGAGCCAAGGATCCTGCTTTCAAGTCTCCTAAAAGCTGCACTGTGCTAAGAAAATCTAGGTTTCCTCACCACACTCTGGGTCATATGTATTCTGGTAAGGAAAGGGTCAAGCACTGTTCTCTGGTCCGACCCCCTTACATTGGAACATACCCCATGAAGGGAGCTCAGTCACTGTATGGCCCACACCCACCTTCTGGGCCATGCCAGACTGCACAGGCCTGGCAGGAAGAGTCAGGTACAGGTTGTTCTGCAGTAACTTTGACCTCCTTTAAGTTCATCCATTGCCTTGTTTTAAAAAATACAGGACTTCTGGTGCTGTTTTGGTGAAGAAATAGTTTATTATTTATGGCATGTTTTTTCAGGGAAATGTATATTTAGGCTTCAGTATAACCTTAAAAGTAGGCTGAGAGTACATCAGGGAGTAAGAATGAGTTGAGCTAATGACTTGCTGTATTAGGTCTGGCTGAGATGGAGTTCATTTTCCCACAGCATTCCTCACGGTGCTGTGCTTTCTTTGTATTGGGAGGTGGACAGGTCTTGATGACATGCCAGTATTTTGGCTGCTGCTGAGCAGCACTGGCACAGCATCAGCACTGTCTCCTCAACAGTCCCCCCCCAAAAAGGGGCTGTGGCTGGACAAGATCCTGGAGGCGACACAACCAGGCCAGCCGACCCAAATTAACCAAAGGGATATTCCAGACCTTATGACACTAGCTCAGCTATAAGAGCTAAGTAAAGGAGGAGGAAGGGGGGGCATTCATTATTTAAGATGTTTGTCTTTCCAAGCTACCACCATGTGTGCTGAAGCCTTGCTTCCCTGGAAGTGGCCAGAAACGCTTGCTGATGCAAAGTAGGGAATAAAACTGATTTTACTCTTTGCTTGTGCACATGCAAACTTTCGCATTAGTAAACTGCCTTATCTCAACCTATGAGTTGTTTTCCACCTATTTTCCCTCCCCTGTCCGGCTGGGGAGGCGAGCAATAGAGCTGCTAGATGGGTACTTTGTGTCAGCCAAGGTCAACCCACCACACATGCTCAGATTCAGCCTTTGCTTTTTGCACTGTTTACTGTGGGAATAAGCTGCTCCTACAGCACAAGTGAGGATCAGAGCATTTAACTTGTACACATCATCTCCTCCCTGCAGTTCACGCACAAGTATTCTGGGATTTGCACATGGCTGTAATAAGAGGTAAGTCATCAATAACCCCTTCCTCCCTGATCCTCAAGGAATATTTACCCAACTGTCAGATAAATGAGGCAAGACAGCATTGTCTTGTTCCTAGAACCAGACTCTCTCTCAAGTGTTAGACACATTTGCTAAAAGACCAATTAGAGCATGTTAAAACACTTCACTTAATTAAAAATAATCCTCACAGTATCAAAAAGGTAAAAGTAATTCAATGTTTTGGTTAAACCCTGAAAACAGAATTGAAGCTTGTGAGGTCAGTCTGTGCATACCAAATAGTGCTTTATTTTTAAAGCATACTAATGGAGATTTGAATTGGCTTTTTGATTACACAATTTATCCTGTAGATAACTATGAAAAATTCATCTTGACACAGCTAAAGGTCAGTGTAGAAAGCTCATTTTCATCGTTAAAAACTGGTAAGATGTATCATCAATATTTTGAATTTCAATGAAAAAGACAAAAGCAGAAAAATTCAAATTTCTTCCATCCTCCAGGGCCTGTCTCTTCTCCAGCTTTACAAAGAATACCTTTAGTAAACACCTGGCTCCTTGCATGAGCATGACAGAACAAATCCACTGCTTTTTACAAAATGTGGGTGAACTACTGATATGATCCAGAGCTCCCTCAAACTCTCACTTGCAAGCTCTCCTCACAAGACAAAGATGGTGGGCCACATTCTCCCTCCAGCCAGCAGGAACAGCCTTCAGTATCCCATTGAAGACTGACTGCAGATTGTCAGTGAGCTCTGTGGTTCTCCAACAGGTAGTTCATAAAGATCTGTCGGGCACATCAACTGCTAGGTATGAGAAGGTGAATGGAAAAGAGAAAAACCCCAACAAAACAAAAGAAAGAACAGAAGAAAAATATGTAAGGAAATTTGTAGTAAGCCTTCTTCATTTAAAATTAAATGTGGTAGAATAAGCCATCACCACGACTTTTTTTAACTTAACTGCTTTTTTCTTTTGGTCTCCTTCATGAGGCTTTCCAAGAGAAAGCAACATACAGCTTAACTTTTCCAGGACTAGGCTTTAGTTCCAACTCTCTTAGGAAGACACGTAAGTTATTCATAGGGAAGAAACAGAAAAAACAAAACCAAAACAAATTACTCATTTCTTGGCATTCAGATAATAGAAATGCTCTGGGGAGATAAAAACAAAACATTTTCTCACCAATGTGCCCCTGTGTAAGAAGGTAAAGTCCACTGCTCTGGACAGCTTTTATTCATTTCATTTTTACTGTTACAGTTGGATGTTAAAAGACATTTTTCTTGAAAAAATATTCACTTGAATCACTAAAGCCAACATCATTTTTACCACTGAATTCAACAAAAGCAAGATCTAGGCCATAGTGCTGAGCACATCTATGTCCAGTTATTTTGAGAACATAAATTAACACTGAAGCATCCAGCTGGCATAGCAGATTGTTTGGTGTACTTCATCCCCTGCTAATTAATTGATTAGCTCTACTAGGTAACAAGAGAGTTTCCCACCAGGTTCTCCAGTTTCAGAGGACAGGGAGGACAGGCTGCCTGACTGCAGACTTGACCAGTAAGGGCTCACACTGATCTCAGTCCTTTGAAAATCCCATCAATGAAACTGGATTCATTGTAGTAGGCAGCAAATTCCTTGGTGAGAAATATTTTGGAAAGGAGAGTTGGCTTAATTTATGGATTAAAAACTGTCTTTTAGTGAAAGATTTGGAGGTATCAAAACTCTTCTGATTTGACAATGTGGAGAAAAAGAAAAGAACCAACAAATTCTACCCATCCCCAAAACCAAGCCCACAAAACAGCATAGTCATCACAGTAAAGACTGAACACAGACTCTCAGACCCAGCAGTCTGGGTCCCTTGGACCAGACCACCCTTGGCAGCAGACACCTGAGCCACTCAAGGCAGTGGTGGCAGCCGGTCCTCTTCTGATGCAGCAATGCTTGAGGGAACTTCTCAGGGCCTTCCGCTTGTAAAGCTCACCCTCATCCCCAAACATAAGCTCACGAGAGTAATACTTGGGATGGAGCCAGGTGGCTAATGCTGCAAGTCCAGAGTGATCACACCACAGGGCCACGGGATGGGGAAGGACATTCCTGTGTTAACCTAACTTCTCATCCCAGCTACCAAGAAAGCTTGGTGAAAGCTGAAAACAGACCCTGACTCCATGACTCTGAAAGTGCAGAAAGCTCAAGAGATTTGTTTGATACACCTTTGTATGCAACATGCCCTGGGAAGCACTTCAATAAGAAACTGTACAGTTTTCAAGGCAAGAACAAAACAGAAAGTTATCTGCTGAAGCTCACATGCCAGTGAATTTCCTGCCGTTTTGCTGGATTTAACCGCTGCTAGATGTTCATCTGCAGTTTTTTCCAACTGCAAACTTGCGCTGCTGAAGGAGCAAACACAGCCCTGATGAAGTCACAAAAGAGTGGAGTGCAGCTTCCCTGCCCAGCTCACTGGGTGCATGTCTCTGCCTGCACCCACAGTGCTGCCTGGGCCCAAAGTGAGGCTTTTCCAACAAACCCAGGAAGTCAAAAGTGCTCGTGTCAGGAACTGAGGACTTCACTTACTTGAGACACTAACAATAAGAAAATTATCGCACATGAAAAGGCTCTTTAAGCTTTTTTTTGTATCTCAGTTCAGCAAGGTAAAGGGACATGATGATTTTACTCCTCTGTCTGAACTGGCCTGTTTGCATAAGCTAACAAGTGAAAACTCAGAACAAGCTTGAGGATTAACAGTTTTTCATCAAAATCCACCCACGTGTCAAGGTTTAACCCTGGACAGCAACTCAGCCCCACACAGCCGCCTGCTTCCTCCCCCAACAGTGGGATGGGGAACTGGAAGAGCAGAAGAAGGAAGTGAACTGGAAGAATAGAAGAGAAAATTTGTGGGCTGAGATAAAGACAGTTTAATAGTGAAAGCAAAAGCCACACAGACAAGCAAAGCAAAGCAAACCAAACCGAGGAATTCATTCCCACTTCCCATTGCAGGCAGATGTTCGGGCATCACCAGGACAGCAGAGTTCCATCCTGTGTAACGGTGACTTGGAAAAACAAATGCCATCACTCTCAATGTCCACCCCTCCCTTCTTCCCCCTGCTCTGTATGCTGAGCATGACACCACACCGTGTCTGCGATGGCCCTGGGGTCAGTTGGGGTCAGTTGTCCCAGCTGTGTCCCTCCCAACTCCTCGTGCACCCCCAGCCTCCTCACTGGTGGGGTGAGGAGCAGAAAAGGCCTTGGCTCTGTGCAAACACTGCTCAGAGGTAATGAAAACATCCCTGAGTTATCAACACTATTTCCAGCAGAAATCCAAATCATGGTCCTATACTGGCTGCTGTGAAGAACATTAATCGTATCCCAGTCAAGACCAGCACACCACATCATAAAAACATTCCAAATACACTTTTTAGGAAATATGATTTTCATGGAAACCTCCTTTCCAAATTATATTTATCTCCTCATCAAAACTGCATGCTAAGACAGGTCTCGGTGATCTGCATAAGCACTTTAGGGCTGGGACTATCTCTCCCAAACCAGGCCTGAAGTTCCTTATCACACTTCAACGTGGTACAACAACAAACAAAAACCAAAAAAAACCTCCTAACAACCCCCAAAAACCCCACAGGTGCAAGTGATCTGGAAAGATCTCTTACAAGCCAATGAGATACTCCTCAAAACAGAAAGTTGATTATATGCTGTAGTAATTAAATAAGCAGCCCAGTACTTTGTCACAGGGCTCCCACTTCATTGCATAAGATCTGACTGCTGAGAGGGCATGTACACAACTGTTCATTTTTGAGAAAAGGGAACTGCTCTCTGTACCTATTTTTTGAATATCCGATGTCAAACACAAGGACTTTTAGTCCCTGGGATCACCACCAAGCTGCCTCAGGCCAACGAGAAGTCTATATAGTGCAGGATGTGGGAAAGAAGTACTATTTGGCTTGTATGTTCACAAATAACATAACAGACAAATGAATTTTAAATCTCTCCTACAGAGTGTGAAATCATGGCAGGGAGCCATTCTGATATGTGAAGGGTGGTCAGCCTGGCCTCTCACAAGGAAAACATGGCACCCTATACTTATTCTGGGTCAGGGTCTTAAGCTTCCCACCTGCAACAGGAACCAAACAAGCCCAAAGTACAAGGGAGAGGATTCATATCAGATATGCTGGCCAGCCACAAAATCAGGGATGTAATGCAGAAGCTGCCAGAAGGATTGACTGTAACTTTAAAATAAATGCCTGTCACAAGGAAAACAACTGCAAAACAAAATGCCTTCATCATCCAACCCTCCTGCCTGTGCTCAGACACTGAGATATGCTGGGCCTCAGCTGGGCACAGGGCTTCAGTCAAGTGGCCATGAAGTGAAGCCTCATGAATGACCAAACACTACTGGCACACAACAGTGGCCCATAACTTCCCCCCACCCCCAAGTATAAAGATAGATAATGAGGCTTATGTGGCCTCAGCACCACCCTGACTCCTGGGTTCTGTTTCCCCCCCTACTCACACTGCCCCAGCAAACACCAAGCAACTCAAGCTTTGCAGTGCTCTAACACAGCAGCACCACAGCTCAGAGGAGCATGACGTGAGGAAAAGATCAGTCACTCTGCTACAAAGGGATGCAAACTGTGGCCCACCTTATGCTGAGGCAGGACAAGCCTCCTGTGACTGCCAGACAAAACCTCCTGGAAGACAGAAATGTGAAGATCAAGGTCAGGAAAAAGAAATTAGGTGTTGCAGAAGGGAGGTGGTTCCCCCAGCAGTTCCAAAGCATCCTTGAATAAAAACTGCCCATGTATCACACGTGCATTTATCCGCTGGCTGGAGAGGATCCTGGTGCTGGTCGAAAGAGCACAGAAGTCACTTTGCCCTTACAGAATGTGACCGCTGGGCAACCCTGCCCACCATACTGAAAGGTTTTACGAAGGGCTCGGCCTGGGAGCTCTTCAAACAGGGATTTCATGGAAGTTACTTGTTGATGGCACTGTAAATCTTTTGTAATCCAAAGGTGTGCAGCCATTTATCCATTTGAGCACCAGCCAAATTGATAGGAGCAATTATAATCCTTCAACTGCACAGGCTCAAAACTTGCAAAAACGGCTATTTCAGAGGCAGAAAAGGAGCTTCCTTACTCCATCATTTATTTACTTGCTGTTTCAGTTTCTTCTGCTCGTTAACCAGGGTCTGCCATTGTTCTTCCAAGAAGAGTTTCCAACAGATGCCCTTTGTTACTGAATCAAAGTATTGTTCACCATGTTGATCGCATACCACACAGCTACATGCCTCCAGTCTCCCATGCAGGAAATTCCAGACTTTGTCAAAAATTGACTTGAGACAAGAAATAAAAACTCTTGATATTCAGACGTCACGTAAGTCTTGTGACCACTATTTATACAGCCATGAATATTTAGTTTAAATCTCTGTTGCATGAGAGCCACACTTTCATTATTCCTATCTCAAAGTTAATCAAACAATGCTTCTCTGGTATCCAAAGCCCCCATACCAGTTTTCTTCAGGACCATATTCACACCCAGAGTTTAAATCAAAATCTTTTGGTCAGCAGAGAAAGCAATGGGAATCAGCTTGAGAAAAGGAAGAACTTTTTTCTGCAAAGGCATGGAATCACATTCAGATGAGTGACTTCCATAAAGCTAGAGAGGTCAGGAACTCTAAGCTACTGCAGCTTTGAAGCAAACCTCTCCCCTCATTTAGCCTTCTGCATAATCCTGAACTATCACTCATTGCAACATGGTTAACAAAGCAATTATCTGTTCTCCAAATCTCGACCTCAAATAACATGATTACGCAAGACCTAACTAACTAACTAACTAACTAACTAACTAAATAGGCTTAGGCTTGTTTGCAGACAAATCTAAACTGAAAGCCTGGATACTAAGCACAGAAACAAACTTGCTTTTTAAAACCAGTCTTCCTGCTTCTTAGGGGCCAGCCTCATGGTGATTCTGGCTATTTGGGTATGTTGGTGCTGAAAATGGAATGTCCAGCCCACACCTACCTCACACAGGTGTTCTGCACCTTAACCACTCTTCATGAAATGCTACTGTTCCTTTGACAACTATTTCTATTCAGAGATTGTGGTAACACCACTCCTAAAACAGCTGGCCAGCTATGAGAGGTCTCTGAGCAGTGTATTCTCTGTGCCTGGCCATTGTGCAGCACTGACCTTACACACTTGGACAAGTAACTCCCAACCAGCCCACTACATCACATTCTTTCCATTTGGCCCCTGGCAAGCCCCTGACTGTTAAGCAGATGCCATCAGCACTTGCCCATGTTGCGCTGTGCTGTTTTTTCTTCTTATTGCACCTTTCTTCTTAAAAGCACAAACCAGCTTTTACAACCTGAATGGCCAAATATGGATAAACTTTAAACCAGAACAGTTTCCCATGCAGATCCCTTAGCACAAGCCTACATTTCAGTGTTGTCTCCAACACAAGTGACACTATGCAATTACACTTGTGAAGTCAGTGGCAGCTGTTCCAATGGTGCTCAGGGGTGATGCTGAACAAAGCAGCCCTTCACCGAGAACGTGGGTACAGACTTGCTCTTCAGAAGTGCAACCAAAACCCAAAACTTTGGCTGAGAGTCATCTGAGAAGCCCTAAACAGGCTCAATCACTAAGTCAGACCTCATCCTATTGTTCAGCTGAAGATACTCATCAAGCTTTAAAAATCACTAATTTCTGTATCCTTTCTTTAAATTTCCAACTTTCAACTGTCAAGGTATATATGACACTGTTTGCGATTCCACTTGCAATAAAATTCAGGATTGATGATTTGTTTTACAGTCACTGATCCTGTGATATGAGCCTTTCTTAAAGCTTACGGAAATAATCATATGAAGCCCAAGGACGTGTATGTTAGGCACTTGAACAGAAAAAGCAAAATAAACACAATGCCTGTGTAACTGAAGAACTGTGTAACTTACACTGGAACATAAAAAAGAATAGCTCTATTTTTATTTTAAAATATCTATATCAAGATTTCAAAATTAATTGCATTTTTTGGACAATGTATGTACACTTGATCTGAGTGAAAAATGCTTAAAACCATCTATTTTGTAATTTTTTAATGCATGTAAAAAAGTGTGTGCAGGCTGTAAAATCTCCCCTGTTGCAAAGCTTGTAGGCACCCAGCATTATTGGTTTTAAATATATTTTTTATGTATCTTGTCAAAAAAGCCCTGAGAAATATCCTAAGTACTTTCAAAAAGTTAGGATCTCTGTAGAACGTGTGGAATTGCAATCCCTCTATATCACGTATTTAAAATGGTTCAGACAGCCGCGATTTCACACTCTGTAGGAGAGATTTTAAATTAATTTGAATTTCTGTTATGTTATTTGCGAGCATATAAGCGAAATAGTACTTCTTTCCCACATC